>BSBM01001624.1:1402500-1947500 GCA_027924585.1 Larix kaempferi | reverse complement strand
ATTTGAAATGTCTTTAATATAAAATAAGTGACATTGAATATCTCTCTAAATACTGATATTCTTCAATATTCAAATTGCAACTTATTTTATATTGAAAATATTTAACCCAAATATAGAAATCTCTGTCAAAATAGGGTACGCAGTAGAGCAGACGATGTCTAAGCCCTACCTGATATTCTTCAACATTCATATTGTAACTTATTTTATATTGAAAATATTTAACCCAAATATAGAAATCTCTGTCAAAATAGGGTGCACAGTAGAGCAGATGATGTCTAAGCCCTACATGTACTTAGCTGGAAAAAAAATCTCGCTCAAACGGAAACCTGACTACTTTATCCGTCGCTCAAAAGCAACGTATGAGATGTCTGAGCCCTCGCTCAAAAGGGGGACCTTTAGTGTGTGAGAGTAACGTGATAACTAACTACACCACCCAGAATAATTTATTAAATTGTATTTAAAATTCTTCATGGCCAATTGAAGTGTCACTGTCAGGTTCACCATTAATGTAATAAAATGTTATCCGGCTGAAAAATGTTCTCGAACTGGAAACCTTTGTCTGAGACTAACGTGATAACCAACTACACCACCCAGACAACTGCATTGACATGATAACTAACAACATCATCCAGAAAACTGCATACAATAGGAGCCTCGCTTCACTCTTTCAAAAATAAATTACACCAATGGGGTTATTCCAGCTGCAACGGTTAGTGAACTATTTGATTTTTTTTTATGGGGCAATTACAGCTGCAACGGTTAGTAGACTATTCAGTTCTTTTTTCTAGTGTTCTTTATCACACAATCATTCATGAATATCATGTGCGAGATGGTACTTTTCATCAATTCAAATTGTGCTTTACATTAATCTGTCGTCATCCGCGTCCAATTTTCCTCATAAATTAATCTGAAAACTACGTATCTTGACTAGACGATACCTTTATTGAAACTATAGTTTTTAAAATTTATTTGGGATAATTTGAATAGGTCATTTTTAATAGGAAATGCCTTAACAATAAAAGTTAAACACATTCAAATTCAAACTATAGTTAAGGTTTGAAAAAAATGATTACCTATTGAATAAAAGAAAATTTGTTTCATTATTAAAATTTAATTATTGAAAATGAGAAAAGATGATTTGGTATTATTTTACCTATTTTAAAATTAATATCATAATTCTAGCAACGAGGCTTCAAAACGTTTTAGCAAATTTGAAAGGTATTCAACCTCCAATGTGGAAATCAAAGCATGAGAGTCTATCAAAACTACTAAAATATAAGAGCTCTTGCATCATTTTAACTTTAGAGTTAATTGAGGAAAGCTTACAAGTTTCCCAATCAATTGGTCACTCCAACTATTGATATTAACTAAATTAAGGCCATTGTCTATTGTTGAAATTTCATAATGAAATACCTCTATGGTGTAGAATCCATTATTAGATTCCTGTGGTGGCTCAATCAGCCTTCACTTGGTGAAGGGTTGGGAGTCAGCCTTCACTTGGTGAAGGATTGCGTCACATGGTACTAGCCCATTGCATTGACGGAATGAGGCCTATTGAAAGGCTTGGTGTACCCCATTGTAGAGCGCATCGAACTGGCAGAATTGGCCAAGGTAACGACAAAGATCTCCTTGTACCTGTTTTCCCAGTTAATAATTTCCATTGGTAAATCTTGTGCATGCCTCTTATGTTGTCTCTCCACTTATTTCAATATTTCCGTAGTAAGTAGGGTTTGGAGCTAGGAAATAAAAAGGGACAATGAGGGCTACAAGCCAAAGTTAATTCATATATCCAAAATTGAAAATATGGCTACAAACTACCATGTCGACGACCTATGCAATATGTCCATTGCGTGTGTTATAGAGAACATTGGGAATAGGACTCGAAATTTATCGCAAGAAGGAATTTGAATTTATCAAAATACACACACACACACATTGTTTAAATAAATAGCATTATTTTGCATTGCTTAATATGTGTTTTTTATAGAGATGTAAAGTTAAGTAAAATAAAAGTTAACTCTAGTCAAGCATTTAAACATGTGCATTGCATTTTTGAAACAAATGAAATTATATATATACACACTTCATCCAAACAAAATACATTATTTTACACTATTTAGATTGTGTTTGTTATAGGAATGAAAATGTTAAAGATTACTCCATAATATCACTAGGGATGTCATATTAGTATAATCATTTACCCACATTTCCATAGAATTGTTATTAGCAAAACAATCGATTTTTCCAAAGAAACTTGCATAGTTTTGTTTTAATCTAATTGACATAGATCGAAACCCTTTATTGAGGGGAAGCCATCTAATAAGATTTAATAATTACTCCAAAAGATTAGTTTTATGTTTGATTATTAAAGAATGGTTTTATTATTATAATTTGTTTATTTTTCTTCATGTTGTAAGATAAATGAGTTAAACGCATTAAAATATAAAGTATGCTTAAGTTTTGAAAAAAATAATAACTATTGAATAAAAGTAAAATGTTTTATTATTAAAATTTAATTATTGAAGAAGAGGAAAAATGATTTGATATTATTTTTCATATTTTAAAATTAATACCATAATTCTAGCCACGCTTCAAAACTTTTTAGCAAATTTGAAAAGTATTCAACCTCCAATGTTAAAACAAAATGTCGGTTCATCAAAAACTCAAATATAAGAACTCTTACATTATTTAAACTTCGTATTCAATTGAAAAAAGCTTACAAGTTTCCCAATCATTTGGACGCTCCAACTATTGAGATGAATAAGAAAAAGAAAAAATTAGCGTCACTTAATGCTAAAATTTACTTTCCAAACATTCACTTAGATGTGCAAAGTGAGTTAAGTAGCATTCTTTTGTTCTTTCGTAGCATGTATAGATATACAAGAATAAAAACCTAAATCTTAAACGCATAATCCTCATAATGTCCCTTAATGCTTTTAAGGGCTATAACCTATGCTTAATGTGAAAGAGGTTTCGAAACCATGACCCTTTGTGAACTTTATAAACCAACATTCACGCTCTATACACCATGCACCTTTAAACTTATTTAAATCCCATATATAATAAAAAACATAAACTTTATAACATAGAACACATTAGAGTAGAGATTATGAGCCGTATATCCATGAACTTATAACCTTTAAATTATATTAGGGTTTTCGCCACATCACTTTACCCCCATTCATCCATGGTATCAAGGGTAATACAACCTCCCTTTATCATAAATTTAATGTTCCACATGTGCTTTGCATTGGCAAAATGAACTATGTCATACATAGTCTTATCCTTATTAACAATCTCTTAAAACGGTTTTTCGATTGCAAACTAGAGAGAGCACCACCTAATTGATTTTTTCTTAGAAAACAAGCCAAAAGAAACCATTAAAAATGCATGTCTCCTTGGTTTTTATGGTTCATGATTCTCTATCTCATACATATGAAGTTTGGATGGTGTGTCGTCATAAGTAATGCGTAGCAAACACAAAACAATTTCCCACTAGTGGTTGCACAATAGTTTTTCAGATCTTTTTGATGTACATTTTCTAAAGGAAAAAAGGAAACTCGACATCCTAGCAAAAAAATATTGAATGTTGTGTTTTTGTATTTCGAAAGATCAAAATTGAATTTTCTCAACTCTAGGATGCATAGTGGCCTTAAAAAACATATCTAAGCCACTATCCTCACCCTTTGAAAGGTTATTCTACCTATATGTATAGTTTGGCCTAAAGTGAGACCCACGGCATTTTCATACTTCTCCAACCCTAGATTGGATTATGTCAAATCCAACATGATCGGTGACCTTAAAAACCATGCCTAATCCATTTGTTGCACCCGAATTCCTCATTTGACCAATTAACATAATTTCACTTATGGTGAGCCCCATGGGAAAAAACCATTTGTCATACGTCCACATCCCTGAATTGGGTTCTGACGTCTCCTACATGATCAGTGATTTCAATAAACACACATGATGCATTTCCTACATCCAAATATTTCATTTGTCTAATTTGCAGAATTTGACCAATATAGGCCCCACGGACAGAGGGAATGCATTAGGCAGTTCGAATATAGGCCTTTTACTTTGTGAGATCCTTGTGAACACAAGTCAAAAATATTGTATGTGGCCCTGAGGGATTCTCTACATTGATCCATGCGAAGGTCTCAAGTCCGAGCCAAACAATAAACACAATCCTCACTTAATGCATTGTAACCCACATTACCAAACAAAAAATCATTTATAATGTTAGTCAAAGATTGGAAAACAACCTCTTAAATATCCTTCCATTTTTTGTTGTTTCTATTAGTCTTGCATCTATGCCATGATTATACCATGTTTGGGATGCTTCATGAGATGTAGAGTACATGGTATATGTTTAGCACGAAAGGCAAACAACACGAGTGATGAGTATGTTTTCAACTGAACCCTATCCATAGAGTTATTAAACTATGCTAAGAAGAGTTGCGGAAACCAAATATAAATTCCAGAAAACTGGAGGTGCGGGGTATAGATCCCCGTACATCTCGTATGCTAAGCGAGCGCTCTACCATATGAGCTACATCCACATATTTTATGTGAATGACATAGCTATTTATATCATTTTATAAAATTATATAATTGGTAATCGTACCGTACGTTGTTCTTACCAAAAGGTGAAAATGGTAAACATACAGTGTGTTGTTTTATCCCAAGCTAAAAGGGATCGACGTTGTCGGGGATCGAACTCGGGTCACCCGCCTGATAGGAGGGAATAATCATCACTATACTACAATGACTGAGTGCACCTGTGTTGGATAACTTCAATTTCTATGCATATAATAGGCTTAACTAAAACATATTGTGCATTCTGACGAATCTATATAGAAGAAGTTTGCTCGGTTTTTCGGCCTCGAGAGGGTTTTCCCAAGATAAAATTATTATGTACTATTTTCTATGTTGTGCTTGTTTATATTCCAGTGATGCTTATTGTTATTGCTTTTCAAATCCTAATTTGGTATCACAGCTCGCCTGAAAGAAAACTTTGTGCAACTTCTACTACTCTCGGAAGTGAAAACTAGGGTTTCTCTTTACAGAGGTTTTTCTCCACATATTGGTCGAAAAAGAGGGTCAAAGAAACTTTCCCTACCAGGGCGCATCTTTTGGTGGTGATAGAATTTATATCGAAGAATTTTCATTTTTGGGTCCACCACTACAGCTCGGAAACTAGGGCATCAAGTTTTTGGAGGATCAGTCCACAGATTTGGAAGAAAATGATCTTTGCTCAACTAGCCTTAGGAGGGTGCATCTTCTTGTGGAGGCACATTCCAAATCCAAGAATTGTCTATTTTTTACCTAATTTTGTTGAAAGCTTAGTAACTGCAGAAATTAGGGTTTCCAATTTTTGGCAGTTATGTCCAAAGATTTGGATGAAATAAGGGACTACTCAACTCACCTTGGGGAGTTGCATCTTTTCCTTCAATAAGTTTCTCAAGATCCCGACGTTGAGAAATTGGGGTTTCTCTAACAAACACTAGGTCATCCTGCGCTCAGATCTGAGGAATCACTACTTGGTTGAAGCATCTCACTTGCTAAGGTTTACTATCTCTATTTCCATTTGAGGTTCTCATTTATCAATTTTTTTCAAGATGAAAAATTATACCAAGCTTGAGGATAAGCTTGAAGGAGCAGACAACTTCTGTGCCTGGAAGTATACGGTAATGCTCATTCTCGAAGAAAATGAATTGGATAAGTGTGTCACAGAAGTTAGATGTCAATAGTCCAGAGTACAAGAAGTGCAGCAGCTAGAAGACGATGGTGATGTTGTCAGAAGGATACCTTCCTTGTTAAGAGGGAGTGTTGAAAAATGTAACTTGGGAATAAATTATTAATTGTATTATTTGTATCATATGTATTGTACACCCTACGGGGATTATTATTGATGCAAATCATCATGTAAAAGTTATTAAAAGAGTCAATGTAAACCCTAACTAATTGGTGACCTTGGAAGGATGTAGAAAAGAATATTTTATTGTGAATTAGACAAGTAGGCCCAGTCACGAGATTCAAGCCGGCCCTGTTTGGTAAAAAGGCCAAGTCAGTTGAATAGTATAAATGAGGAGTTCGACCTCCTCATTTGGTCACCACTCTCACTCATTGAGTTCGCATGAGTAGGAGAGATAGAGTCAAGTGAGTAGTTACTTTTGGAGTCTTCATGTTTTGGGTCTTTGCATGAGGAATACTATTGTACATTCTCACGAATCTATTTAGAAGAAATTTGTTTGTTTTTTCTGCCACGAGAGGGTTTTGCTAGGACAACCTTTGCTTTCCTTGCAATGTGCCTCTACTACGGCCTTTCTTTTCCTTTTATCATCCATTTTTAGCTTTTATTTTCTTCTCCATCTACATTAGTTTTTATTTTGTGTCGTTTGCCTTTTATCTTCTTCGTTGGTGTTGTCCACATCATCATTGGCATTGTCATCAAGATTAATTTTTATTCTTCTGTTGTTTGTCTTTTATCTTCTTAGTTGGTGTTGTACACATCATCTTTGTCATTGTCATCTAGACGTTTTTTTTGCCATTTCCCACAAAAATATTCATTACGAGATGGTGGAATTGAGAAAGTGATAATAGACTCATAACTGGGAAATTGGGTTTGGGAATGGACCTCTTACACATTGCCTACCTTAATTAGGCATTGCAGCCTGCCTTGAAGACTAAAAACAATTTGTAAAAGGGGTCATGGGCGGCCGCTTAACCCAACCCTTAATTATTATCGATTTTATATAGGAGTCTTTGTTTCAGATCACCACAATATTGACAATTTTTGTGGTTACTGTGGTTACAAAGAATTTTGAAAGTTGATTTTTTGTGGTGCCTAGTTTTGTCATCTTCTTGCTCAAGGATTGATTGATTGCGATGTAATAACTCTGATTTTACTTGAATCTTCTTCCTTTCATACAAATGAGAATATTAACAAGACTAACTACAATGAATGAAGAATTGAGTTTCCTTTCATACAAATGAAAATAATTCCCGTGGAGTCTCGATTTGATAGGGTAACTGATAACAAACCAAGACAACTCTTTGGGTGCCATAGTTCGTTGCCACGTCAGTGTCACACATCATAGGTCCCAATATCGAACATGGGCTCACACATATCTGCTTTACTATTTTGTATTTCCAATATCTGTCTATTGTATTGAACTTTCCTTTTGGAGGGAACTTTTGTTAAATAACTTACTGAGCATCTTGTTTAAGCTTGAAAAACGACAAGGCTTTCAAAAACATCAAAAGTCACTTACTATAGAACAAACTGTTAGAATCCATTGCCCACGATCATTGAATGTAAATGACGAATCCATTGCCAATGATCGTTGAATGTAAATGACGGGTGTCACGCCCGGTGGAACTCGAACCCACAATCGCCTGATTAGAAGTCAGACGCCTTATCCATTAGGCCACGGGCGCAAGACATTTCTTTCTTTAACTAGTAAATTTGGATCTTAAATTATTTATTTTGTAACCGTTGAAATGATTTGTATGATAGGCTTTCTATTTTGTAACCGTTGAAACGATTTGTATGATAGCCTTTTTATTTTGTAACCGTTGAAACGATTTGTATGATAGCCTTGAGTATGATTTGTATGATAAAATTGGTATGCCGGCAAAGAAACATGAAGTAGACCAACTTATATCTATTGAATATCAAGGATGGTTTCTATCTTTTGGAGTCACCAACTTGTATGATATAAATTTGGGAGTCGCCAACTTGTATGAGATAGACCAACGTATATCTATTGAATATCAAGTATGCTTTTAATCTTTTGGAGTTACCAGGTTACGTGGAAATAAATTAAATGGTATCTTTGTCTTAAGATTATAGAAATCCATCTTTGAAGAAGGAAAAACAGTTTTAGTGATTGCGCATTTTACAATCCTATAGGGGAGATGTATAATTCCTCTGTGCTCATCTTGGAGTTGACACTATCCTTTTAAAAAAATAAAAAAAAAACATTATAAAAAATTAACACTTTGGAGGTAGATTCTTTGACTGTAACATTGTATTGAATCAGTTGAATTCCACAGCCTACTATTCCTTCATTGGTGATAGTAATTGTAACTCAAAAAGGTTTTTGAACTATAAAGGTAGATACTTTGACTGTAACATTGTCTTGAGTTAGTTGAATTCCACAGCCTACTGCGTTCAATTTTACATTGAATCATCTGAATTCCACAGCCTACTACGTTCAATTGCACACATGGTCTTTTAGGGACGCTGAATTCCACACCCTACGTTGGAGGTAGATTCTTTGACTGTAACATTGTATTGAATCAGCTGAATTCCACAGCCTACTACGTTCAATTGCACACATGGCCTTTTAGGGATGCTGAATTCCACACCCTATGTTGAAACATTTGGAGATTTAGTTATCAATCTCAAAAAGGACTTATTTGAGTTCAGTCTACCCATTAAGAAAATATCACAGAACCCTGACATGCCATCATGTGGCCAGAAAATATCACCGAGCCCTGACATGCCACCTTGTAGCCAAAAGAGAATAAGTAACTGGAACCCAAAGCTTGAACAACAATAACAACAACACACGGCCATGCCAAGGCCACAGAGAGAGATTTGTGCTTGCTCTACATACTGTGTACCCTATTTTGACAGAGATTTGTGTATTTGAAATATCTTCAATATAAAATAAGTTACATTGAATATCTCTCAAAATACCGATATTCTTCAACATTCATATTCTAACTTATTTTATATTGAAAATATTTAGCCCAAATATAGAAATCTCTGCCAAAAGAGGTTACACAGTGGAGTAGACGAAGTCTAAGCCCTACATGTACTTGGCTGGAAACAAAATAGCGCTCAAACAGAAACCTGACTACTTTATCCGTCGCTCAAAAGGAACGTATGAGATGTCTGAGCCCTCGCTCAAAGGGGGACCTTTAGTGTGTGAGAGTAACGTGATAAATAACTACACCACCGAGACAAATTTATTAAATTGTATTTAAAATTCGTCATGGCCAATTGAAGTGTCACTGTCAGTTTCACCATTAATATAATAAAATGTTCTTCTGCAGAAAAATGTTCTCGAACTGGAAAACTTTGTCTGAGACTAACATGATAACCAACTACACTACCCAGACTACTGCATTGACATGATAACTAATAACATCATCCAGAAAACTGCATACACTAGGAGCCTTGCTTCACTCTTTTCAAAATAAATTACATCAACGGGATTATTCCAGCTGCAACGGTTAGTGCACTATTTGATTTTTTTTCTATGGGGCAATTCCAGCTGCAACGGTTAGTGGACTATACAGTTCTTTTTTTCTAGCAAAAACTATTCAGCTCTTTATCAGACAATCATTCATGAATATCATGTGAGAGATGGTACCTTTCATCAATTCAAATTGTGCTTTAAATTAATCTGCCCCGATCCGCGTCCAATTTTCCTCATAAATTAATCTGCCACGAAAACACAAATTCAAAATTCAAAACTTCTTGCGTTGCCTGAGTCTGAGTGACAACTACGTATCTTGACTAGTCCATACCTTCATTGAAACTATAGTTTTTGAAATTTATTTGGGATAATTTGAATAGATAACTTTTAACAGGAAATGCCTTAACAATACAAGTTAAACACATTCATATTCATTAACAATACAAGTTAAACACATTCAAATTCAAACTATAGTTAAGGTTTGAAAAAAACGATTAACAATTGAATAAAAGAAAATTTGTTTCATTGTTAAAATTTAATTATTGAAAATGAGAAAAGATGATTTGGTATTATTTTACCTATTTTAAAATTAATGTCATAATTCTAGCAACGAGGCTTCAAAAAGTTTTAGCAAATTTGAAAGGTATTCAACTTCCAATGTGGAAATCAAAGCATGAGAATTTATCAAAACTACTAAAATATAAGAGCTCTTGCATCATTTAAACTTTCGAGTTAAACTAGGAAAGCTTACAAGTTTCTCAATCAATTGGTAGCTCAACCTATTGATATTAACTAAATTAGGGCCATTGTCTATTGTTGAAATTTCATAATGAAATACCTCTATGGTGTAGAATCCATTATTAGATTTCTGTGGTGGGTCAATCGGCCTTCACTTGGTGAAGGGTTGGGAGTCAGCCTTCACTTGGTGAACGATTGCGTCACATGGTGGTAGAATTGGCCAAGGTAACGACAAAGATCTCCTTTTACCTGTTTTCCCCAGTTAATAATTTCCATTGGTAAATCTTGTGCATGCCTCTTATGTTGTCTCTCCACTTATTTCAATATTTCCGTAGTAAGTAGGGTTTGCAGCTAGGAAAGAAAAAGGGACAATGAGGGCTACAAGCCAAAGTCAATTCATATATCAAAAATTGAAAATATGGCTACAAACTACCATGTCGACGACATATGCAATATGTCCATTGCCTGTGTTATAGAGAACATTGGGAATAGGACTCGAAATTTATCGCAAGAAGGAATTTAAATTTATCAAAATACACACACACACACACACACATTGTTTAAATAAATGGCATTATTTTGCATTGCTTAATATGTGTTTTTTATAGAGATGTAAAGTTAAGTAAAATAAAAGTTAACTCTAGTCAAGCATTTAAACATGTGCATTGCATTTTTGAAACAAATGAAATTATATATATACACACTTCATCTAAACAAAATACATTATTTTACACTATTTAGATTGTGTGTGTTATAAGAATGGAAATGTTAAACATTACTCCAGAATATCAATAGGGATGTCATATTAGTATAATCATTTACCCACATTTCCATACAATTGTTATTAGCAAAACAATTGATTTTTCCAACGAAACTTGCATAGTTTTGTTTTAATCTAATTGACATAGATCAAAACCTTTTATTGAGGGGAAGCCATCTAATGAGCCTTAATAATTACTCCAAAAGATTAGTTTTATGTTTGATTATTAAAGAATGGTTTTATTATTATAATTTGTTTTTTTTCTTCATGTTGTAAGATAAATGAGTTAAAGGCATTCAAATATAAATTATGCTTAAGTTTTGAAAAAAATAATAACAATTGAATAAAAGTAAAATGTTTTATTATTAAAATTTAATTATTGAAGAAGTGGAAAAATGATTTGATATTATTTTTCATATTTAAAAATTAATACCATAATTCTAGCAACGCTTCAAAACTTTTTAGCAAATTTGAAAAGTATTCAACCTCCAATGTTAAAACAAAACGTCGGTTCATCAAAAACTCAAATATAAGAACTCTTACATTATTTAAACTTCGTATTCAATTGAGAAAAGCTTACAAGTTTCCCAATCAATTGGATGCTCCAACTATTGAGATGAATAAGAAAAAGAAAAAATTAACCTCACTTAATGCTAAAATTTACTGCCCAAACATTCTCTTAGATGTGCAAAGTGAGTTAAGTAGCATTCTTTTGTTCTTTCATAGCATGTATAGATATACAACAATAAAAACCTAAATCTTAAACGCATAATCCTCATAATGTCCCTCAATGCTTTTAAAGGCTATAACCTATGCTTAATGTGAAAGAGGTTTTGAAACCATGACCCTTTGTGAACTTTATAAACCAACATTCACGCTCTATACACCATGCACCTTTAAACTTATTTAAATCCCATATATAATAAAAAACATAAGCTTTATAACATAGAATAGAGTAGAGTAGAGTTTATGAGCCGTATATCCATGAACTTATAACCGTTAAATTATATTGGGGTTTTCGCCACACTTTACCCCCATTCATCCATGGTATCAAGGGTAATACAACATCCCTTTATCATAAATTTAATGTTCCACATGTGCTTTGCATTGGCCAAATGAACTATGTCATACATAGTCTTATCCTTATTAACAATCTCTTAAAATGGTTTTTTGATTCCAAACAAGAGAGAGCACCACCTAATTGATTTTTGCTTAGAAAACAAGTCAAAAGAAACCATTAAAAATGCACATCTCCTTGGTTTTTATGGTTCATGATGCTCTATCTCATACATATGAAGTTTGAATGTTGTGTCGTCATAAGTAATGCGTAGCAAACACAAAACAATTTCCCACGAGTGGTTGCACAATAGTTTTTAAGATCTTTTTGATGTACTTTTTCTAAAGGAAAAAAGGAAACTCGACATCCTAGCAAAAAAAAATTGAATGTTGTGTTTTTGTATTTCGAAAGATGAAAATTGAATTTTCTGAACTCTAGGATGCGTAGTGGCCTTAAAAAACATATCTAAGCCACTATCCTCACCCTTTGAAAAGGTTATTCTACCTATATGTATAGTTTGTCCTAAAGTGAGACCCACGACATTTTCATACTTCTCCAACCCTAGATTGGATTAATTGTCAAATCTAACATAATCGGTGACCTTAAAAACCATGCCTAAGCCATTTGTTGCACCCGAATTCCTCATTTGACCAATTAACATAATTTCACCAATGGTGAGCCCCATGGGAAAAAACCATTTGTCATATATGTCCACAACCCTGAATTGGGTCCTGACATCTCCAGCATGATCAGTGATTTAAATAAACACACATGATCCACTTCCTACATTCAAATATGCCATTTGGCTAATTTGCAGAATTTGACCAATATAGGCCCCACGGACAAAAGGAATGCATCACGCAGTTCGAATATAGTCCTTTTACTTTCCTAGATCCTTGTGAACACAAGTCAAAATTATTGTATGTGGACTTGAGGGATTCTCTACATTGATCCATGCGAAGGTCTCATGTCCGAGCCAAACAATAAACACAATCCTCACTTAATGCATTGTAACCCACATTACCAAACACAAAATCATTTATAATGTTAGTCAAAGATTGGCAATCGACCTCTTAAATATCCTTCCATTTTTTGTTGTTTGTATTAGTCTTGCATCTATGCCATGATTATACCACGTTTGGGATGCTTCATGAGATGCAGAGTACATGGTATATGTTTAGCGCGAAAGGCAAACAACACAAGTGATGAGTATGTTTTCAACTGAACCGTGTGCATGGAGTTATTAAACTATGCTAACAAGAGTTGCAGAATCCAAATATAAATTCCACAAAACTGGAGGTGCGGGGTATCGAAACCCGTACCTCTCGCATGGTAAGCGAGCGCTCTACCATCTGAGCTGCATCCCCATATTGTATGTGAATGACATAGCTATTTATATCGTTTTATAAAATTATATAATTCGTAATCGTATCGTATAATCACCACTATACTACAACGACTGAGTGTTGTTGTGTTGGATAGCTTCAATTTCTTTGCATATAATATGCTTAACTAAAACATATTGTACATTCTAACGAATCTATATAGAAGAAGTTTACTCGGTTTTTCGGCCTCGAGAGGGTTTTCCCAAGATAAAATTATTATGTATTATTTTCTATGTTGTGCTTTTTTATATTTCAGTGATCCTTAATGTTATTGCTTTTCAAATCCTAAATTGGTATCAGAGCTCCCTTGAAAGAAAACTTTGTGCAGCTTCTACTACTCTCGGAAGTGAAAACTAGGGTTTCTCTTTACAGAGGTTTTTCTCCACATATTGGTTGAAAAAGAGGGTCAAAGAAACTTTCCCTACCGGGGCGCATCTTTCGGTGTGACAAAATTTAGATCAGAGAAGTTTCATTTTTGGGTCCACCACTGCAGCTCGAAAAACGAGGGCATCAAGTTTTTGGAGGATCAGTCCACGGATTTGGAAGAAAATGATCTTTGTTCAACTAGCCTTAGGAGCGTGCATCTTCTTGTGGAGGCAGATTCCAAATCCAAGAATTTTCTATTTTTGACCTAATTTTGTTGAAAGTGTAGTAACTGCAGAAATTAGGGTTTCCAATTTTTGGCAGTTACATCCACAAATTTCGATGAAAGAATGGACTACTCAACTCACCTTGGGGAGTTGCATCTTTTCCTTCAATCAGTTTCTCAAGATCTTGACGTTGAGAAATTGGGGTTTCTCTAACAAACCCTAGGTCATCCTGCACTCAGATCTTAGGAATCACTGCTTGGTTGAAGCATCTCATTTGGTAAGATTTACTATCTCTATTTCCATTTGAGGTTCTCATTTATCAAGTTTTTTCAAGATGACAAATTATACCAAGCTTGAGGATAAGCTTGAAGGGGCAGACAACTTCTATGCCTGGAAGTATAGGGTAATGCTCATTCTCAAAGAAAATGAATTGGATAAGTATGTCACAGTAGTTAGATGTCAATACCAGAGTAGAAGAAGTGCAATAGCTGGAAGACGATGGTGATGATATCAGAAGGATACCTTCCTTGTTAAGAGGGGGTGTTGAAAAATGTAACTTCGGAAGATATTCTTAATCGTATTATTTGTATCATTTGTATTGTACACCCTACGGGGATTATTATTGATGCAATTCATCATGTAAAAGTCATTAAAAGAGTCAATGTAAACCCTAACTAATTGGTCAGCTTGGAAAGATCTAGAAAAGAATATTTTATTGTGAATTAGACAAGTAGGCCCAGTTAGGAGATTCAAGCCGGCCCTGTTTGGTAAAAAGGCCAAGTCATTTGATTAGTATAAATGAGGAGTTCGACCTCCTCATTTGGTCACCACTCTCATTCATTGAGTTCGCATGAGTAGGAGAGATAGATTCAAGTGAGTAGTTACTTTTGGAGTCTTCATGTTTTGGTTCTTTGCATGAGGAATACTATTGTACATTCTGACGAATCTATATAGAAGAAATTTGCTGGTTTTTTCTGCCCCGAGGGGGTTTTCCTAGGATAACCTTTGCTTTCCTTGCAATGTGCCTCTACTACGGCCTTTCTTGTCCTTTTATCATCCATTTTTAGCTTTTTTTTCTTCTCCATCTACATCAGTTTTTGTTTTGTGTTGTTTGCCTTTTATCTTCTTCGTTGGTGTTGTCCACATCATCATTGGCATTGTCATCGAGATTAGTTTTTATTCTTCTGTTGTTTGTCTTTTATCTTCTTAGTTGGTGTTGTACACATCATCTTTGTCATTGTCATCTAGACCTTTTTTTTTCTATTTTCCACAAAAATCTTCGTTACTAGAAGAGAGAGATGGTGGAATTGAGAAAGTGATAATAGACTCATAACTGGGAAATTAGGTTGGGGATTGGACCTCTTACACATTGCCTACCTTAAGTAGGCATTGCAGCCTGCCTTGAAGACTAAAAACAATTTGTAAAAGGGGTCATGGGTGGCCGCTTAACCCAACCCTTAATTATTCTCGATTTTATATAGGACTCTTTGTTTTAGATCACCACAATATTGACAATTTTTGTGGTTACTGTGGTTACAAAGAATTTTGAAAGCTGAAGTGCCTTTCACTTTTATTTTATGAAATGATTTAAATTTTGGATTTTTTTGTTTTTATTTAAGTCTTCTTTATTATGTTAGCTTTCTTTAAATTTGTTTGCCTAGTTTTGTCATCTTCTTGCTCAACGATTGATTGATTGCGATGTAATAACTCCGATTTTACTTGAATCTTCTTCCTTTCATACAAATGAAAATATTAACAAGACTAACTACAATGAATGAAGAATTGAGTTTCCTTTCATACAAATGAAAATAATTCCTGTGGAGTCTGGATTCGATAGGGTAACTGATAACAAACCAAGACAACTCTTTGGGTGCCATAGTTGGTTGCCACGTCAGTCTCACACATCAGAGGTCCCAAGATCGAATTCCTCATTTGACCAATTAACATAATTTCACCAATGGTGAGCCCCATGGGAAAAAACCATTTTTCATATGTCCACAGCCCTGAATTGGGTTCCGACACCTCCAACATGATCAATGACTTCAATAAACACACATGATCCACTTCCTACATTCAAATATGTCATTTGGCTAATTTGCAGAATTTGACCAATATAGGCCCCACAGACAAAAGAATGCATCACGCAATTTGAATATAGGCCTTTTACTTTGTTAGATCCTTATGAACACAACTCAAAATTATTGTATGTGGCCTTGAGGGATTCTCTACATTGATCCATACGAAGGTCTCAAGTCCGAGCCAAACAATTAACACATATTGCATTGTAACTCACATTACCAAACACAAAATCATTTATAATGTTAGTCAAAGATTGGCAATCGACCTCTTAAATCTCCTACCATTTTTTGTTGTTTGTATTTGTCTTGCAGCTATGCCATGATTATACCATGTTTGGGATGCTTCATGAGATTTAGAGTACGTGGTATATGTTTAGCCCCTGGATGGTTCAAGATGAATATGCGCATGGGAAATAGTCCATGATGGATTTGCATAGTTGATATGCCTTGCTTAATGGATTCTTGACCTCATATGGTCATTAGCTTGGTGTACTTCCCTTGGATGTTGGATTTCTCTTCACAGTTTGGTGGGCACCCTTCATTGGAGCCCCATGGAGGATCCACTTGGTTGGAGATCACCCTACACGCGATGAGAGGCATTGTGTAGCTTAAAGGAGGGAATTGGGCCCTAGATGGTATGCGGCAACTTGGATAGTATGCGGCAACTTGGATACTTGACTAGAGGATTGGGGATGGCTCAAGTATGCATGGGGCCTTATAGTAAACATATCTTTTTTATTACTAATTGACAGAAGATTTATGCAATTATATATAAGAATATATTGAAAAATATTTGATTGACAAAAATTGATAAGATAATGATTACAATGAACCTCGTAATGGTATACTTATACGCATTGACTAGTCACGAGGTGAAGGGGTATGTACCCTTTGACCTTTAATTGGCCTAATTATTATTATTATGTTTACAGCATTGCCACCCCCATAAAAAATGCTTTGTCCTCAAAGCATAGTAAATAGGTACCTTTACGTAAATGCTTTGTCCAACCCCATAAACGAAGGCAAGCAATATGCACCCCCACAATAGTCTTATTAAGACTATTGTGAGTGCCTTTTACGTAACACTTCCCACGATAACTGTCGCATCCTTAAAAATTCCCTACATCTATCTCATTTCATGCCTCATCACATGCCTCATGTTGTGAAAGCGTCTATGCATCATCTCATGCCCACCCATGTCATAGGTCATTGCATGCATCGACTAAGCATCACGGCACGCCAACAAAGCGACAGTAATCGACTACACGAACTAGGCACTGCAGCAAGGCAAGGATTTCAATGGATATCTTGAACGTCAATTGGTCAGTAAATTAACTGTTGATGTACCTGCAGATTGATGTTTGAACTACTGCTTTAATAATGGTTGATTTGTTCCTCAAGTGCATGAGATGAGGGCTCTACCATTGTCCCAAAGCTCCAATGCAATGGGTTTGTAGTTTGGTCAATATGTTCCTCAAGATCTATGCAAGCAACACTATTCAAAAGGAGGCTGAGGTTTGGCCTTGGGTTGGCATTTTAGCACTTCATCCCCATAAAATTATAATTCGTGGCTACATACCATCAATATAATAGGTATGAATGGGTTCCCCACTTTTTTGTAACACTGCAACTAGATCTATAATTTATATTGATAATAGAGTTGAGATTCTTATGAATTTCCAGGATTATATTCAAATCTATATGGTTACGATGAGATCGATCTTTTCCCAAGTTAACTTTGGTTTTTATTAGAATCGGTTCTTCTAATTGGATATGGATTGTTCAATATCATTACCTTAACATAACTAAGTTTTTTCCTATATGAGTTTACCATTTCTTCATGTATGAGGTATCGCATCAATCTGCTTTAGTTGTATTATAATAAGGATTCGGTTTAGATTTACAAATCAATGCAAATATTCTGAGTTCAATTTTTAGAAGACATAAGAAAAATGTCTAAGCATGGATCTAATAATTTATGGTATATGTCAAAAATATATATATATATCAACAAATAATGCCATTAGGTTTTAAATTTCAGAGGTAGAGCATTATTTATCCATAAATTATCATCAGGAAAACATTTATATTTGTGTGGTGAAATCAATACCGTAAAATTTACAACTGCTACTGGACTAATAGCTTCCCGAGCAATGTTGGAATTTCACTCAGCTCTTACTCATCAACCTATTTTCTTAAGATGTTTCGAGTTTGGATACGAACTCTCATACAAAGGCTGGCTTAAAATTCTACCTTTCATAAATGAAGTTTTCTTCAAAGGTTTATCTTTCAATAATTAAGTTTTATCAAAGAATGTTGTGGTAAAGTGGAAATGAGGACCACTACTATTTCTTTGACAATATGAATATTGCATTTAAGTAGTATTCCAATCTAATTGTTGAAATTTTGTGCAAGTAATATGTTATGAACAATTTTAACTAATTAATTTGATTGCACTAGAAACTAAACCATGCATCCACAAACCTTAACTTTTTCAAACTTTTTATTTTTATTTTATACCATGAATTGAAATAAGATATGTTATCTTCTCAAATGACATTGAAAATTTTATGAACATCTTCAGCATATTTATGTTAGAAATTATCAAATTGAAAATTTTATGAGCATCTTCAGCATATTTATGTTGAAATTATCAAAATTTCTTTGAGTTTCTGCAAATGTTTCAACCTCAAAGTCCCCATCTGTCTTGACAAAGTTGCTCTCGATATCTTTGCCTAAGTTGCTTGTGACATTGTCATTAACCTGCATTCCAAAAACCTGGCTATTAGAATCTAAACCTTATTTCTGTGCTTTAGATTTCTAAATATTGAATATATATTTTAAAATCTTATCAAAGTGGTATAACTCTAAGTTACACTACAAAATGCATTCGCTCAAGTTTACACATGTATGCATATGATTAAAAGCATAAAATGTTTTAATCCCATATGGTCTATATGCTTTCGGGTTTATGACTTTTCTAAAAGGTATAGGAGCTCATATGCCATTCACAAGTCGAGTCCACATGTCAAAGCCCAGCCAAGTCATACTGAAATCAAGGCACGAGTCAAAACTCCAAGTCGACATACAAGCCCAGTGCTGAGTCCACATACCACGCAACAGCCTAGCACTATTCATGTCCACACCTCATCGGTTAAACTATCTGCCAGATGTATTGCGCAGGTGATTTAAGGATGAGGCTAGCTTGGGTGAGGTGTCAGTGTCGGTTGTCAAAATTTTGCAAATGTATTATGTAGCAGTTTGACAAATGCATGTGCAGATGCCATGAGGAGGAAGCTCCAATACCATGTGTTCGAAAAATGTTACAGGTGCCAAGAGATCAATTCCAATATCAAATTGATTGCAGCGAGTAGTTTTATTTGCAGAGTTTGATATCTATTACATCAAGCTATAAGGTATCCACCGCCATTGTATAAATCAAAGCATCTATACATCCGGCATTTTTATGGGGTTGATTGCAGAGCACGTCAAATGGAGACAGAATGGCGTTTGCCAGGTTCAATGTCCACGAGTTAAGCCATATGCCCAGGCCCGAAATCTCAAATCAACACATAAATCAAACAAGCTAAACGCAGACAGCTGCCAGATCTGTCCTAGCAAAACGTGATAAAGACGCAGCAAATATTAAGGGTTGTGTATGCAGAAGAGTTCAAAGGGTTTGCAGAATAAATCTGGCGTTTATCAAGGAATACGGTTGATCGTGATCCAAGATGGTGTTGCATTTTCTTTCTCGATCCACCTCAAATAAAAGCATTTTTGTATTCTGTTCTTTGGTCTTTAATTCATTTGCAGAATTGAAAGTTCATATGGCAGCGCCTTGATCACTTCTATGGTTCTCCTTATATTGGGTGCATACTGCACACTTTTGGAGGCATATCGAAATTTATGACATACTGGATATCATTGCAAATAGTGGGCAGTTTCTCATCAGAGTGGCAAGTGAAGGCGACGATGGCAATCTTTAATTTTTGGGAAAACATTAACTAACATTTCATTTTTTGGCAGCTACAGGATTGGGTTTTCTGCCTGGCTATAACTTACAGGGAATGAGCATGAAGGAATGGAAAAAACCTGTTATAGGCATAGCATTTCTCGAACTGGGAAAGCAAGTGCATGCAAATGTCATTAAGAATGGATTCCAGTGGGATTTAGTTCTTTTCAGTGCTGCTATGGACATATATGCCAATGTAGTAGCATTGAAGATGTATGCGTGCCAAGCATTTGATGAAATGCCTCTAAAAAATGTTCCTTCATAAACCATTTTGATTGCAGGATATACACAGCTGGGGAATGCTGAAGAGAGCCTGATACTTCACTAAGCAAATGCAGCCCAGATATCAAAACATGATGTGATAGACTGGACTTCTATGAGAGGATGGTTGAATACGCCCTTGGGTTTGTCAATAGAGCAAGAAATTTACAAATCTAGCAATGTTTTGAGAAGTTATTGTCAGATTGTAAGGCTGAAGCCAGAAAGGTTTATATCTGTTTCTGTTTTACAAGGAGCTCATGGATTAGCCATCTTTACAGTTGCAAAAGCTGGCATGAACATTATTTATAAACTAGGGACTGGGTTATGAGATGCTGCATCAAATAAAGTCATCTATTTGTTCAGATTCTGACATATAAACAGCAGTCCAGAATTGAAAGGTGCACAAGAAGAATGCAGGAGTATTTGACTACATGGCTTCTAGAGTAATTTGCTTTCATCCAAAGCATGGGACATAACAGAGGCTGGAAGGCAAAGGTATCAGAACCTTGACCAGAAGAGTAAAAGATTGAAGGATTTTTGCATTTAGCAATTCTGAAGCAAATTGTTCTTTCGGCAGCTAAAACCATTTCAAAGAGGCAATGTTAGCCGCCGAAAGCTCCGCTTTCGACAGCTAACTTTACTCTGTTTCAGGTTTATAAGCCACCGAAAACACAAACTCAGGCAGAATGTCACCGAAAACACAAACTCGGGCAAAATGTCGGTATTCTTGCTTAGGCCGAATGTTTTTGCTACCAAAACATCTTAGCAAGGTTCTAAATGAATTATAAAACTAAAAGGGATAGAGATCATTCTCTCTTTTAAAGATACAAAGGAGATAAGGGTTGAAAAGCTTTTTCTATTTTTAGTTAAAGATATGCCCATGTGTCATAACAGAATCTGGAGTAGCCTTGACATCATTCATCATTCAGAAGGCTTGTTACAACTGTTGAAGATATGAGGATTAGCAAGATGGCGGTTACCTTTTTAAATAGGACTCTTTCATACTTTTCAGAAATCTATTTTAACTAGCTATTTTTAGTAGATTCGATCCAGTTTTTCAGGGTCTTGAACTGTTTTGTAAAGGCTATAAACCCTATGACTTATGTAGAACAAGGTTTCGACTTTGAAGACTCTAATACACTCTTTTTTAAGGACTTTTTCTTAATATATTCAGTAATACAAGCTTCTTTCATTGTTGTTTTCAGACCATTATCTTCTTTTTGTGCTTATGAGCAGAGGTTCTCTTGTCTATGTTTACTTCAAAAGCTGGTGATTGTCATCTCACTTTCATATCAGCAAAAACTAGGATCATACATCACTATTGCTAGTTCTATTGACCCATCATATCACTATTGCTAGTTCTATTGACCCATCATATGCATTGTTTCATATATGTATGTTCTGGTTAATATAGTTAGTTTTTCTCCACCCATCTAATTCAGCAAAACTATATGATTAATGGCTTTTGAAGGCCTTGTCCTATCTGGATATTACTAAGTTGTCTTGAGTGAGGAAATTAGTGAGTGAGTTATTCATCTTGATCCAATTATACTCCATCATTCAAAATAAGATTAAGTTACTGGGCTCTTTCGATTGCAACCTAGAAAGACTCCCAGCGAGCTAACAAGATAAATATGAGCATGCAAGCTTTCAGAATGGTTGGTTAGTCATTGTCAATTTGTTTTCTGAACCGGTGATGATGGGTGGAGTACCCACTCAAAAAATTGGGTATCAAAAACTTTAATAGTAAAAATCCACAAACAAAGTCACAATGAAGATAAATGTTTCATTTATTAAAATTAAAATATAAATATGAAATATCCCATTAACACGATAGAAAAATCCTGTTTTCCCTGAAATTAATATATAAAAATCCTATTTACATGAAAAAATAGGTATAAGTTAATATGATAAAAATCCTATTTATATGAAAAAAATAGGTATAAGTTAATATGATAAAAATCCTATTTACATGAAAAAATAGGTATAAGTTAATATGATGAAAATTAAGTTAAAAATATATTGTAAATATTTAAATATATTTATTTTGTGTTTTTTAAAAAAATAGGTACGAGTTAATGTAATGAAAATTAAGAAAGCTATGTATTTTAAATATTTAAATATATTTATTTTGTGTTGATTAATTGATTGATAGACAATATTCAATAATCGATATTAAAGTAATTTTTTCAACACCTAAAAAACAAATTTCAATACCTAGAAGAAAAATATAAATTATTATTAAATAAAATAAAAAAATATAAGAACTAATGTTAATGTTAATATCCAACTGAGCTCATGTTAATTATCCGACTGAGCTCATGTTAATGTCAATATAAAGAACAAAGAAGAGAAATATTTTGAATTTTGCAATGAAAGTGAGTTGAATGAAACTCAAATGTTCACTAGATATCACTCAGTTAGAGCCCAACTGAGCTCATGTTAATTATCCGACTGAGCTAATGTTAATGTCAATATAAAGAACAAAGAAGAGAAATATTTTGAATTTTGCAATGAAAGTGAGTTGAATGAAACTCAAATGTTCACTAGATATCACTCAGTTAGAGCCCAGTGGGTTAGTTCGAATGGTTATGTTGCGAATTGCAAGCCAGAGGTCACGAGGTCAAGTTCCCAAGTTGACTGCCTCTATGAATACTGTGGGCGTCACTCAATGTCCAAGCCATGTTAAATTGTCAAAATCACTCAAAGTCCAAGCCATGTTAGGTTGTCAAAAGGTGACCAAATGGTTTACCCTAGGTATCATCCTCGAAACAAGGGGACCCAGAGGGTTTCTCATAATTTGCATTTCGTAAATAAATAAATAAATATCACTCGGTTAGAGCTCCGAGCTCCTTCAGAGTGGAGAGTTGAAGAGCCAATACAAATCGTCCCACTAAATCCACCATTGATAGAGACAGCCTGAGCGTGGAGTTCGAGTTATGAAAGAAGACTGCGATGTGAGGAAAGAATCATGCAGAATACTGGGAGCAGCTGTCAATTACATCAATTACATAATCACAGATTAACACTAGCAGCAAGGCAGACGTAAACTATCAACATATAAGAACAAATGGACAGCACAATCATTGATAAAGAGATGACAGAATCACAGATGAATGGACAAGATGCTTTACACTGTCGTCTGCTCCATGTTTTCCAGTTTAAAACAACGGCTATGCTGTAAAAATTGGGAGGATAGATTAACAATGTAACCACCCGGATATCTAATGTAACCACCTGGATATCTAATGAAAAATAAATAAAGAACATCCACATTTACAGGAGAAACCAATAGAGAAGATATATTTATGTAAATTAATCAAATATACAATTGCTTAGCACAAAAAAACTCGTAACAAAGTACTCAGAACAAAACAAATATAGTTAGAATGGCTTTTATACAATTTATGGCTGGAAATTCTGGCTTGTGCGCAAATGCAAGTAACTTTAGGAGTTGAACTCTCCAAGGAAGTTCTAAGAAGATACGAAAGAATTCTTCCAACAGTATAAATAAATATTGTAGCCCATCGGACACTTCATTGATAGTTCCTAAAAAAAGGCTTTGTTTTTGTCATTTGTTTCCAGCGAGTCTTCGTTTCTTTTACTATAATATGTTTTGTTGTTCGCAATAAGGCACACCCGGTCATCTATGGCTTTTGCTATTTCTTTCAAAACCAATCTAACAATAGTTCATAATGTACACATGTTTCTAGGTCTCATTTCCATTCTGACAATGGGAAAATAAAATTCCCGTAACATTTAAGGAAACCAAGTGCAACTCTGGGTTCGTGAAAAAAGCACAACTGCCTTTCAACCTGAAAGGTGCCGGCTTACAGCTCAACAAAACTTCATCATGTGGTTAGAAACAGATAAACAAGACCTTTCAGATACTGAACTATCTCAGATCCTCCAAGCTTCGAGATGCCATAAACTCTATCAACAAAAGTAATGGGTACCTGTATCAAAAAATTCTAGATAATCTTAGTATTTCAGTATTTCAAGGCTGATGGTCAAGATATTCTATCCAGGATTCACTTCAAAAATACTTGCAGAGCAGCTGACAAAAGCAGAAGAATAAGCTAGTCCTAATCCATGAGTTATTTTGTAGTTTTCATGGCAAAATTATGGTTGAATTCATTTGAGCAGCTCTTTCCATCCTTACAAGAAGATAATACCTCTTCAATGTGGTAATGTTTCCGAGAAGCCCGGACAATCATCTCCATCTGAAAGACATATCCTTTACTTACACAGGCCTTAATAAGGTCCTCGAGTACAGATTTCCTATATAGTCTGTAAACAGTAGAGTAAGAAAGGTTATTATTGATGTTGCATACCACTCATTTCAAAAGAAAAGTTCCACAGGTGTACAAGACTAAATGTCAAACAAATTAAATACCGAAATGATCCGGTTAAATCAGAAACACCAGGCCACAGTAGAGTTTGTGCAAGGACATTTGCTCCCCGGCTAGTGAGTTTACGCATAAGGTTCCAACCATGTACACCTCCTCCTTTAACATACCGTGTCCCAGTAACAATATCAGCACTAGTCTCTATCTGCTTTCTGAAACAACATATTCCCATTATATGAACAGAATAAGGAGAAAAAAAGTAATAAATAGCATGCAGAAATAAAGAGTATAAAAACAAGGCATCCATTACAAATTTCAATGAGCATGTTAACCCTCACACTACATGATAAACATCAGAATGGGAACCAGCGAAACACTAAAGTCAGTAAATAAGCTAGAATCCACACCGTTATGCTTATTTCTGCCACTGAGCTAGGAAGCCTAGGGCAATTTATTTAGTTTATAATCGCTCCACAACTGAAAATAATATTAAAAATAATGGAAATACATTTAAAAAGACATTTGAAACAAAGTACACTGACCTTATGAAACTTGGCAAATACTTTGGCTGCCACAGCAAACAAAAACGTTACAAATAGTTAAAGAATATCACACCGCAGAATAAGTTCTCACAAAATAATGTTCCTAAGTGTTGAAAGTTTGAAACCTGTTCAAAATACATACATGGTGGGAGAGATCTGCATCCATAATGATGATAAAATCTCCCGAAGCATACCTGAGGCCATGTACATATGCAGTTCCTGCAAGTGTGCCCAGATTCATTTCTCACATGGAAATGGAAGAAAATCAAGTAACGCAATGAATTGAAATTTAGCAAGATTAGCCCTTCAGAAATGTATTTTCCAGACTTCCAAGCATTCACGAAACAGAAGCAACTTCAAAATACTGAGTCATATCTTTCCCTCAAATAAAATTGCTAATAATACATACCTAGCCCAAGTTTGCCTTGCCTTGGTCTCAGTAGCTAAAATGAAATGCAACCATAAAAAAACAAAAGGAAAATCAATTATTAGATGTAGTATTAAAAAACTTCATGGAGCCAATGTAAATATCAAACTGCTAATGAGTTTAGAGAATGGTAAGCACACGCAAGTGTGAGCATCATACTATGCGGCTTTCGCCATAAACATTCTGCAATTGTTTCACCACTTCTTGAGTTCCATCAGGACTGGCATCATCAATGATAATAATCTCAAAATCGGTATCACTGCAGGAAAGAGAAAACAATGAGTATTAAAATGATAAATCTCAATTCAATGATGGATACCAATGACTCAATAAAATGAGATACTGCAAGTTGGTCAGTTTCTGAATAGCTTTGGAGATTATATGTAACATTTTAGAACAATGAAGAAAGATGAACAAGAATTTCCATTGATGTACTACTTACAATAAAAAGACATTAACAGTCACCAACTATCTGCCTAGTCACTTATTTCATAGCATAGGAGCAATGTTCAAAATTTCCAAATGTTTAATAAAGCAAAACAAGCCAAATATTGTGTGCCTTTCAGACAAATATGAAAATATAGAACTTAGCTGAAAATATATATGTCAATAATTAGACACACCAAACAAATTATAAAGCTCTTCTTTGATGATATACAATGCTTTCATTGCTTCAGTCAAAAATACTTTCACAAAATTGAAGTCTCAATTGGGGAAAATATAACTGATTTATTGTACAAGAAGCTTCTCCATGAGAAAGCAAGATGATCATCCATGCCTAATAGGAGATCATTTTCTGTTTGTGAACAATCTGGGACAAAATTAACAAGCTAGATTATTTTCTGAATGTTTGGTTTGCAACATGTTTGCCCATCTATTTCAGATCTAACAAGCATTTTGACACTTGGATCATTTACATCTTTGATGAGACAACTGTATAAATCAGGGAATCACATAAAAGCCTTCTCAGATAATGATCAAGACAACAAAATCATTGATTCCTATATATTTCTTATATGAGAGCAAACTAATGAATTTGAAGATGAAAACCAATTTTATAGGCAAGCAATTCCAGTCTTTATTTATTACAAAGCATCCCTAATACAACTGTTGATTTGCAGATAGGAAAGTGAGGTTACAATGATTTTCATATATGCGACTGCAATTCAGCAATTACAACTTATAATACTGATTAATGTTAAGATCTCATTGAAGAGGTTCCCATCATGGCATAATCAGTGAGATCTGCTTGAAACAGAATAAGGGATTAATCACATTTGATATCCAGTAAAACAATCCAATTCCGTGAATTGATTAGATCAAGCTTTGGTACATTGTATTCTCTTTATTCCTTTTACATAATTCACTTGATGCTCTAAGAGATAATTGATGTCATATTCTACATAATATTTCATTCCTTCGCTGTCTTGTTTAGATATATTCCATTCCTTCACTGTCTTGTTTGATATGATAGCATTCAGGGCTAAGTCCTTCTCCTTCTAGATTGAATATCTCTGTATGTGTAGCCATTTACATCCTCTTTTTCATTTTTGTTTATTTCAATTTAATCTGATGTACCTTTCAATTGAGAAATAAGTTGACTTCAGTACTAATGTGTATTTTTTATGTCCCGCACACAACACATTGTTTCGCTTTTAAATTGGTGGTTGCTATGATTTCAAGTTTCAACCAAACATTTTGAGTTTGTCCTTTTGAATCTGTGTACAGAATCTGAAATCCCCCCAAGGTGTTAGACATATGACTCTAACAAGATAGCACCTTTTTAATTCTAGTTTGGGATGAATCACAAGAAAAAAAATATTAACTTATAAAAATACCTAGCTCACAACGGTTAAGTGATCATTTTATAGAGCCTAGTGATTACTGAACATTTAAAAACCAGTGAAAACAGCAGCTAATGACTCAGATTTAATCTTATAATTTCATCAGTGCCCATGATTCAATGATTAGACACCCACCAAACCTGCTTTTTCCAACCATTGTGTTCCTTCTTCATTAACTACTAAGATTTTTTTATTCTCCGCAACAGGGGTGAAGATTTTTATTGAGGTGCCTGGCACCTAAATGTAATCTCCACTATAGATCAAACAATATCTAAAGTTCTCCTCCATGCAATTCTAATGATTGCCAATATATGACATGCTTTTAAAAAACTTTATAGTAAGATTTTTTTATTCTCCGCAACAGGGGTGAAGATTTTTATTGAGGTGCCTGGCACCTAAATGTAATCTCCACTATAGATCAAACAATATCTAAAGTTCTCCTCCATGCAAATCTAATGATTGCCAATTTTATGACATGCTTTTAAAAAACTTTATACTAAAGTAGTTATAAGTAATATCCTTATTATAGTAAACAGACAAGATTCTTACCTCAATTTATGACTTTTAAGTTTTTAAGTAGCACTTAATACTGACAGAGAGAGAGAGAGGATAAGAAAGATGATGTTACTGTCCACGAATGACTCAAGAATAGGTCAAATGGAATAGAAGACACAATGAGTGAACATCAGAAAGTGGGAGTGTCAAGATCACTCCTACATGCTAAAAGATGAAAAGATACAAAATACAAGAACAAAAGAGAAACACGTGAGAAAGGATGAACTGAAAAGGTAAACCTTGGAAAGAGAGGAGACACTAGTCAATATCAAACATAGAAGTATAAGTAGAGGAGGATGGATAGATGTCCCTTTAATCATCAATCACTATGAAGGACCCCATGCAAACCCAATAATGTCTTCTATTGAATCCTAGAGCTGAGAGACCTCAGCAGCAAGAACCTAGAATGCGGACAGGTGCAGTGAGTCGAAACTCCCTTGGCCTATTGTTCATCACAGTCTATTGCCTTGTCTATCCCCTCCGGTCGTGCTCGATGTTGGTTTGTGGAGCTCTCACGTCTCTTCAAGTCTGTGGGCATTCAAATGGACCGACTCCCTACTTTTAGATATTCTTTGGATGCACCTAGCCACCTCCAACCTATTAGACAAGAATTGAATAGGATCATCAGAGATGACATTTACAAGCAGTTTATCCAAATCACTTGGGTTAACCACAGGGGCGGGTTATGCCCTAAAGTAGCCTTCTATGTTAAGCACTTCTTGGAGATGAGAGACAGACTAATTGTTCAACCCTAGTACACCCACCACCATTGCTTACACACTCTTCGCTATCCCCTTGGCCAGTTCAAAGTGGGTTCTCATAGACTTCAGGTAGAGACAAACCACCAGATTGATCATTCTGACAAGACCTACCAGCTATGCCATCTTCAAGAGATCGAGACAAAGGAGCACTTCATCTTTCGCTGCCCCATCTACTACGAGATCAAAGGGGGGTTCCACTACCTTTTCAGAGGGACTTAGACCCTTACCTGCTTCTTCAGATACCTCAACCAAAGGTGCTTGGCAGTATACATGCCAGGAGGCCCTCTAGCTCTGAGCCCATACTTTTCATCCTTTTGCTCGACCAAACTCTACCCAACGGATCACTTCCTTTTTCACAGTGCTACCCTCAGGAAGGGGCACTAAGACAATCAAATAGCAACACAACCTTAGCCTTGATATCAATGCAGACCTGTGGGACCTTCCCCCGTCCCCAAAATCTCAGTGGCATGACATGACTAGATCCCTCTCCATGAGGAGACGAGGCCTCCCAAGCCTCAACGATGGGCTATCTCCTCTAGACAACATCGCAATGGGTGGTCTAGACCTTCCACTAATTTTTCCATTGGACAGCATACTATTTGAGTTTCCTTCATTTGGCCTTGGGTCTATTCCATGATAGACCTATCTCATTACTTTTGGGTTTTCTTGCTCTTGGATCCTTTTTACTCTTGTACATCCCCACCCCCATGCAACCTCCCATGCTCGGGATCGAGGGTTTTTCATGTTTCTCATACTTCAACATAGACTTTAGGCTCTGTTCTAATCTACTTTACTTTACTGCCTTTTGCCTTTTATAGGAGACCATTTGGTACTACTTTGTAATGACATCATTGTACTCGTCAATCCCTTTGACCTACTTTTGTGGTCATAAAATTATCTTATCTTATCCTATCATAAAGAAGAAACTAGTGATGGGAATTTGGCTATACAAACTAAATTGGGCGTTAGCACTACATGAGAGAGAAAGAGAGAAGAATAGAACAGAATCTAAGTCACCTAACATGATGATACAACGATATGTCGATACAACAATATGTCGATTCAAGTATTTGATAAGGGACATGTAGACTCCCAAAATGAGATATGAAGGGATATGTAAATAGTGTTTGTCTGTGTCTATATATATTAATATATATATATATATATATATATATATATATATATAATTGTGTGAACTGAGTGAGTGTTTTAATCCATCAAAAAATCCTAGCGCTTCCCTAAGCAACCTTTCAAACCTTGGCTTGGTTCCCACAAGGAAACAAAATCCCCCAAATTCGCCTAAGCATGTGGGAGCAATTATGGAGAGGACAAGAAGTGTTTTTAAGCTCTCAGAGCATTCTGGGAGCATTGCTCCCTTAGCACTCTCCCGGAAGGCAAGGAGCAATCTTGGACAGCAGGAAGTGCACTCCCTAAGTTCAAGGAGCACACTCCTGAGGGCGCTTCTGGAACACTCCCTCTCGAAGTGCATATTGGGAGTGAAGTTACCTAGGTTGTATTTCTGAGTGCATGGATCAGCCCACACAGGGCCATCTTCAATCTGAATTCATGAGTGTCTCATCCATGCATCTCAAAACCTCCAACAACTGAAGCAAAAGCCTCAACAAGAACAACACCCTTTTCATGAGAGAATCCTCTGGTAACTAACATGTCCTGGTACTCTCCAATACTCTCATCAATTGCATGCATGGAATCAATCATTGACTCCAAAGTAGGTTTTCAAATTATCTCCACAAACATGGAAGGATGCTCCTCCATCATTGCATCCTACCACACATGCACTATTGGATCAACAAGTAGTTTGTAAAGGCCACCATCTCAAACTCCTTTGGCCAAAACTCAACACTGTTTTCCAAGTATCACCTTCTGACCATCAAACTTAGCTCATCATGTTCTCTTCAATATGAGGATTCAAATGGTCCTTCATCAAATCGAGAATAATTCTCTTCATTAAGCAGCCTTTCTGTTATTCTTAACAAGCTGCTAATAATCAGGAGGGGTTGTAAGTTTGTAACTTTCACTCCACAAACACCACAGATCAACCTCCTCCAATAGCATCTGCAATCTGCATTTCCAAGGTGTAAAATTGGAAGCACTTGCTACAGTAACACTCTCTAAGACTGAGACTAGTCATTTCCACAACCCCTGAAATCAGACTTCAGCAAATAGATCAGCCACAAAGGAAATCAGATCTGCAACCTATCCCAGATGCAGATCCCTTATCACAAGAAAAAATCACCTTCCAAACACTAGAAGATTATGGACATCTCACCCAACAACCTAGCTCAAGTCCCGGTGCCACTCATAGGCACATAATGACATATCACCTTCAGTCGCTAAAGCTAGGGCATCACACCCCCTGTAATCATCTAAGAACTTCCTCTCACAGGCAGCAGCCTTCTCCATACATGGATTCATGGAAGATTTCAGATCTGCCATTCTGATACCATGTTTAAAATTTTGGATTGTGGTACCCAGATCTGCATTCAGAAATGCAAACACTAACAACCAAGTAACTGAAAACTTAAACACCAATCAAAACAGTTGATTCCGAGCACTAGTTTTGGAAACACGTCACTCTAAAATATATGACAGCAAATACAAAATCTGAACTCTCAAATTCTCAATCACATTTGCTTCTATTACCTGTAGGACAAGAAGGCTAGGATTTTTTTTACAAGAGTAGCACCATCTATATGGACCACCTTCTAACCCTAGCTTCCTAAAACAAAGCGCCCAGCCAACATGAACAGCTTCCTAAAATAGAAAATCATAAAGCTATCTATAGGAACAGGCCAAAGAAAACCCTGGATATAATGTATAAGTTGATGGTAAACCAAAGAAAACCCATGAGATGGTTAAGGGTAAGAAGAAGAAACCCTTGATATGAAGAAAAAGTAGTTCAATGATTGACTGAAGATCCAAACTTATCAGAGGTGGTGCAGCTCATGCACGATACAATAAGGCGACGACAACTAAAGATACAAATGAAGATGAAGAAGAATGAAGATGGTGCAAAGTATAGAAGACTAAAGATGAAAACAACTCAAACATCTAGATTGAATAACAAGTATTCATTAAAGGGGAGTATGAAGGAATAATTCATACTTGTGATATTTGATGGATACATTATAATATGTGATAATGAATATTATGCACAAATGTGTATGTGACAAAATCAAGAATGGAGACAAAGAGATAAGTTAGGGATAAGGATCTCATGAAGACCACTTAGAAATTTAAGGAGAGATATTGTAGAAGATAGTGATGTATATAGTTGAAAAAACATTCCTATTATGTGTTAAAGAAATGTAACTGCGGAAGATATTCTAGATATACTTGTCTATTGTATTATTGTATTCCTCCTTCTGGAGATGTCATTGATGTAATTAATAATGTAAGAGTCATTGAAAGAGTCAATGTAAACCCTAATTGTTAGGTCAGCCTGGAAATAACTAGAAAAAAATATTTTATTGTAAAAAGTACAAGTCGACCCAGTTAGGTGAGTTAAAGCCGACCTAATTAGTAAAAAGGTCAAGTCACTTGTTAAGTATAAATAGGAGGTTGAGTTGCTCATTTGGATCACTCACCTCACTCACTTAAGTTCGCATAGGAGAGAGAGAAGTTCGCACAAGTGAAAGAGAGAAGCTGATTTTGTCTTGGGGTTTTATCTTGTACTTGTGAATTCTATATTGAGGAAGTTTTGCCGGGGTTTTCTCCTTTGTGGTTTCCCCAAGAGAAATATTGTGTTCTTTGTGTTTGCTCTCCTTGTTTTTCTTTCAGTGATTAGATTGTTTAATGTTATTATGCTAAACAAGTGAAAAACTAACATGGTTTCAGAGCAGGCCTAAAAGAAAACATTGTGCAACCTCTGCAACTGCAGAAACTAGGGCTTCTTATTCTGGATTCTCTCTCCACAGATCAGTTGAAAAAGAGGGTGCATCTAACTCGCCTCACTAGGGCGCATCTTTCTGTCGAAGCAGATTTCAATTCCGAGAATTTTCATTTTTGGGTCCACCACTACAACCCTGAGAACTAGGGCATCAAGTTTTTGGAACATCTGCTCACAAAATTGGGATAAAGAGTACTTTGCTCAACTCGCCTTGAGGAGGCGCATCTTTTCATCCGATTAGTTTTCCAAAATCCCGAAGTTGGAAAATTAGGGTTTCTCTGTCAAACCCTAGGTCAAGGTAGAAGCAATTTTCAGGAGAACTTTTTCTGGTAAGCACTATCTCCATTCTATTTCCATTTGAGGTTCTCGTATTATCAAAATGACAAACAATACCAAGCTTGATGAGAAGCTTGAAGGAGCTGAGAACTTCAGGGCATGGAAATATAGAATCATGCTCATTCTTGAAGAACGTGACCTAGAAGGTTTTGTAAAAGAAGGACTTGCAGAACCAGAAGGAGATGAGGCCAAAGCAAGGCACAAGAACAATATGATCAAGGCTAAGAGGATCATAGCTGACTCTATCAAAGATCACTTGATTCCTCAAGTATCCTCAAAGAAGACTCCAAAAGAAATGTTTGATGCTTTGACCAGCCTGTTTGAAGGAAGGAACATTAATAGGAAGATGACCTTGAGAAATCAACTCAAGGGTGTGAAGATCCAGAAGTCTGAGACAATGCAAATCATACTTCTCCAATGTATCTCAAATCAAAGAACAATTAGAAGCTATTGGAGACATGGTAGAAGATGTTGAAGTTGTGATGACCACTCTAAATGGTCTTCCTAGAGACTGGGACCCTTTTGTTCATGGCATATGCGCTAGGAAGAAATTAATCCAGTTCAGAAAACTATGGGAAGAGTGTGTGCAAGAGGAAGAAAAAATAGCAGTAAGAGAAGAGAAACTTAATGATAATGAAGATCAAGCTTTGGCAACTCATGCCAAAGGAGGAAGGAAAAGAAAGAATGATGTACGGACTGATGACCACTCTCCTAGAAGACCTCAAAGATCTCAAAGGAACAAGGGGTTCAAGAAAGACTTCTCCTCAATTGAATGTTACTTCTGTCACAAGACAAGACAATTTGCAAGAAATTGTCCATTCAAATCTGGACAATCAAAGAAGCAAAGAAAAGATTTCATGCTCATGCAACTGAAGATAGTGAATATGATGATGAAGTCAAAACCAAAGAAGACGAAGATTCCAGTGAAGAATATGTACTAATCTCAGCCCTCATTGGTTCAATATCTCATGGAAGTGATACTTGGCTAGTGGACAGTGGAGCCTCAAAACACATGACGGGATACAAGGACTCTCTCTCAAATCTCATGCAGAAAGATTCTCCACACAAAGTAAAGCTTGGAGATGATTACCAATATCCTATCAAAGGAATGGGAGAGGCTACTTACAATTGGACTCTGGAAAGTCCATGAACATGAAGGAAGTACTATATGTTCCAAGTTTGAAAAAGAACCTTCTTTCTATTTCAGCATTAGATAAGAAAGGTCTTAGAATTGCATTTGTAGACGGTGAAGTTCTTATGTGGCCAAAGGAGAAGACTATCAATGATGCAATCGTTATTGGGGTTGAAGAAGGAGGACTCTATAGACTTAAGGGTCATGCAGATTCAGCACTAATGGCTAGTACCATGAGCCCCTATGAACTATGGCATAGAAGACTAGCTCATGTACACTACAAAGCCTTACCAATAGTAAGTAAGGTGGTGACTAGATTACCAGAAATCCAGGTTGATCATGAAGGAGTGTGCAAAGGATGTGAACAAGGAAAAAGTATGAAGAACCCATTTCCAAGCAGTGATAGCAAAGCTAAAGGCATATTGGACATTGTTCATTCCGACATTTGTGGACCTATGTCTACCACTTCATTAAGCGGGTATGCTTACTATGCTTCTTTTATTGATGATTATTCCCGCAAAACATGGATTTACTTTCTAAAGAATAAAAATGAAGTTTTTGAAAAGTTTAAAGAGTTTAAGGCTCTTATGGAAAACCTCTCTGAAGAGAAGATCAAGATACTAAGGACAAATAATGGAGGGGAATACACTTCAAGTAATTTCAAAGAATTATGTAAACAAGCAAGGATTAAGAGGGAGCTTACCATTCCCTATAATCCACAACAAAATGGTGTAGCCGAAAGGAAGAACAAAACTATCACGGAAGCAGTGAAGGCCATGATCCATGATCAAGACCTACCCATGCATCTATGGGCTGAAGCAGCTAGAACCGCAGTCTATGTACAGAATAGAATCTCTCATAGTGCTCTTGGCAATAAGACTCCAGAAGAGGTGTTTACCGGTGTGAGCCTGAAGTCAGTCATCTAAAGATATTTGGATGTCCAATATTTATTCACATTCCAAAAGAGAAGAGATCAAAGTTGGAGCCTTCAGGAAAGAAGGGAATATTTGTGGGTTACAGTGAGCAATCAAAGGCTTACCGTATCTACATCCCAGGATACCGCCAAATTGAGCTTAGCATGGATGTTACATTTGATGAAGACACAACTTTCCACAAGTCTAAGAAGACTCATGAGGATGAAGAGGCGCATGAAGCTCCTAGAGTTACAAAAACTAATAATGTACCAGATAGAAATATTGAAGAGGAACCTATTCCAGAGGATCATGACATGACAGAACCTCAGAGACCTGAGGAGACGCCTCAAGAGGAAAATCCACGAAAGAGAAGACCAGCTTGGGCACGAGAAATAATACAAGATGCAGGAAGATATGGTGCCCCGGAAGGAACCAGTAGAGAAAGCAAGAGACCAAGGCCATATTCCAATTATGTAGCCTTGATGTGTAATCTTGTTGAAGAAGAACCTACATGTTTTGAAGATGCAGTAAAGAAGAAGGAATGGTTTGATGCTATGAATGAAGAATACCAATCCATCATTAAGAATGATGTTTGGGATGTGGTACCAAGACCAAAGGACAAGTCAATAGTTTCGTCAAAATGGATCTTCAAAACAAAACATTCAGCAGACGGAAGCATTGAAAAGTACAAGGCAAGATTCGTAGCCCGGGGTTCTCTCAGAAGGAAGGAATTGATAATGACGAGACCTTTGCTCCTATGGCTAGATATGCCTCAATTAGAACCATCCTTGCCTTGGCAGCTAAGATGAAATGGAATTTACATCAGATGGATGTAAAGACAGCTTTCCTGAATGGAAAAAAAGAAGAAGAGGTATACATCAAGCAACCAGAAGGATTCGAAACAGATAACAGAAAAACACATGTATGTAAAATGAAGAAAGCATTATATGGGTTGAAGCAAGCACCTAGAGCATGGTATGGAAGAATTGATGGTTTCCTGATGAGCTTGGGCTTTACCAAGAGTAAAGCAAATTCTAACCTTTATTATAAGGTCATAGATGATGAACCTATGATATTGCTATTGTATGTGGATGATTTATTTATGACAAGGGAATACAAGACCATCACTGAATGTAAGAAGAAGCTTGCTGCAGAATTTGAGATGAAAGACCTTGGGATGATGCACTATTTTATAGGTCTTGAAGTATGGCAGTTCCCAGATGAGATTTTTCTAAGTCAAGGAAAATATACTGTTGAGATCCTAAAGAGAATTGGGATGTTGGATTGTAAGGCTATGACTACTCCGATGGTGACAAACTTGAAGCTCTTGAATGATGCTTCATCAGAGATAGTAGATGTCACATTGTACAGACAAATTATTGGGTCATTGATGTATTTGACCAATACTAGACCAGACATATGTTTTGATGTGAACACCTTAATCCAGTATATGGTGGAGCCCAGACATGTTCACCTAATTGCAACAAAACATGTGATGAGGTACCTAAAAGGTACGTTAGACTATGGACTCGGATATGCCTTAGATAGTGAGTTCAGATTGTACGGATATACAGACTCAGATTGGGCTGCAAGTGCCGAAGATAGAAAAAGCACTTCGGGATGTTGCTTTAGTTTGGGATCAGGTATGATCTCATGGCTCAATAGAAAGCAGCCCTATGTTGCTTTCAGTACAGCAGAAGCTGAAGACATCGCAGCATGTTCAACTTGTAGCGAAGCAATATGGCTTCGCAAGATGTTGGCAGGATTGTTCGATGCAGAGATAGATGTGACTGATATTCTCTATGACAACCAGAGTTGTATCAAGATGACAGAAAATCCAGTATTCCGTGATAGATCGAAGCATATCAAGATCAAGTTTCACTATATCCAGGATATGGTGCAGAAGGGAGCTGTAAAGCTCAAGTATGTTCCTACAGAGGAACAAGTTGTTGATGTGTTGACTAAGCCTCTGTCTCGCATAAAGTTTGAATACTTTCGAGACAAGCTTGGTGTGGTCCGAAAGGACCTTCCTCGAAAGAGGGAGTGATGGTGATGTTATCCCAAACTCCAGTACTTGCCGATTGGTGATGTCATTCCAGTACTTAGTGACTGAAGATTAGTACTTGCCGACTGATAGTGTTATCCTAGTACTTGCTGATTGGTGATGTTATTCCAGTACTTGCCGACTGGTGATGTTATTCCAATACTTGACGACTAAAGATCAGTACTTGCCGACTGATAGTGTTATCCCAGTACTTCCCGACTGGTGATGTTATTCCAGTACTTGCCGACTGAAGATCAATACTTGCCGACTGATAGTGTTATCCCAGTACTTGCCGACTGGTGATGTTATTCCAGTACTTGTCGATTGATAGTGTTATCCTAGTACTTGCCGACTGGTGATGTTATTCCAGTACTTGCTGACTGAAGTTCAATACTTGCCGACTAATAGTGTTATCCCAGTACTTGTCGATTGGTGATGTTATCCCAATACTTGCTGACTGGTGATGTTATTCCAGTACTTGCCGACTGATAGTGTTATCCCAGTACTTGTCGATTGGTGATGTTATCCCAATACTTGCTGATTGGTGATGTTATTCCAGTACTTGCCGACTAAAGATCAGTACTTGCTGACTAATAATGTTATCCCAGTACTTGTCGACTGGTGATGTTATCTCAATACTTGCCGACCGATGATGTTTCTCCAGTACTTGTCGACTGGTAGTGTTATCCCAGTACTTGTTGATTGGTGATGTTATCTCATTACTTGCTGACTGATGATATTACTCCAGTACTTGCCGACTGGTAGTTATATCCCAGTACTTGCCGATTGGTGATGTTATCTCAGTACTTGCCGACTGATGATGTTACTCCAGTACTTGTCAACTGGTAGTGTTATCCCAGTACTTGCCGACTGGTGATGTTATCTCAATACTTGCCGACTGATGATGTTGTTGTTCCAGTACTTGTTTACTTATGATTGATGTTGTTGTTGTTCCAGTATTTACTTACTGATGATTGTTGTTCCAGTACTTGCAGATTAATGATTGATGTTGTTGTTGTTCTAGTATTTACTTACTGATGATTGTTGTTCCAGTACTTGCCAACTGATGATTGATGTTGTTCCAGTGTTCATACACTGAGGATGATGCTGATGGTGATATTCCAGCAGATGATGATGATGATGATGATGGTGATGGTGATATTCCAGCAGATGATGGTGATGATGTTGATGGTGATGTTCCAGCAAATGATATCGATGTTCCAGCAAATTCTTGCTGACGATGATGATGCTGATGGTGATGTTCCAGCAAATCATGTTGATGATACCCCAGACATATGATGATGTTCCAAAAACTTCCTACGACATAGAGAAATTCACAAGTCAGTTGGACAATTGTTGATGATGTTGATGTTGCCTGCAAAATACCTTCCTAGTTAAGAGGGAGTGTTAAAGAAATGTAATTGCGGAAGATATTCTAGATATACTTGTCTATTGTATTATTGTATTCCTCCTTCGGGAGATGTCATTGATGTAATTAATAATGTAAGAGTCATTGAAAGAGTCAATGTAAACCCTAACTGTTAGGTCGGCCTAGAAATAACTAGAAAAGAATATTTTATTGTAAAAAGTACAGGTCGGCCCAGTTAGGTAAGTTAAAGCCGGCCTAATTAGTAAAAAGGTCAAGTCACTTGTTAAGTATAAATAGGAGGTTGATTTGCTCATTTGGATCAGTCACCTCACTCACTTAAGTGTTAGTTTTCATACATTCATAGCATAATAATTCAAATGCATAACCAAGATCACTAGAAGAAAGACAAAGCACAAAACAATAACAACAGAGTTTATCCTAGGAAACCCAAACGGGAGAAAACCCAGCAACCTTCGTATAGAGATGATAATCCCGAGATCAGAGTACAATCATAAAATAGAAAAGATGGAAAATGTCTTCCAAAAGTAGAAACCCCAAAACAGTCTTCTTCTCCAGCTTGTGCGAACTTCTCTCTCTCCCAAGTGATGCGAACTTGTGAAGTGAGTGAGTGAAATAATGAGGTGACATAACCTCTTATTTATACAAATGTAAAACTGACTTTTACCCTACGTGAGCCGACTTCTCTACTTGACTGGGCCAACTTCACTTGGGGGGCAAATAATAATTTAATTTTAATCTTTTACTTTGCTTCTGTTCTCCCCAAGGTTTACATTGATTCTTCAAGGGTTTACATGGTCATTTACATCAAGTTCATCTCCCTGAGGAGGTACAATCAAATTCAATAGAATACAATAAATAATATCTTCCAAAGTTGCACAAAATCCAACATTAAGTTCGTATAGGAGAGAGAGAAGTTCGCACAAGTGAAGGAGAGAAGCTGATTTTGTCTTGGGGTTTTATCTTGTACTTGTGAATTCTATATTGAGGAAGTTTTGCCAGGGTTTTCTCCTTTGTGGTTTCCCCGAGAGAAATATTGTGTTCTTTGTGTTTGCTCTGTTTGTTTTTCTTTCAGTGATTAGATTGTTTAATGTTATTATGCTAAACAAGTGAAAAACTAACATTATGACATGGTGGCTATGGTCACCTATCCTTATTGAAAGGGAACTCATTGTACTCTATTATAAATAAGAGAAATTCTACATCAATACAATGTGAGGTTTGTAGCATATTTGTGTTTTTATGGATTAATATTTGTGCATGGATGTTTGATGGGTGCACTGATCTTTTCCCAACACAAACGGCATGCAGCTAATGCAGCCATAGTTAAAGATCAACTAGATGTTGATATAGGCGATGACCTTTACTTAAAGAAAGGATCTTTTATACATTGTAGAAATCCCTCACTATAAAGATAGGAAAGGATCTAATGTAGATATCGCTCAGCACGAATGGTTGCCCAAATAGTTCAGGAGTTTGTGTATCTTGAGAATTATTCCTCATTAGGGTTTTGAAATATGCATTTGGATTGTTGTCCATTATGAGGCTATGAAACATGCATGTGGATTGTTGTCTACTAACGGGAGATTCATAATTTGGGAGTTCGGGGAAGTGGAATCCAAGAATTTAAGAATTCAACTTGGGAGCTAAACCTTTAAGAAGGTTACAAGGCAGCTTGATGGAGCTCTACCTGGTCCAAGAACGATTTTCCAAAGAAGAAGCTTCTAAAGAATGTTTTTGTTTAGATTACTTCTGATATCTAGTTTTCAATTTAAGAGTGTTTAGTTTTCAATATTGTAAACCTTAAAAGGGGGTGTTAGAATATAAGGCTTACTTTTACAAATAAAGTGAATTAATGACTTTAAGTTATGTATATGTTCACTTTTGTGTAAAGCAATCTATCCCGCATTCATGAGTGGAAATGACTTGCTCGGTGACTATTGATATATAAGATGGTAAACTCCACTACAAATGTGCACCAATTATTCCATTGAAAATATCATATTGTATTATTATCTCTCTTATGTGTTAGGGTTTCTAGTTTATGTAATAACGCTTACATGTCTAGAAAGTCACTTTAGTGTATTAGAATATAAAAGTTGAAGTTTTAGTTATTATTAGCTTTAAGGGTTTTGGGAAAATAAGATCTCTTAAACTCTTTATAACAGAGGTGAATCTTATTGTAATATTGTGAAGCATTTTCGTAATATAACATTTTTTTATTGTGTTCATCTGTTTCTCATGGCTCGCTTCTTCACCAAACCCTAACTGGGGTTTCATCATTAATTGGGTCTAGTTCATTTTTCCTATATGGTAACAAAGCAGTGCAGGTAATGGAAGCCATCAATTTCTCACATAAAACATTGCAATGAACGGAGTCGATGACACTCACAAGTGTCAATTTAGAGCCTTCAGATCCCAATAATTACTAGAATGGCAGAGCGGAGATGACAAAGCCATAGCCATTATTGACCTTGCCCTCTCAAATTCAAAATTACATCATATAAGATCTGGAAAAATCATCCAATGAAATATGGGCCAATATGACTTCAACGTTTGGAGCAAAAGCAGTGAAAGCAAAATTTTCTCTAAAGCTACTATCATTTAGATTCAAGATGTTTGCCAAAGTCACTATATCTAACCACATAAGCCATCTGAGATCTCTCATTAGACAGCTAGTAGAAGTCAAAGCTACAATGGAGGAAGAGTATTCCAAAACCATTTGTTAAATAGTCTTCCTCCTAAATATAGCAATATTATTTTAATCTCAACCACATGTCTTCACAAACTATGGAAGACATGATTGCTACTCTCTTAGCTGAAGAAAAGACCATTGCAACAATACAGAAGATGATCCTCAACCTGATACTGCGTTATACTCAAGATACAATCGTAGCATATCAGCTAAAGACAAGAAACATATGGAATGTTATCATTGCAAGAAATGGGTCACACAACTTGGAATCAAAGGGCTATTTTGCTGCTGCTATACCTGTTGTTTAACTGTTGTTATCACTTTTGTAAAACATAATTTTCAAATCTGGTTTATGTGGGATAAATTGCCCTAGAGGGCTGAAACTTATCCAAGTTGGTTGGTATCTTTTCTCCTTGGATTGCATAGAAGATTGGACTTTTTGAAAGTGAAGTATTGTACCCTTTCTGCTGCTGCTTTATACACTATTTCAGAACAACCCTAATGCTAAGATCCAAGAAACCTCGTCAAAGAAGTGAAATTTAATGTTTTGCATTAAAAGTCATTTGGGAGAAATTTGAACACCTGCAAAAAACTGTTTGGGCCTACTTCACTACATTCAGTAGCTTCATTTTTTGTGACAACTTGTGCCAGTCTTTGTTCCTTGTACAAATCAACATGCCAACATCTTCGTAAAACCTCTATTAGACGCCACCTTCACCAAAGTGTGGAATCATGTTGGTGTGGAAGATAGGGCATCCAAGAGGGGCTATCTATTTGGATCCTATTCAATGTTAAGGAGGGATGTAGCTTTTGATGAACTGTCCTCTTTCCATGACCCATTGTTCAAATTCAAGGGGGGTGTTGAATGCCAGAGTGTAATCTTCATTTTCAGCCACAGCCTTGAATCTAGTTGGGTATTCATCAACTCATTCTCATTTGGATCAACTTGGGTACACACAAGCTCACTCCCTTTTAAATTTTGGCAATCGCCAACTTTGTAATATGTATTAAGTTGGGTATAAATAAACCACTCTCATTTGAATCTCGTTGGGTACTCATAAACTCACTCTCAATTTTATTGAGGTGGGTATTCCTGAACCTTCTCTCATTTGTATTATGACTACGACAAATTTTATCGAGTTGGGTATTCACATAAACACGCTCCTATTTCTAGCTAGAATCGATCCTATATTGAGTTGGATCTCTACAAACCCACTCCCCAATCATATTTCATCATTATCAATGGTCTCCTACTCAACTTAAGAGGGGCTATACTCTTCACATACAACCATGACCGACATCACCATAATTATTTTCTATTAGGAGTTTATAGGGCTTGGCTTAAAGTTGACCTAATCAACACCATCTATTATATTCCTAGGTATTTAAGATTGACCTAGACATTATGTGGGCATGTTACCACCCAGTTTCCACAGGATGATCAACAAACAAAGACATTAGCCAACCATAGACCTTTTCAGTTCCTCTCATACAGATCAGGCAGTCTTCTACCTAGTTGAATCCTTCATTTCCTTTCTCATGGTCAAAGGAAGTTGTTTGTAATATTTTCACATCCATTATATCTGTAAAAGGGCTAGCTCGAGTGAGTCATTTTGTATCATGGCTACTTTGGAGTGTTTTTTTCACCTAGATGAACTTAGATCCTAGTGATCAGAGTTTATCCAAGTTTTTTCCCTCACACCTCCAAAGCCAATGTATGTTATAATATAGATGCCTCATGCTGTTGTCTAAGTCCTTGGAGTCTGATGTCAAAATTTGAGTCAATTACCATCTCCCTAGCAAACGTTATGACCCTTTAGGTCCCTTAGGGGGCTAAAAATGCCAAAAAAAGCTATGTAAAAAGGGGTTAATGGAGTCAAATATTAAACAAAGAATATTCCTAGAATATTACCCTTCCCATGTTGAAACTTGAAACTCTAGTGGGCTCAAAAAGGTGTAGCGCCCCCCTAAATCAAAAGATATGACCACAGCCCGCAAGGGTGTGGCTCGACTAGAGATTCGCTTGAAAATGAGATGTTATGTTGTAATAGAGGTCACGAGTTCAAAACACCCCAACTTAACCATGCCCCATGCTTGCGGACTGTGTGGGTGCACCTAAGGGTATAGTGGTAGCGGACGGGATTGGAACGCGGGACCCCATGTCACGTGAGTACCATCCCCATCCGAATTGTCGATTCCCTCAGTACAAAAAAGAAAAGAAAAAAAGATATGGCCACTAAAGTGGGCTAAGCTAAGCTCTCTAGAGCCTCCTCCCTCAAGAAAGTGTAGCACCCCCCTCATCCAAGGGAGGTAAGGTGGCTCCTTGTTCAACATTGGGATTAACTCCAAGAGGTGGCGCCTTCTCTAGCATTGGAATCAACTCCAAAATGTGGTGCTTTCTCCTTGTTCAACTTTGGGATTAGCTCCAGAGGTGGCGCCTTCACTAGGCATTTAGATCTCCTCCAAAATGTGGCGCACTCTCCTTGTTTAGCATTGGGATCTCCTCAGAGATGGCGCGTTCTCCTTCCATGCATGGAAAAGATCCCAAAGTGGCATTTTCCTATCTAAAGAGGCTCTTCCTCTTTCGTTGGTGTTGGTTATTATCTGGGTTTGAGATTGTTGTAGTATTGTCTCTATTGGAGACCAAGTATTTGAGTAATAAAGAAAGGCTTTGGAGGCTAGCTATGGTGTGGCTCATTGTTGTGTGGTGTAGCTTGCTTTTCATGCTTTTGTGGAGGTAATCTATATCTTGTTGTTTTATGCATATGATTTTAATTCTATTGCGGTCATTGAATGGGTATTACTACAACATTAAGTAGTATCTTGCTTCATAGTTTTGCTAGCATAGATCTATTGTTGAGTTATAGTGAAGGAAGTTAATTTTAGCATCTTTACCTTTGTCGGAATTGTGCAATATTAACTCTTTCCCTGTAGGTTGCACCCATAGAAGAATATGCCAAGGAGGGTCTCTCTCTCCTTGTATATGTTTACAACTAACTTGTGCAGGTTGTTCCATCCCCTGAGTAGTCTGAGGTTAGCCCAAGCAACCTCTTCCTCTCATTCATCTTTTCAAGAAAGCAAGGCCCTCAAAGTCGTTCCTCGATGACTCCACTACCCAAATTGGTGAAAGGCACAACTCTCTTTCTCTTTAAGTTTTTTAACAATCTAAGTACAAAAAAAAATGATTTCATTACTCACATGTCCTTGCATGCAACCAAAAATTACATGCATGTGCTTGCATGTAACTAAAAATTACATGCATGATCTTGCCACGATCTTGCATGTCAATAAATAAGTAGATGCAAGCATAGATTGTCAAACAAAATACATTTTTTATATCTTGCATGTTAGTGCATGTTGTTGTAAACTAGTTTAAGGCTTCTAATTGGTGTTTTTACCATATCTTTCGCTCGATGTCCACTCTTTGGACAGCCATTAAATTGCATGTTACAAACACTTACGCCCGCCTAGACTTGTAGTACTAACCCCCCTAACAATTGGTCTCAGTTGTGTTTTGATTCTACAAGTGAAAGCCATCATCCAAAGCAACAAAGGGGCAATTTCTCTAACATTTTCTACCATTGCCCCAAAACAAAATTTCGCTGGTTTTTAGACAGCAAACACGCAGTCCTCAAAGGCAGCAGTATCATCCACATTGTAAAAGATTGATTGTTGGCCATAAGGACCAGCAATAAGCATCTAAGACAGCCTTAAAAGGGACTAGCAACTCAGTCACTAAAGTTTCTCACTACACCTTTTCTTTCCGTGTCAATTTTGCATCTGTCCATTGCATACATGCACTGGTTCACCTATTAACTTAGGCATCTCGCTAGTTTAGTTTCATTTTTTGCCATTGCATGCTAATATACTTTGCTTATTTTATTCATGCAGTTGTAAACTGTGATTAACTCTTCCAAAGTAAAATTTTGAGCACTTCACATTAAATTAATGTAAATTAATCTTCCCTAAAGATGCATTCCAGCATCTATAAAGATTCACAGGAGATTGTCATTACGTGGGTAAACCTTACAGTAGAGGTAGCGTATTAGGTAGAGATCATTGACCGGGACTCATCAGGATACACCCTCGTTTGGTATACTGCGTTGGACATCCCCAGCAACTCTAATCTAGACCCCTCTTCATGTAGTACCACTTTAGACATCACTGAACCCAAACTTGTTTCCACGTACCTTGTGTATATCGGAAACCCCCCTTTCCCTTTAATAATCCACTAATAACATAACTCATTTGCCTTTTTGTTCCTCCATTTAACAAGCAAGTCAATCCTCACTCCAACAAGTTCACAAGTTGACTTTGCCTATGCTTTCTAGTAATTAGATAATTTTACCCTTCTGCTATTAAATTAACTCATAGTTTAGCTTGCAAGTTATTTCAAGTTTTGCAATCATATCTCCTTTGCCCAAGTGGATGAAGCACTGGTCTTTATTATATACATGTTGTAAGCTTTGATTTACTTAATCTTGTGATTGCACATTTGATTTACTTGTCAAACATACTGCTAGAGTAATTGCTTAATTTTCATTAACTCCTAAGTCGCCTTTCCCAAAGCGACCATCCTTAGATTTCTTAATGTCTACCTCCCTTGGATTTGTTTAGGAGTTGGGCCTAAACAAAGGAGTTAAGTGTTGTGGTTGTAGTTGCACTCGACTCGTTGACTTGCCCCTAAGGCCACTCTCTATGAATTGAGATTTTTCTCACGTTTATGTGTGGGTTAAAGCAGCAACATTTTCGCGCCATTGCCAAGGATAAAATCATTTTATCACCCTGGAATTAACAACCTTGTTTAAATGCTTTAGATTATATCTTTAATATTTTCATCTAGTGACTCCACTTAGTTTAAATCTTAACAGGTATTCTACAAAAAGAAATAATCAACGCTTGTTCCATCTTGTTCCCAAACCTGAAAGGGTTTACAAAAGAAGATTGAACAGGGCTTCTTCTCGTAGAACTCTTGATAAATTTGGATTTGAATCTATCTCAGACCTCCATCTCCTTTTTGCAACTAGTTCTACCAATTCATTAGAAATGGATGATTTGTATGCTCCAATTGACTTTTCTACAATTGTTGGTTATCCTCGTGCTTTGCTTGAAAAAGCCATAGATAAATTGCCTTATTTTCAAAATAATAATGCCATTTCTGCTAGAACTCACTTGAAATCCTTTTCAGCTTGTATACATAAATATACTAGTAAAGAGGAGGATGTGGTTATAAAATTATTTGTTTTATCATTAGAGGAAGATGCTTTGGATTGGATCTCAGATTTGGCTCCTAATAATTTCAAAACCTTCAAAGAGTTACAAGAAGCTTTTATAGACAGATGGGGAGAACATAAGGACAACCGTCATTTATTAGCCTCCCTATATACCATCAAAAGGAACGAAAATGAGACTATGAAGGAGTTCAACAAAAGGTTTAATGGCATTGTCTCTAGTTTGCCAGCAGCTATTACTTCCCTTGCTACCATCCTAATCCACTTTATTGAGGCCTTTAATGGAGAAATTAGTTATCAGTTAAGAAATAAGGACCCTCAAGACCTCAAGCCAACTCAAATTGCTATTGTTAGAATAGATAAGAATATGCAAGCTTCAGGAAGGTCTAACTTGCCAGGCTTTGTTAGAGGTAGCACATCTAGATCCGAGCCTAAGGCCAAAGCAGTTGCAGTCGAGACCAATGAATCATCCCATGACCTCATAAATGCTCTAACTGAGACAATTAAAAACTTGGAAACAAGTAATACTCAGGAAATGAGGGAAATGCAAAATAGATTGGTCCAAATGGAAAGAACACAACAGAATGTGTTCTATCCTAAAGAAAATGACAAGTGGCAAAGAAACCTAAGTCCCCATCAAGACCAAAGACCACCTACTCAATTGGATCCCACAAATTTGGTTGAGCATGAGGCTCTTCCTTTTTGTAGGGTATGCCAAGAATTTCAGAATGAGTCCAATTGTGCTGAGTATAGACAGGTCAACAGTGAGGAATCCATGGATTACAATGAAAATAACTATGTTGGATTCTCAAACTACATTAATGCAGTTGGCAAGACTCATCCCGTTTCTCAAAATCACATGGATCAAGTTAAGGAAAAGAGCATGGGTATTGATAAAAAGCCCACTCTAGACCAGATTTCGGAAATGATGAGATACAAAGGAGTGACTTACTAGAGAAGGGAGAATGACAACACAATTACCGCAAAGCCCTATCAAAACACATCTAACCCCAAACTAAAGGTTCCTCCAACTACAGATTTGAACCTAGATTCGGGGCCTTGGATGGCAAATGCCAAGGTACTTGTGCCAAATACATAGCTCATGAAAATACCCTTGCAAAAAGGATAAGTTATTAAAGTTTATCAAGGGCCCCAAAGAGAAAAGTGTCGAAAAACAAAGACATAAGTGAAGACTCCTCAGTTATTTTACAAGCAATGGATAAAGATAAGACAAATGGAAGTCATTCACCTTTCTTCATCTCTTTGACAATTAATGACCTAATTCTTCACAACTGCATGTTAGACTTAGCAGCTTCTTCCGATGTCGGAGACTTTAAAAGTCATGAACCAACTCGGATTAAAGGCCACCAAGCCATAGAAGAGTGTATGCACCATGGATTCAAGAGAAGTAAAATTTTGTGGCCTGATTCAAGATTTAGAGGTTAAATTGGCAATCTATCCAGACATCTCAATTATTATGGATGTTGTTGTCATTGATGTCCCAGATGCATGGGGCACATTGTTATCCAAAAAGTGGGTCGCTAGTTTGGGAGGTAGTCTTCAAATGGACTTATCTTATGCTACTATCCCAACAGGCGGAACCACTTTCGTCACCCTGCACAGAGAGCAAGAATTGAGATATCATGTAGGAGATCCTCGAGACCCCATGAATGAACCCCTATATGAAGAAGAGCAACTCGGAAGTTATGCCATCTTATCTAAGTCTTTAGCTCCTTTCAAAGAAAAATCTCCGCAAGAATTTAAAGACTTGGAAAATTTAGTAAGGGAGTATAAAGATATATCCACTTTCACATCTAATGAACTTAAAGCATATATCATTCAACATGTTATTCCTCTAAAGAAAGATGTGAAGTTTTTCAAACAAAAGTTAAGGAAAATAAATCCTAATTCAACTCCCCTCATCCAACATTATGGGACAAAGATAACATGGCCAAGACAGTTCAAATTCCTAGTGTATCAGTTATTACAGGATTGCGCAACAAATCAGAGCATGAACCAAACTAGGATAGATCAACTGCTAGAAAAGGGTAAATTCAGAAGGAAAGCTTTTAGAAACCAAGCAAAGGTCAATAAAATATTGGATAAAGAACTTTGTCTAAAGTTGTTTCAGGAAAATGACCTTATGCTTACATGGGACAAAAAGAAAAGATTAGTACAACATAAAAGGATCAACAGTCTGTGGACAGGGCCTTACAAGATTGATAACTTGGTCGTTCTACCTCAACCACGGACCACCTAGACGGTGAGAAATTGCAGATGCCAATCAATGGTCAGTTACTCAAGTTGTTCTTCAAAGGTAACATTTGATGCCCAGGGATCATCCAAGTAAAGTAGAATAGTTTTCCTTTCAGCATTTACATTTTAACATTGATTTTCAGTCATTTCATTTATGTACTTAGAAATAGTAGTTTCATTTTCTATATATGCAGGTGGTATTATATTTTGATGTATTTTTTATAAATATGTGCTACTAAAAGTTTGCCTGTCAAGATTAAAAAAAAATTATAGGTCACAGGTTGGAGATTCTGGATTTCTCATCCGCTTTCCAAAGATCAAGCACACATCCCCATGTAGGAGCCAGTTGCTACCACCTAGTTTGCACAGGATGATCAACAGACAGAAGACATCAACCAACCAAGGACCTTTTCAGCTCCTCGTCCAAATCAAGCAATCTTCTACTCAGTTGAATTTAGCACTTCATTTGTCATGGTCAAAGGAAGTTGTTTGTAAAATTGGCATCCATTATATGTGTAAAAGGACTAGCCTTAGTGAGTATGACATCCAACCTCATCGGACTTCATATGCAAAAAGTAGAATTTTAGATCCCCTTCACAATTCAATAGACTTAACAGTTTTCAGGATTTCAGGATTGCAACGTTTCCATTGGATTCTATCATGTATTAGGGTAAGGGATTGGCATTTAATCAAGCACATCAACCTCTCTATGTACCTTGATGTTGGTGGTGTTGATTGTGTAAATTTTCTGTGTTTAAATCAACTTGCTGGTTTTATGTCAAGTTTTCATGGTTTTATGCCCAACTCAGTTTCTCATGAAGCTGGAAATAATTATAAAAATTTCAGACAATTAAAACACGCTTAAAAACACTTTTACAGGCAGAAAAAATTAAATACACATGCACGCCATAAAATATTTCAAACTCAGAAATTTAGCCAATGGCCCTGGAAAAACCCCCACGGGGAAAACCAGTCAGGGAGAGAGAGATTTTTATTTCTTCAGCAATATTTCAGTACAATAATTTTCAGTCAAAAATTAACTTATCTCAACCAGAAAATCTTTCACCCAGAAGCTGCCTCGAATTCTGTGCTGAAGCTGCCTCGATTTCTGTGCAGTCTTCTTCTCAAAAACCATGCCAGAAAATCAGCCAAGTACGGCCCTCGAAATTTGTGCCAGTCAGCTGTACGGATTTACAGCATTAAATGCTGCAGAACTGTCCTCGAAAATTGTGCCATCAAACCCAAGAAATGTGCCCAGAAATATCAACTCGAAAATCATGCTGTATGGTTCTGCAATTAATGCACTATACGGATTCTCGATTTATGTGCCCTGTACCAAGACGCAGAAACTGCCTCGGGATATGTGCTGAGTATTGTCTTGGGAAATGTGCCCAGAATCATGCTGTACGGATATCTCTCCTTGCCTTGGAATCCGTGCTGCTCTCCTCGAAATTCATGTTGGAAACCCTCCTCGAAATTCATGCTGGTCTCTTTCTTCTCAGCTCTCTCTCTTCCACTCTCATCTCAAGAATGGAAACAAATTGCCTCCCTTGCCCTTTTTGTCTAAACCCTAGGGTTCACTCAATCCAACGGTTGAGATTAGATAAGATCCAATGGATAAGATTAAATGCTCTCATTTAAATCTCATAAATATTAAATTCACTCAGCCACTTAAATTTATCAAAAAGTGACTTTAATCTCTAAAGTCAATTAAATGCTCATCTCAAGTCATTTAATGCAAGGGTCACTTTATTTCCCCACTTAAGTAACTTAGGCAAAAAGTCACTAGGGGAACACTTTCCTAGGTACAAAAATCAACACTCCCTCTTACCGAGGAAGGTGTTCTGCACCACTCCCAACTTGTCTCTGAAGAAGACAAACTTGCCCCTCCCCAAAGATTTCGTCAGAATATCTGCAACCTACTCATCAGTGGAAATGTACTGCAACTATACAGCTCCTCTATGTACGTAGTCACGGATGAAATGGTACATGATCTCTATGTGCTTGGACCTGTCATGGAAAATTGGATTCTCAGAGAGTTGGATGCAACTCTGATTGTCACAGTAAATCACCGTAGGTCTAAGCTCTCGATCAAACAAATCTACCAACTTACGAAGCCACAGTGCCTCGCAAGTAGCCTGACTGGCTGCCATATACTCATCCTCAACGGAACTCAAAGCAACAGACTTTTGTTTTCGACTGAACCACGACACTGCTGCTGAACCCAAACTGAAACAACACCCGGAAGTGCTCTTCCGATCCCTCACACTGCCTGCCCAGTCTGAATCTCTGTAACCAACCAAACTGACTCCATTCGCACCCCTGTAGTCCAATCCATAGTCCACTGTACCTGCAAAGTATCTCAACACATGTTTTGCGGCTGTCCAGTGTACACTCCTAGGCTCCACCATGAACTGGCTAAGAGTGTTCACCGCAAAACACAAGTCTGGCCTGGTGTTGACCAGATACATCAACGACCCAATGAGCTGACGGTATAGTGTAGGATCCACCAACTTACCCTCAGAAACATGAAGTTGCTTCCAGTTGGTGATCATAGGTGTGGACATCGGCCTGCAATCCTCCATCCAAAATCTCCTCAGAATATCAACTGCATACTTCCCCTGTCCCAAGAAAATATGACCAGGCTCCTGCCAAACCTCCATCCCGAGATAATAGTGCATCAACCTAATGTTTGTCATCTCGTACTCTGTAGCAAGGTCTCTCTTGCAATCTGCAATGAGACACTCCTCCCCAGTGATAAACAAGTCATCAGCATATAACAAAAGAATGAGAGGATCTCCACCAACCACAATGTAGTAAAGGTTGGGATCAGCCTCACTCTTCTGAAAACCCATCGATGTCAAATACGCATCGATCCTAGAGTACCAAGCTCTAGGAGCTTGCTTCAGTCCATACAAAGCTTTCCTCAGCCTGCACACATGAGAATCTCTCCCATGAATCTCAAAGCCCTGTGGCTGCTCTAAGTAGACCTCCTCCTGCAGAAGACCATTGAGAAATGCGATCTTCACATCCATCTGGTGGATCTTCCAACCCATCTCTGCTACTATAGAAAACACTGCCCTAATGAAAGAATAACGAGCAACCGGTGCAAAGGTCTCATCATAATCAACTCCCTCAACCTGTGAAAACCCTCGTGTCACAAAACGAGCCTTGTACTTCTCCACACTGCCATCTGCAGCATGCTTCACCTTGTAGATCCACTTGGAAGTCACAAAAAACTTCCCCTCTGGTCTCGGTACTATCTCCCATGCATCATTCTTCATGATGGAATGGTATTCTTCCATCATGGCATCTCCCCAAACCTGATACTGAGAGGCCTCCTCAAATGTGCAAGGCTCTGAATCACGAAGACTCGCAACTAGAGCCATACCCAATCTATTTGGCATCACTACTGTCCTGACCTCCTCCTAGGGCCTACCAAATGCCTATGCTTCCTTTAAGGTATCACGAAGCCATTTAGGCTTCCTCTTCCTTGAAGGCTCCTCCCAAACTGGTCTCTCCTCATCTGAAGAACTACCAGAAGCAAATGGCCAAGCAACCTGTGGACCAATAGTTTGTGAACTAGTCACTGAAGAACCTGTAACCTGAGAACCAGAACCTGTCCCTGGAGTACCTACTGACTGAACCACTGAACCTGAAGAACCTGTGCCTGTCACCTGTGACCCAGTCACTCCGGAAACCTGTGGACCTGTGATCTGTACTGAATAAGCCTGAGTCACCTGAGGTGTGGAAGCCGATGGCTCCCTATGCTCCAACTCTCTGGACTTCTTGAAGGCTCTCTCCTCATCAAACTTCACTTCCCGCCTCACAACAACCTTCTTCTGGCCAGGAAGATAAATGCGGTAAGTCTTCGAAGTCTCATCATATCCCACAAAGATGCCTCTCTCTGCAGTGGGATCCAACTTTGTCCTCTTCTCAGAAGGAACATGAGAGTAAGTCAAACAACCAAATATCCGAAAATGGCTAACCTCAGGCTTCTTGCCTGTGAACATCTCCTCAGGAGTCTTCCTCCCCAAGACACGATGGGGACTCCTGTTCTGCAGATAAACTGCAGTACTGCATGCCTCTGCCCAAAGAAAGAACGATAAACTCTGATCATGAAGCATCGCTTTCGCTGCTCCCACAATCGACCTGTTCTTCCTCTCTGCAACTCCATTCTGCTCAGGAGTGTATGGAACGGTCGGCTGTCTCTAAATGCCCTCCTAAATGCAAAACCCATCGAACTCCTTGGAAGTATACTCACCCCCATTGTCCGATCTCAACATCCGAATCGTCCTCCCTATCGGATTCTCCACAAGGGCTTTGAACCCTTGGAAGACTCTCAATACTAAGGGTGACTTCTTGCTCCTCAAGAAATAGATCCAGGTCTTTCGGGAGTAGTCATTGATGAAAGAGATATAATACTCAAATCCAGTCAAAGAAACTGATGACATAGGACCACATATTTCTGTATGGATCAAATATAGTACTCCTGTTGATCTGCTGTCACTGCTCGGAAAAGCAGTCTTGGTGTACTTTCCCAAAGCACACCCCCTGCAAACATCACTCTGCTCTGTGTTGAACTCTGGTAAACTTGTAACCATGCTCCTCAACAATCTCAAAGTTGGGTGATGCAAGTGGGCCATCCTCCGATGCCATATCTCACAAAGCTCACTGCTGCTGCTGTGTGCCAAAGCATGCTGCTGCTGTGTGCCAAAGCGTGCTACGGCTGAAACAAGACTTGTATAGTTTTCCACATCTAACCCCAATGTCCATGGAGGTAGATAATCCTGTAGTCTTGGGGAATACCTGCACTCGCCCATCCAAGAAACAAACCCCAAGACCCCTGTCCTCAATGGTGGAAACTAATACAAGGTTCTTCTTCAACCCAGGGACAAATAACACATCCCTCGGAATCATAGGACTCATAGACTCCCTCTAAAAGGTAATGGTCCCACGACCAACTGCTCTACCAATGGTGTCATCTCCTAGTACAACCTCCACATATGTACCTGTCTGTGAAAGCTCAGAGAACATCTCTCGAGCACATGTCATGTGACTCGAAGCTCCGCTGTCAATATACCAAGTGCCAATGGTGGATGCACTCATTTAATGGCCAGTCAACAAGGAATACTCCATCTCCATATCCACATCAGTGTTGGTAACAATAGAGGCTCTCTCTCTCTCTCAATCTGTCCAGCACACAGAGAAAACTCTCTCTGAAATCTATCTCCGAAGTCATCAACCTCCGCTGAAGCTGCAATCTGATGTCTCTTCTTCTTCTTCTGCTTGGCCCCACCCTGCTTGGGGCCCTTCTTCTTCTTCTTGCCCTTTGTTGTCAATGCCACATTCTCCTCATCTTCCCTACCCTGTGAAGAGTTGCCCTGTACAAGACCTCTCCTGGTCTTCTCCTGCACAAAATCATCCCACAGTCTCTCCCATGAAGGTAAGTTCTCTCTGCCCACTATAGCCTGCACAAATGCACCCCAAGGCTTGGAAGCCCCATTCACTGTTGTCCGTACAAGCTCAGTAGCAGTGACCACCTCCCCAACTGCTGCTAGCTCATCTCTAACCGCAGATATCCTGGTAAGGTAAGATGTCACTCCCTCTCCACCATTCATCTTTATACTTTTCAGTTTCTCCTTGAGAACCATCTTCTTATTCTCATTAGAACTCTCGTATAAACTAGTTAAGGCACTCCACATCAAATGTGCCCGAACTTTCCCTGAAATGTGAGGAATGATGTGGTCTTTAACTGCATCAAGAATTATTCTTCTAGCCTTACAGTCCTTCTTGTTGAAGGCTGATAATGCTGCTGCATCTGTAGCAGCAGGAATTTGAATAGGGTTGGTTGTAGTGTTTCTTACCACCTCCTCCCACAGTTCATTTTCCTCCAAGATCAGAAAAATCCTAGCCTTCCATGGCACAAAGTTTCCTGTCCCATCTAGCCTATCCTCCAACCTAAGTCCTGTAGCCATCTCACTGTCAACCCAACAAGGTGTTGTTCACTAACAGAAGAAAATACTAAATTTTGGAAATTTCTGATTGTCTGCAAATTTTAATGTTTTCTGCCCCCAAGCACTAATACCATGTAAATTTTCTATGTTTAAATCAGCTTGCTGGTTTTATGTCAAGTTTTCATGGTTTTATGCCCAACTCAGTTTCTCATGAAGCTGGACATAATTATAAAAATTTCATACAATTAAAACACGCTGAAAAACACTTTTACAGGCAGAAAAAATTAAATACACATGCATGCCATAAAATATTTCAGACTCTGAAATTTAGCCAATGGCCCTGGAAAAACCCCCACGGGGAAAACCAGTCAAAGAGAGATTTGTATTTCTTCAACAATATTTCAGTACAATAATTTTCAGTCAAAAATTAACTTATCTCAACCAGAAAATCTTTCACCCAGATGCTGCCTCGAATTTTGTGTTGAAGCTGCCTCGATTTCTGTGCAGTCGTCTTCTCGAAAACCGTGCCAAAAAATCAGCCAAGTATAGCCCTCGAAATTTGTGCCAGTCAGCTGTACGGATTTACAGCATTAAATGCTGCAGAATTGTCCTTGAAAACTGTGCCATCAAACTCGAGAAATGTGCCCAGAAATATTGCCTCGAAAATCATGCTATACGGTTCTGTAATTAATGCATTGTACGGATTCTCGATTTATGTGCCCTGTACCAACACGCAAAAATTGCCTCGGGATATGTGTTGAGTATTGTCTTGGGAAATGTGCCCAGAATCATGCTGTACGAATATCTCTCCTTGCCTTGGAATCCGTGTTGCTCTCCTCGAAATTTGTGTTGGAAACCCTCCTCGAAATTTGTGTTGGAAACCCTCCTCGAAATTCGTGTTGGTCTCTTTCTTTTCAGCTCTCTCTCTTCCACTCTCATCTCAAGAATGTAAACAAATTGCCTCCATTGCCCTTTTTGTCTAAACCCTAGGGTTCACTCAATCCAACGGTTGAGATTAGATGAGATTAAATGCTCTCATTTAAATCTCATAAATATTAAATTCACTCACCCACTTAAATTTATCAAAAAGTGACTTTAATCTCTAAAGTCAATTAAATGCTCATCTCAAGTCATTTAATGCAAGGGTCACTTTATTTCTCCACTTAAGTGACTTAGGCAAAAAGTCACTACAAAAATCAACAGATGGTTGAACTCCTCTGTCATGACCTTAATAAAAATGTACCCTTCAGTCAAGCAAAATCACTAAGCATGGGAAAAATTGTATAATTATACTTTATTTTAACACTTGGATTAAGAAGTTTCATCAAAATTGTAGGGTGTTGACTAATGTCCCTAGAGGATCAACTTCGAAATTCGAGGTAGAGGCAAGGACTGGCACCTAGAGGAGGAGGGAATAGGGTATTATTGATGAATAGGATCCCAATATAGGCAATGATTTTGATGATTGATCATGTTGACCTTGTAGCCTTGTAGGCATAGCATGTTGTTTTTTGGACTCTAAAGGCCATTTAGAGCCTCTTTGATTATGTATTTTGATTTAGATATGTATTGCACTTGGTGCCATTTTGATATATTCACCCTTACATGGTATATACATGAGTAGACTTTGTATATTTTGTCTCTAATGGTTTGGAATCTTAAAAATAAATTTTTCCCACTAAAATTTGAATATTCTATATATTTTTTTAAAAATTGAGTCATTAAATTCAAACCGATCTGAGTCATGGCCAAGTCCAAGTTGATATTTTGTTGGGTCTGAGTCTGAGTTTTAAAACATTGCGTTGAACACCTAAAGGCTAAAACTCTAAACCCCATACTTGTTGAAGGTCTGATCCATCCTTGTCTTGATCTGCTCTCGAACTCTGATCTATCAGGGTCTGCTGTCAAGGTTTTCATTCGATCTATCTTTATGGTCGAGGTCTATTGTCAAGGGCTGATATATCCTTATGTGCTATGTTGTTGCTCACTTCACCCACACTGTTATTTAGTCCTACCACAACCTTCAAGAAAACCACTTTATTCATTGCTAATATGGGCATGTGGATGTGGCTCACAAAAACGTTGTTATGACCTACTTCATGTTCGTGTTGAGATGATCTCCAAAATTATCAATATCAATCATGATAATAACTTATCAAATTATTAGTTATGGTACATGAATGCCTAATAGTAGTATGCATGAAAACTTTCATTTTGGCAATTACTTAGAGTTCTACTCTTGTGTTTCGTGAATAGTTTTGATTCTTCACTCTGCTTTTTTTAATTTATTATAAAAATATTTTTATATAATTTTGTACTTGTCATTTCCTCGTCGTATCCGGATCCTGGCTTTTCAAAAATTTAGCAAATCTGGATCCAAATCTATATCCTGGTAACATAGATATCAGGTAGTGATCGTTGATCGAGACTCATCAGACTACACCCTCATTTGGTGTACTGCGTTGAACATCCCCAGAGACTCCGATCTAGTACCCCTCTTCGTGTAGTACCACATTAGACATCATTGAACCCGGACTCATTTCCATGTACCTTGTGTATATCGGAAACCTTACCTTTCCCTTTAATAATGCACTAATAACAACTCAATTTCCTTTTTGTTCCTCTATTTAACAAGCAAGTTAATCCTCGCTCAAGCAAATTCACAATTTTTCTTTGCTTCTGCTTTCTAGTAATTAGATAACTTTACCCTTCTACTGGTAAATTAACTCATAGTTTAGCTTGCAAGTTATTTCAAGTTTTGCAATCATATCTCCTTTGCCCAAATGGATGAAGCACTGATTTTTATTATATACATGTTGTAAGCTTTGATTTACTTGATCTTATGACTACGCATTTGATTTACTTGTCAGATATATTGCTAGATTAATTGTTTTGTTTCCATTAAGTCCCAAGTCGCTTTTTCCAAAGTGACCATCCTTAGATTTCTTAGTGTCTACCTCCCTTGGTTTTGTTTAGGAGTTGGCCTAGGCCCTAAACAAAGGAGTCGAGTGTTGCGGTGATAGTTGCGCCCAACTCGTTGACTTGCCCCCAAGGCCACTCTCAGTGAGCTGAGATTTTTCTCATGTTTACGTGCGGGTTAAGGCGGCTAGAGGGCCCATAACCACTCTCGAGGAGGGCCCCCTATATTTTGAGTTGTGTATAAATACATATTCAGTGTCTTTTGTAAGATTCATTATGTGATCTTCATCATCATTCTAATATACAAGTGATTCATTATTTAGTCTACATGTAGAAATTTTGAAAATCTGTCCAACATGAAATTCCACCTCACTTCATTGAGGCCACAGATTTATCACATCGAACTTTCAGCCTTAGGGCTGAACTTAAGTATTCATAAATACATCTACAATTATCTCAAATCCATCAACCACTAGTTTATGCAAGTTCAAGTAGATAACCACAGCAAAATAATTCAACACTAGATCAATGCTATGGCCCTTACAACCTGATCTAATCAAATATGCAAATCTAAAAATTATTTCATTAGCAGCACATTTCAGATCTAAAGTTTCTTCTAAGGTATGCCAAATCACTCGACATTTCAGACTTGCTGTCCCAATAAATCAGCATATCAAAACAGCCATGAAATTTGCTCAAAACATATGAAAACTATATCTGAAAATCAGGCTTGCAATAAGAGAAATCAGGACAACAATAGCACAATTCCTTATTATCACAATATAAAGATAATGTACAATACCTCAGCTTTGCCAAAGCTGGTACAACAAGTCCTTTAAATTAAACCACGCAATGACTTATCAAAAGCTTCCCAAACCCTAGTTAGGGCATCCGCAATTACTACAAACCTTAACCACCAAAAAACAGCCCTGACAAGGCATCCCACCAAGCTATAATAGCCTGTCCAAGACTTCAAAAACAAGCTAGCATCACACCAACTATCCAACCCCAAGAACTTGAATCACAAATTTCACACACTCTTCACTAGTATCTCACAAGCCAAGGACCTAGTGCATGCATTCCACAAGCACTATCGTTGTTACAAGGGTGAATACATGTTCTTCTAAGATTCTTCATATAGCTAGCACCACACCAACTAACAATCTCTAAGAGTGATTCATTACAAAGACACTCTCCTCCCTTCATAGATACAATAGGTTAGAGAGGACACCAAGATAACATGGACTAAGTCCACAAGTAAACCATAGGCTAAGTTGACAACAAAGCCCAAGTGGAGAGCTATAGTAAGCATGAATGCCACATGGCACAATAGGATTTGTACAACACCCAAGGTGGTGAACTCTACGAGTAAAGGTGTCCACATGTCAAGCACTCCTCTAAGCAAGATGGTGTGTCCTGCAACAATGACTCTTCAACTACATTGTTTCTCCTTAACATATGCGTAAGGTGGCTCCAATGCTCCTCAGGCTCCATACCAAACTACCAAGTGCATAATGCCCTCCTCCAAGATGGTTACTCTGCATGTCCTAGGTGCCCATAGTCCTCGATAAATTTACCCTTATAGAAGATGTCATATCGCCAAATGTGTCAACTACCACATCAAGAAAAGTGCCTCCCTAGCATTGATCTCAAGGTAAGCATACACCCATTAAGCTCTCCAAATGTATGTCAACCAAAATACAACAAAGGGTTTAACGGACCACAAACCCTCCACATCACATGAAGCGCTCCCTTAGCTAGGTGAAAACACTTTTGAAGCAACCAAAAGCTCTTAGCTAACACTCCCTTTTTGCAAGGAATGTTTTTTCTCCCACACTAGTCTTCTCCATCTATACCTCCATTGTACCTACAACCTGCAATTTCAAGTTTGTTGTGTCTTGGAATCAATCACTGACCCCACCAAAGGTTCTGGAACTGTCTCCCAAGCATCACTCTCCTCCATCATGGCTTCACTTCACACCTACTCTGCGAACCAGAAGCCTCAGCAATGGAAAAAGTGAATGTCCCTAATTGCCCTAATTGAAGTTTTGGCATTACTACATGTTCTTATGCATCATGTAATGTCTAAGAAATCCATCTTGGCTTCCTACGGGCTGAAGTAGAGGGTAAGGAGGTGTCCTTCCCATGGCTCTCTTCCCCCAAATCTAGATATACTTGCAACCCATAAAGAACACCAACTCAAACCCCTTTGGCCACAACATGCATTCAATCTCTAATGATGAGCTTCTCATCATCAAACTTGATGACACAATGTAGATCTATTATGCAAGGAACTAAAAGAAAGCTCTTCATCAAACCAAGAACAAAAAAAACATCATTCAACTCAAAAACATCATCTTGAGGCATCTGAAAATATATGGAGTCCCTCTTGCTTTTGAAACCTACTAAAGATCTTCTTGACATATGTTATATGTTTTGAAGCACCACTATCCACAATTCCACACACCATCCAACACCATGTTAGTCAAAAGACAAGAGACCACAAAGAAGGTGGTCTCAGCTTGGATTCTAACTAATCCACTTCAATAACAATCTTTGCACTCCCTGCAACCTATTTTCATTGCTTGTCCTTCCCTTTCTTTTTCTCTGGACATTGGTTGGCATTAGGCCCCTTCTAATGACACCTAAAACATTTCGCAAGACATAAATCTTCTTACCTTGGCTTGAAGACTCATCTTTGTTAGTCTTCACGGGTCCTCCTTTCTTGCCTCCATTCCTCGTCCTCCCAAAGAGGGCAAGTCTTTTACTCCACCTTCTTTGGCTAAATTGGATTCTAACCTTGTCTCTTCCTACAAAAAGTCATGTCAAAGCTTTCCAAACGAAGGGACATTTTCAAAAGCACGCATACCTTGGATAAAGGGTTTCCAAGATGGAGAAAATCCATTCAATGCAATAGGAACCTACTCCTCATCTTCAACCATCGGTCTATGGTAGCCAACTAATCTCTGAACTCTGTGATCTGCATCAAGTAATTAGCTAAGGAATCAATGTTGTTCATGTGAACGGCAAAGAGCTTATTTCTTAAGTGCATCTTGTGAGAAATATTCACACTTGGGTACAACGGCATCAAAGCATCAAATATCTCCTTAGATGTCTTCTTCTCTATGTTACATGGTACCAGTACCAGCGCACCTTCAAATGTGTCCCCAAGGAGAGAGGGTCATTTTTTTTCTGACCAGGAGGAGTGTTTTCCAGCATTTTTTGAGTGGAGGTTATGGCCAGACCCTTTGGTTCTTCTCCTAGGAGTACTATGGCTTAGTAGCATTGTTCACAGCCTCATGAAAGGGCTTGAAGCCCTGAGGTTCGTGTTCGGGGCTCCTAGGGGTGGGTCAGTGGGTCACATGACCCCCCACATGTTTTATCATTCCAATGACATTTCTCTCAGCACTGAGGCTTTTGTCTCTCTTCCAGGTCACCATTTACACCCTTCTGGCCTCTCTGCATCATAGCGCCCTCTCTCCTTGGGCTCCTTGGCATGATGACGTCATCCTTTGTACCAAGCCACGTTGCTTGATATGGGGAGGGGGCGTTGAGGGATTTTCACTATTGTTGGGGTTAGATGGAGCATGACGTCCCCCCCTGCTTACTCCAGCCTTCAGTTTGAAGTGATTTGCTCATTTTTAGTCATTTTAGTCACTTTTGGGTAAACTCTGGGAAAAATGCTCCAAGTTACCCACATATTTGATTATTTTATATTATTTTATGTTTTTAAATTGACATGTTTTAATTTTAAATTGACATTTTAAAGCATGTAGGCTTGGTTATTTTGTAAAAAAGTTAGTGTGAGATTATATAAATACAATCTCCTCACTTCATTCTTACACAACTTATGGGATAAAATTCATTATGTTACTTTTTTACCCTAGAAGGATCTTTTTGGAGTGGTCTTTTTAGAGTGATGCGCACCTCTTGAAGGAGAGTTCTTTTGTCTCTTGGTTGAAGTTAGATGCACTCTTTGTCTTGCAAATGCTATGTAGATGCTAGAATAGTTGGAATAACTCATGCTCAAGTAAGACTTTTTCTTTTGAATAACTCAAACCCGAAAGAACACCAAAAAACAAATCAAGTAGATCAGTCACCTATCCCAGGTGAAATCAAAGCTCCAATTCTTACAGCAACGGGAGCATCAACCCAACAAATACTTCCAAGTTACAAGTGCTTATCTCAAGCATGGATCGACTTCTACCAATGAACCTAGGGTAAAATATCGAACTCCCTCTTTCACAAGAAAGCAATTTCAACATAACAAGCTCTGATACCATGTAGAGATTATTGCCATCGAGATTCGCACGTGAACGTGAGAAAAATCTCAACCCAATGAGAGCAGCCTTCGGGGCAAGTCAACGAGTCGGGTGCCAATTGTCACCACAACACTCAACTCCTTCTATTTAGGCCAACTCCTAAACAAAAGCCAAGGGAGGTAGACCCTATAAAAAAACTAACGATGATCGCCTTGGAAAAGGCAACTTAGGAGTTAATGAATTAAACTAGGAAAGAAAATATGACAAAGTAACTTATCGAATAATTCACAGTTTCAACATGCATAAAAAGAAGACTAGTTCCTTATCTATTGGGAAAAAGGATACCGCCTATGAAACAAGAAGTATCCACATGCTACAACAAAAGATTACTTTCACCAGTAGAAAATTAAGTGTTATCTAATTACTAGAAAGCGAAAGCAAAGTCAAATTGTGAACTCACCGAGGTGAGGATTGACTTTTCTTGTTAAATGAAGGTGCGTCAAATTCTGAACCTACTTGGTGCAGGGATCGACTTTGTTATGATTGAATTTGTTAACGGAAGAGAGTTTCCAATATACTCGAGGGTACATGGAACAAGTGCAGATTGTCAAGTGTGGTTCCACGCAAGAAAGGGACTAGATCGGAGTCGCGGGGGTATGTCCAACACTGACACCAATCAAGGGTGTAGCCTGATGGGTCGATCACTATCTAGTTGATTCCCCTCCACTATAGAGTTTGCCCACCAGTGACAAATCTAATGAAGAAAGACGTTGAATTTTCATCTTTTAGGAAGGTCAATCTTAATTAATTGTGGCATTAATTAGAGAGTTTAGAATTTAATTTTAATTGAAATTAAGTGTGCATGAATTATAAATCATTAAAACTTAGCATGCATCGATATTACTTCCAACTAAAATCAAAAGTTATATAATTACCACTTAAACAAATTAGAAAACTAACTACCCTGCAGTTGTTTTTCAAATTTCATTTTCTCTTCCTTTGTTTCAAATTTCAATGTCTTTTCTTATGTTTCCCTAATTTGTTGTAGATACTTGGTGGGAGAATTATGGCTCCAAAGTACCTATTCTATAGAGGCTTGACATTCGGGTGCTTAGCCAGACATGTAGCTCTTTCGGTTGTGAGCGCAACTGGAGTGTATTTGAAAAAGTACACTCCAAAAAGCGCAACAGGTTAGAGAATTTCAAATTCATTATAAATTATTAAATTGTAATTTATAATTTTATCCCCCTTTACCTTCTAATTTATTTATTATAAATTATGATTTATGATCCTCCTACAGGTTGGACACCCAACACCTTCATGATTTGGTCTACATCTACTACAATATCAGGTTGTGGGTGAAGCAGATTGAGACAAAAGTTGACATGAAGGCCATTTCAAGATGGGATTGACACCACTATTGTGTGGAGGGTGGAGTGTGAGGAGCCTGTTATGGAAGCAGCCCCTAATTGGCTAAAGGATGACCATGATAGTGATCATGATACAGAGGCTCTCGATGAGGATGTTTCAGAGGATTTTTAGTTTCACATTGATTCTGGGACTGTGCCACCATTAGATCCACAGTCAGAGTTAGAGGGAGATAGACTCGGTGGTAGCACTGGTAGTGGTAGAGGACTTGATCAGAGTTTACCTGCTCTACCTTCTTCTTCTACAGGACATCAGTTTCGAGGACCTTCTTCAGTTTCTAGAAGACATCAGAGTCCAGTACGAGGCCCATGAGCCTCAAGGGAACCTACTCCTAGTTCTAGAGGAAGAGACATTTCCATAGCGATTACCTTTACCCGTAAAAGGGGTACAGGGAATCGATAATTTATTTACTTGATTTCATTTTAGATGACTCATGAGTCATGATGATGATCATGAGATACATTTTTTACATTTTTTAAGACTCGGGATTTAGGACACGATTCAATTTTTATCTGTGATGTATCACTAGATATCTTACATATCTTATATATCAATTTTCTTTCCATATTCATGTGGTGATGTGTTTATTTGATGTTATTGTTGCTTTAGATGTTTAAAAGTTTGAAAAAAAAAATGAATATTTTAGTATTTTTTTTAAGTTTGCCAATGTTAGCCGATGTTTGCTCGAGATGTTTTGAAACGATGTTTTTTGGACCCTACCAATTTTTTTGCCAAGTCAATGTTTGTAAGATTGCTTTGAAGACTCATCTTTCTTACCCATCGTAGGTCCTCCTCACTTGCCTCCTTTCCCCATCCTCCCAATGAGGACAAGGTATTCTACTTCACCTTCCTCAAGGAAACTAGATTCTAACCTTCTCTCTTCTTACACAAAGACATCCCAATGCTTTCCAAATGAGGGGATATTTTCACAAGCACAAACACCCTATTCAAAAGGTTTACAAGATGGAGAAAGGAATGGGCACCAACTCCTCATCTTCAACCTCTACCCCAATGGCATCGAACTAATGTCTTAACTCTGTGATCTTCATCACGTAACTAGCCATGGAATTAGCTCATGAGGATGGAAGAGAACCTAAGTCACCTGACAGGAGGACACGGGACACAGAGGACATGAAAATACAAGTGTCCGACATAGACACGGTGACCCCCAAAATCAGGACATGAAGGACACATTTTATATATATATATATATATATTAAAAATATAGACATATAGATACAAATTTTTTTAGAAACTAGAACATTTACAAATATTCAATAGAAATTAGAATCAATACACATTAATGATTACACATTCACAAATCACAATGAGACACATAGATGCATTGATAGGCAATAGCTCAAGATGTCGGAACCATATTTTTCATTAAGTCATCAAAATCAAAATGTATTACATAGATGTCAGAATGCCACTGGGCACCGACAAATTCCAAATAGTAAATACAAAAAGGGGTGGATCAAGTTGGAAGAATCTCATCTGTCAATAGTCCTCCTCCATGCCTAAATCAACAAACTCATCACTGCCCTCTTCCTCCTCCTCCCCCTCTCTACCCATCTAACGATTTGCATCTGTTGGTGTGGAGGATGACCCCTCCAAAGGATCACCATCATCAAAAGTGACCTGCTCTAGCACTGGATCATTAAGATCCATGTTGGCTAATGCCAACTCAGTACTACTATCCAAACCCATATCATCAAGAAAGACATCCCACATCTTTGTCTTTCTCTTTACCCACTCCTCCCTCTTGCTGTAAATAAGACGAAGGTTGGAGTCTCGGCCCCTGCTGAGTCACAAGTTACTGCTATATATGGATTGCGGGCTGTTGGATATACCCTTGGGAGGTTGTTGTTCCCATGGTTAAAAAAAAAATAAGACGAAGGTTGGAGTGCACATACACCATCGTCTCTACCCTGGATTGCTCAAGCCTGCTCTTCTTCAAAATGTACAAGTTCCCATCTGTGCTCCAATTGGCAATTCCTCTCACAACAAGAGGATGATGTAACTTGAGAGATGATCCTCAAGGCTAACTTCTGTAGAATAGGGCATGTTGCCCCATGAGTTGCCCACCAAACATAGGGTTTCTTAACCCCCTGTCTCTAAGCACATCATAGCCTCCAAATCTCCCACTGGCAGTGGAAAACTCTACAAATCCCTCATCCACCTCATCAAGTAAGTCTCTATCTTGAAATTGTCGTCTAAATGTTATCTTCCTCCCCTGTGGAATCTCTCCATCCATGTGAGGATGGACTCTGTGTGAGGGCCCCATCCCACCATTGAGCCATTCCTGACTGTAGAAGTTGGGGTTCAAGGAGTGGGCCAAGCAATGCAAAGGTGTGCAATTCTTATCCCACCTAGAGATAAGAATATCCTGAATGGTGGACCATAAGTTCTTTGTTGATGTCTCATACTCTGGGCACAATGGTCCTCATGGACTCAATCATGGAATCCCACCCCAAATAAACATCTGCTAGGATGGGTTGGTCCGTGTCTGCAAACCGCAACAAAGAAATGACTGGCTCCATGATCTTAGTGGTAAGATCCACCCTCTCCGATCTTAGTGGTAAGATCCACCCTCTCCCACCAACCAGCATCTAACACTGTGTCCTTCACCTTATTTGAAGCACTCTGATCCATCTTTCTCCAAAAAGACCAAAACTTTGAAATCACCATGGACCCAAGAGCGGTTTTGACCTCCCTCAACCTCTTGAGCATGATTAATGAGGAAGCAAACCGAGTATCTGCAATCTTCAGCAATGAAAGTTGTGTGTACTCTTGGTAGATGGTGCGGGCATTTGTGTGGTTTTGTACAAAGTTATGGATATCGCGTGCATCCTCAATAAGGTTGCAAATCCATGTCACATCTGAAGCAATGGATTTTAATGCTAAATTCAAGGAATGGACAATGCAAGGTGTCCAAAAAACCTGTAAGAGCAATAAAAGCAAGTATAAATGACTCTACAACACTAACAACTCAAATGAGTCAAAGACTCAAATCTATAAAATGACCTTTCCCCTGGATGAATCTTGTGATAAATTCAAACAATGAGCAAATTAGCAATGAAAGGTGTCCAAAATGAAAATACCTATGGATATTTAGCTTCCACAATCATGCCAGCGGCCTTGCAAACAGGTGCATTGTCTGTGATGATTTGTACACAAGAATCAGAACCTACTTCTTCAATGATTTTGATGAATAACTCACCCATATACTTCTTCAATGATTTTGATGAATAACTCACCCATATACTATGCATCCTTGTATTTCCCAAGAGCATCCACCGCTTTCAAGAACACTGGTCCATTTTGGGAAGATACCATGAAATTGATGGGTGGATGGCGTGTTGGATCCATCCATCCATCAGAAACAATACTCAAACCGGGTGAGGGCCATGCTGATCTAATTGGATCAAGAATTTTATCCACCTCCTTCTTTGCCTTAACCAACAATGTGGTTCTAAGCTTCTCTGAACTAGGAGGCACATAACCAGTTGGAGCTCGTTCAATGAGACTTCGACACATCTCAATAAACAATGGTGACCGTGCAACATTGAATGAGATGAAGTTGAGATAGAAAAAGAATGCAATGGTAAGGTCCACCTCTTCTCGCGCCTCTTGTTGGAAAATCCCGTCCACTGGACCACTTGGAGATGGCCTCTTTCTTGTTTGATGAGTATCAAGCTCACTCCTGTACCTTCTAGGTGGAACTGGAGGCCTAGTGCTAGAGGATTTCCTCAAGAATGGAAGAGGATCCTCATTTTTTTTCTTGCTTGTTGTTGCCTCCTTCCCTAAGCCAACATGATCCTCTCTTTCCATATCCCTCCTTTGGAAAATCCCGTCCATTGGACCACTTGGAGATGGCCTCTTTCTTGTTTGATGAGTATCAAGCTCACTCCCGTACCTTCTAGGTGGAACTGGAGGCCTAGTGCTAGAGGATTTCCTCAAGAATGGAAGAGGATCCTCATTTTTTTTCTTGCTTGTTGTTGCCTCCTTCCCTAAGCCAACATGATCCTCTCTTTCCATATCCCTCCTTTGGGTAACACTCACTACTTTAGATGAAGAAATCCCACAAGAAGTAAGGGCCAACAAATGGCCCTTAACCTGGTAATATGTTCTCATGAACTCATTCTTGCAAAAATTGCAACTCCAACACACATTGCCTCCCCCACCAAGCTTTGCCCCAGGCCCATATTTCCTTGTCACATACTTCCAAAAAGGGTATTTTTTCTCTTGGGTTTGTTGTCTTGCTAAAACAGGGTTAAATGGAGTATGAGCTCCACTAGCAGTAGATGGAGCACTAGCAGGAGGAGTAGAAGAGCTTGTGCTTGGAGGAATAGGAGGGGAGACACTAGATGGGGCATTTCTCCCTTTCATTTTCCCTTTAGCTCATGTCCTAGCTGATTGAGACATTCTTCTTTTTGTTTGATGGTTAAGCTTGCAATCCTCTCAACAAAATGCACCCTCAATGCACTTGGAAACCCTTGGAAAGCCTTCAAATCTTCTTCACCTGCACAAAAAACTCACTTGAGAGCCTTCTCCACACTTGCAAATGATAAAAAGAATGACAAAAATTGACTTTTTAATGGGCTCAGGCGTCTTTTCCGCGGATTACGTGTACTGGAATCAGGACACGATCTGCACAGTGTGGGACACAATGGCAAATCGTGTCCGACACGATCCCGCAAGACACAAAGGGGGTTTTGGGCGTGTCTGGTATCTTAGCAGAGAACTTATTTCTCGAGTGTATCTTGTGAGAATATTCACACCCTATTACAATGTTATCAAAGCATCATAAATGTCCTTAACCATCTTCTTCTCTGCAAGGTGAAGAATCAAATAGTCCTTCACAAAATCATGAATGATTCTCTTTGCTTTGGCTTCTTTCTTCTTGTAATCCGCCAACTGAGAATGGTTGGTAGGAACAATAACATTTTTCGTGATACACTCAAAGCTCAACCTCCTCCAACAACATATGCAGACTTGCAGTATATACTTTCAAGGTGCAATGTTGAAAGCAACCTCTAACCTATCACACTCTCTAAGACCAAGAGTAATCATTACTACAAATCCTAAACACACCTCAAATAACAAATTAGCCAGCAAATCAAATAGATCAGTCACCTACCCCAAATGAAATCACAACCACAATCCCAAGAGTAACTAGAGCATCAACCCAATAAACCCTTCTAGAGAACAAGTGCTAAACTCAAGCATGGATCAGCTTCAACTAATGAAGCTAGGGTTTCACACCAGCTGAAATATCCAACTCCCCCTTTTACAAGAATGTAATTACAGCATAACAAGCTAATAGCATCTAGAAACTTTGAAAATCTACCCAATCCTGAAATTTCCACCTCACTTCATTGAGGTTATGGATTTATCACATAGAACTTTCAGCCTTAGGTCTGAACTTAATTATTCAAAAATACACCTCTGCAAATATCTCAAATACATCCACCGCTAATCTAGGCAAGTTCAAGTAAATAAACACCATAAAATACTTAAGCACTAAAACAATGCAACAGTCCTTAGGGCATGATCTAATCAAGTATGCAAATATGAAAAATTCATTAACAACGGAAACATAACAGCACATTTCAGATCTAAAGTTTTATCTAAGGCATGCCAAATCACTCAACATTTCAGCCTTGCTGTCCCAATAAATAAGTATATCAAGACAGACATGAAACTTGCTTAAAACACATGAAAACCAAATCTAAAAATCATATCTGCAATAAGAGAATTTAGGACACTAATAGTACAATTTCTCATTACCACAATATGAAGATAAAGTACAAAACCTCACCTTTGCCAAAGCTGATACAAGAAGTCCCTTTGCTTTAACCCAAGAAAATACTTATCCAAAGCTTCCCAAACCCTAGCTAGGGCATCCACAATTACTACAAACCCTAACCAACAACAACAAGGCCTAGAACGGCATCCAAGCTATACTAGTCTCTCCAAGAGCTCAACAACAAGCTAGCATCACACAAACTGTCCAACCCCAAGCATTTGTATCACACAAGATTTACACTTTTCACTTACATCACACAAGCCAAGTGTATATTTTCCTTACCTTAGGTGAATTCCGTCCTTATGTTCTCAAATAAACAAACTTTAATTTGCATAAATTAATTCTTCACATAGCAATATTCACACACAGTAGGAAAATGAACAATGGAAGCATAAAAACAATTAACACACACATGTACTCCTTCAAATCAATTTTCATTAATACTTCAAAGCTTACAAGTAAACCTCCACAGCTGCCAATGACATGCAGCTGTACAGTACACTCAAGCAAAGCAAATCTGCAAATTTACAAGAGAAATCTGCCCAGCAAAACTGAGATAAACTGCCCCCCAAAACCAGAAAAACTTGTCTGCAGCCTTACGGCCTGCTGGCGGCTGTACAACCGTCTGTACGACTGTACGGACCTGTTCCACACAGCTGTAAGGACATGTCCGTACGAATGTACAGATCTGACCATACAGATCCATACAATTGTACGGATCACCTGTTTCTGCTAGCAACAACCTGAAATCAGCCTGGCTGTTTGACTGGGCTTCTCTTTGGTGTAACTCTGCTCCTCTGCTGAGTTTCTTCACCTTCCGACCAACCTGTCTTCAAGCAAAGAATGAATGTGTTTTTACCCTCTACTTTGACCTGCCTTTATACTTTAGCTGAAGACCTAACCTACTAAAGTCTAAAACCCTAGTCTCACAGTGAGATCCACGATTAAAATTAGCCTAAATCACTTATGCATTAAAATGCACTTTATTAGACTCAATAACTAATCAAAAGACTTTCACTTTATAAATAAAGTTAAGTACAAAATAGATTTGAGTTGGATGACTTCACGCACGTTTGACACAAAACCTATGTGGAAGTTCCTGTCCGAGCTACAAACATCAACACCAAGGAACCCTACCACATGCATCCCACAAGCACTATTCTTGTTAGAAGAGTAAATACATGTTCTTCCAAGATCCTTCACACCAACTAACAATTTCTAAGACATGTTGTCTAAGTGTGATTCATTACAAAGACGCTGTCTTCCTTTTATGTGTAGAATAGGTGAGGAAGGCCAACAATAAAACATTGACTAAGGCCACAAGTAAAGCCTAGGCTAAGTTTACCACAAAGCCCCAAGTTAAGCACTATAGTAAACATGAATGACACATGGCACAATAGGGCTTGTACAACCCCCAAGGTGGTGCACCCTCCAAGTCAAAGTTTCCACAAATCAAGCACTCCTCTAAGCAAGATGGTGTGTCCTCCAACAATGGCTCATCAATTCAAATGTTCCTCCTCAACATATGTTCAAGGTGGCACCAATGCTCCTAAGGCTCCATACCCAACCTCCAAGTGCATATACTCATCAAGATGGTCAAGGTGTCCTAAGCACCCATCCTCCTCAACAAGCGTGCCCTTGTAGAAAATGTCAAATTGCCACATGTGTGCCAGCTAACAGATCAAGAAGTCCCCTTCCCTAGAACTAATCCCAAGGTAAGCATACACCGACTAAGCTGTATAAGTGTAAGTCAACCAAAATACAACAAAGGGGCTACCGGAACACAAGCCCTCCACATCACATGAAGCACTCCCCTAGCTAGGTGAAAACACTTTAGGAGAAACCAAAAGCTAACACTATAGGCACCATATCATTTGGTTATCTGAATCTCTTGTTCTTGGGTTGCATTTTCTTCTCTATAGCACACTTATGGATTAGCTCTAGGACACACTTGTTAGGCTTTTATGTTGCACTGCCCTAGTGTTGTCTTTCTCCTTCTTTACTACATGAATTAGGGTTTGCACGGTGGTTCCATTCAATCCATTCAGTCTCTTGTGAATCTCAACAAATTATCAAATAGATGCACTTGAATGGATAGAAGCTTATAATAGTCTTCTTTGATGAAACCAATGATCTCATTGATTGTGCTATGTCGAAAATGCTTAGAAGGGTCGGGTCATACAAGTTCAAGTAAGGCTCAACCAATATAGTAGGAACCATCATATCATAAATGTTATCCTCTTAGATGTAGAATGTTCACTGCAAGGCTGGAAAAAGTATTTCCGATGGAAAAGATTCATGTGGAAAACTCCCTTTCACTACTTCCTCATAATTGCCTTCTATGGTTTCTTCTTACGCTTCAACAAATACATTTTGCTAATTGTAAGGTTCATTATAAAGAAGAGCTTCATGGAAGAGAAGCCAAGGCCCAAGAGGTCATTCTACCTCTTCCAAATCCTATTGGTATGGAGATTAATCATGGATAAGATAAGATAAGATAATTGTATTAATGTCCACAGAATGACCACAAAGTAGGTCAATGGGACTAAAGGATACATCCAGTAAGAGTACAATGCGGGAGTGCGAAAGCATCTCCTGGAAGAAATTGTCTTCACATAAATGGAAAATTCTTAATGATTCATCACAAGCCTTTTCTAAATCCAACCATACAACTATTTATTTTTTATATTCTCCTTTTATATGGATTGAAATAATAAATCCATCGCATGAATCCATAATTTTTCCATCAGACATGCTAATTATATTTGAATATACCCTTGCTTGATTTGAAATGATCATAACTCCATTATAAACTCAAATCTAACATATAGTACATCAATTGAAATATAAGAAAATGAATTTACCAATGAGTAACAATACCTTAAACACACTTCTGATAATCACTGAGAAAGACAAATTTGTAGCCACAGCCATAGTAGAAATACCCCAGTAATAGTAGATTATCAATCTCCAATACCTTGGATGTTTGATTTCCAATTTGAGTGATTTTTTTAGTGTTTTTTTCAAGTAGAACCCATATCCACAATTTGTTTTAGAAGACTTTGCTGGAAAACTTATAGAAAACATTCTGAGTGTCACAGCCCTAATTTTCGTAGCAGAAACACACCCAAATAGCAGAATTTCAAACTTTGATATCTTTGTTGTCCAACCTCCAATTTGGACGTTTTTTTTAAACTGCATATTTTTTCAAGAAGAATCTAGATATACAATTGTCTTCTAAAGATTCTTGACAAAGTGTTTCAGAAAATCATCTGTATGCCATGCCCTAAATTTTTCTTGTTTTCCCTCTTCTTTTTTATAATGCACAACAAAAGCAAAATCAACCTGGTTTTTTATACCACCTTGCAATTGTCTTCTCAATATTCTTCTCAAAATGTTTCAGAAAATGGTATGTATGTCATGGCCCTAATTTTTTCTTGTTTTCCCTCTTTTATTTGGTAATGCACAACAAAAGCAAAATCATCCTAGTTTTGATATCGCCATGCAATGTCCCTGTAACCAAAATGGACACTACACTATACCAAAGACTGATAATGAAAAACAACAAAAGAAATAACAAGGGTTGGGGACACCTGCGATTCGTAAAATATGGAGGAAGACATCTCCATGAACTTGGTACTCAAACAAGTAGGCAAGATTTAATTGTAATCATAATAGATTGGATGAATACAAGTAAGGGAGGGAGACCCCTTTTATAACAATAATGCTACAAAAACCATAATGTGTTGACCAAGTAACCTTTATGAGGTAATTAGACTGTTATTTGTCTAATTAATCCTAAAACGACTAACTATATATTCCAGGCGGCCTTGAACAAATATCAAAGGACTACATCAAAACAATGAGTTTGAATACAAAATAGCTCATAAATGTTGTATACATAAAAATGTTGTATTTAGGTACACAGCAATATGCCTAGAAAATCAAAACATTTGGCAAACAAACACACTAGAAGAAATCACCTTAGCTTAAATGTGGTAAAATGATTTAGTTAGGGCATGGAAAGAAGAAAGATCAAACAGCATAGAAATGATGGTGGGAGATTTGGTGGACTGGGGACTGAAGAGTTGCCATAATCCAGTGAATCCAAGCAGCTGGAATTGGGGAAGCTCAGCTAGCACAATGTTGGCTGATTTTTCAGAAGTGGGGGTGCATGATGAACAGTAGTGATTGAGGAAAGATACAAGAGCAAGATTTGAGAGAAAAGCGTTGATTAAAACTGTTTGCAGTCTTTTCAGCCTCCGTGTAGATTGAATTGCAATGATTTCACAAACAAAGAATGCCACAACAGTTACAACACTTTCTCTCCTAGTGTATGTGTGTTACTGTTGAGCATTTGCAAAGGAAGCCTAGAAGCAGAGCGGCCATTGAGTCTGAAAAAATACCAGCTTCCATGGGTGTTGATATCATGGAGGGGTCCTCGGGAGCTAGGTAACAAAACAAAAAAAGACAGGGTAAAGGAGAAGTGAGTTAGCTCGTGAGTTGAGGGTGGAAATTAGAGCTAGACATGGCATCGTAGCAGATTGTGTTTACGATGTTAAAGACTGCATGCTTGAACTTGTGGTGCATATGATGAGGGTGAAAATGGAGAATCGCGATAGATGCAATGAAGCAAGTGGTGGAAGATTTCAAGAGGCAAACCAAGGTAGACCTGAGGACCTGGATGGAAAATATTGAAAAAGAGATAGAAGCGGTGAAGACCAACACCAAGGTGATGCAGAGAGTTTTGCTCGAAGCTATTATAGTACCTTAGAATATGTACTGTTCAGTGTTTTCACAGTAGAAGATTCAAGAAACGCTATTATCATGCTCAGCGGTGAGGTAATTAACTGTGGAAACCCAGTTTTGTGTTCATGGGCTAGGCATAGGTTAAGGGTAATTTTTAGGCTGGGCGGCAGCCTTAAAATAGGATAGCTCTGTTAGTGATAAGAATTACAAGAAAGCATATTTTTCAGTTTTTTTCTTAGCATAAAAGGTTACTAATGCATGCCCACATTAATGGCTACCGTTATGCATGCTCACATTAACAGTTGTTGTGTGCGCGTTTACATTAATGGCCCTCTCACTAATGAGATCATTGCAACTCCGCCTATATTTAGTGTTTTGTAACTCCCACTCATAAGTGCCAATCATCAACGATTGTAACTCATCTTTTCTCAGATTTCTGTGGTATGTAAATTGGCTATTAAAAAATCTTAAAAGGTTCTTAGGCATGAGAGCAGGGAATCTTGTGAAGTATGCTACTGCAGGTAGTTCAGAAGAGACCGTTTGGGCCAAGAGCAGCATTCATACTGCCTTGGATTTTGCTTGTGTTGGCATCCATACCTTCTCATGAACGTTTCAGACTTTATGTGCTGAGGATTTTGAGCATTCAAGTGTTCTTACTAGTAGCTATTGTTGGTTTTTCTTCTGCTGTCAGTGCAATAGAAACTGCTATCAATCTATTGCTGGATTTCTGCTGTTAGTGCTGAATCTGCTGTTGCTGGTTTTTACATTATTACTCTTGCTGTTTTATTCTATTCTTCTCTGCTATTAGCACCTATTGGCTTTCAAAGTTTCAAAAAAAGCAGATTCCAAGTTTTGGCTCATAACAAATGCTGCCAAAGACTTCAGAAAGGAGCAGAAGAAAACCAATACAAGTATTGGAGAGCACATGAAGAAAGTCAAGCTTGACAACAGATAACTCTATGTTGCTTATCAGCATGTCTTTGTTTTAATAAGTAGAAAAGATGTCAAGAAATGACTAACAGAGAAAGACTGGTCTGTTAGTTATGTTGAAGATTATATAAATTAAATTAGTTCAGTATACAGATTAGGAGGTATGCTGGAATATCAGAACTAAGTGATCAAGAACGGCTGGAACTTTGTAACATATTGTACTCCAGTAATACACAATATCCTTTTTCTCCCAAAACAAATAAAAGAAAACAGTCAGGCGTTGGTGCAGCAGACTTCCGAAAGACAGAAGAACTACAAACATTGATGGCACCCAAAGTCCAGAAATTCAATGGTCTCTATTTCTGGGCAAATGTACCTCTTATCTAGAGAACCATCACAAAGAAGATTATTGTCCTGCTGATAAGCACATTCAAGTTCCTTGTCTTCCAAATGTTTTATTCTCTATCTTAATCTTTTGCTACCTAAGCCTTTGTGATGCAGGAGCATCCCTGGACTTGGGCAGTCGGCATCAGCCAAATATTTATTTTCTGAGTTTATTGTTTGTAGGGAGAAATACGAAGGAACAGATCCTGTTACTAGATGCTACAGATCCCTTGACTGCAAAATCAATTGTTGCCGAGCTGGCTAGGAATGTGATGCTGCAAAACGTTTGCTGCAGTTCCACGTGGCATGAGAAGCCCAAATGGCAAATGGTGGACCGTGGATCGCACAAGTAAGGATGAGCATTCAACCTTGAAAACGGTTGAGGAAGTGAACTGCTGAACTGTCCATGTTCCACCATACGCACAATGAAATTGCCTAAGAGGAGACCAAGGGCAAGGAAGAGGGGGGTTCACCAGTTCGAGATAACTCTGAGTGTGGAAGAAAGGACCCAACGCACAGCGGGAGAGGCAAGCATGCAGGTACACAGAAGCCCTGGAGTGGGTGGAGGCGAACTGCAATGAATCAATGTCCTGTAAGAACAGAGGCAATAAAGCTCTCTAAGTGTGATTCTCCTTTTGTATATTTTGAGTTTTAAATTGAATAACCGCAGCATCAGATTTATGTTCTGAAACCTTCTGTCTGCGTGTTTTCCCATTGTCTAGTTCATTAAAATTACTATTTAACTAATTTGTTGAGTCATGTAGCTCAGACAAGTACTTCTGCAGGATGTGTGTCTAGCATGCAAGATGTGGTCCAAACGGATCTTCTCTAGATATTAACTTTATTTTATAAAGTTAAAGTTACTTTTATACTATAATGACTAAAAAGCGACTTAAGTTGTGTCAACAACAGATTAAGTCACAACCATAGATATCAAATGCTCAAGGTCTAAATCTTGAACATTAATCACTTTGGAGATCTAGGTTTAGGTATTTGGTCATTATGAAGTTATTAAAGGAGATCTAAGGAGAAGATTAGACACGTTGAATGAGAGAGAGAAATCGTGAGACGCTGAAGAGAAGCGAAATAGCAGCAGAAGGAAAATCACAGGGCTGGGCGCACTTGATTTTTGGCATGTAGATCAAGGCAGCAAGAGGCTGGATGCAGATCAAGGAGAGTGGGAGCAGTTGCGGAGGCCATACATGCTGTACAGACTGCACAGGAGCAGATTTAAGTCTACTGCACAATTTCCTAGGAACTGGCACAGCAATCGAGGCAGGTCGTACAGCAGAAAACACGGCAGAAATCTATTGGCACATTTTTCGAGGAACCTAGGCTGAAAGTACAGGTACTGTAACTGCTGTAATAATTTCCAGAAATTCTCTATGGGATGAATAATAGAATTTATCTCTCTTGCTGGTTTTCCCTTCGGGGTTTTTCCAGGGGTATTTACCCAAACATCTGTGTTAAATTTGTGTGTTTGGTTTTCAGTTTCCACTGTGCATTTAATTGCTGTTAATAAACTCAGTGTATTTCTGTTCATAAAATCAGATCTGGAATTTATTGTTTTCCGTGCATGCATCTGGGTATAAATTATTTTTGTTGGAATTAGAAATCAGATCAGGGCTTAAAGAAAATTAACATGGTATCAGAGCTTCGCCTCTGAAAGAAAACCAAAGACTTTGGCACAGGAATCTACAAAGATTTGCAGGTTTATTTTCACCAGGAGGGTGTGGGCTCAGTGTATCAGTTGGGCAGGGAATATGGATACTGGTTTGAGATTTGAGGACCGGTTGGAAGGGGCATCAAACTTAAGCCCTTGGAAAGAAAGAATTGCATTGCTGTTAGAGGAAAATGAGCTCTGGGATATGGTTGAGAAAACTCATAATATTCCTACCAATGCAGTGCTTTTGGCTGATTACAAAGAAAAGAATGTGAAAACCAAAACAAACATCTTAGATGCTGTGAAGGATCATATAATCCCTCATGTTGCCGGGAAGAAGAATGCCTACAATATGTGGGGATCCTTGACGAAGCTTTATCAAAGTGGCAACAAAAACAGGAAAATGGTATTACAAGAGAAGCTTCACAGCATGAAGATGTCCAGATATGATACAGTTACATCCTGTCTCGCTAAAATCACACAAGTTTGTGATGAGTTGGCTGTTGTTGGGAAGAAGGTTGAGGATCAAGAATTGGTAAGAACAGACTTGAAAGGTTTTTCTAAACCATGGGATGTTTTCGTCCGTGGAATTGCTGTTAGAGAGAATCTTCCCAATTGAGAAAGATTATAGGATGATTTCACACATGAAGAGATGAGAATGGGATCTAATCATGCAGGACAATAGCAGGGTGATGATGAAGAGAACGTTGCTCTTATAAGAAAAAGCAAAGGAAGGGCCAAGAAAAGCTCCAGTGGTGGGGCTACCTCAAAGGGTGAGAAGAAGAAAGACATGAGAAAAGTCAAGTGCTTTGCATGTCACAAAACAGGGCACTATGTTGGTCAGTGTCCAAACAAGAAGGGAAAGTCACAGGTTGCAGCTTCAGCAGAGGTGGATGAGTTTTCTGCCAAGTTTGAGAAGGAGTTCTCATTAGTGGCATGCCTCCCTTCGAGTTCAATGTCCACCAACGTGTGGTACATTGATAGTGGTGCTTCCAGTCATATGACGGAAGTACAAGACTACTTCACAAATCTATCAAAAAGTGATTTCGATCTTGATATCGAGCTTGATGATGATTCCAAGGTCAAAGCGGTTGGCCAAGGAACAATCTCGTTTCAAAGGGATTCTCAGCAGTCGATGAACGTGAAGGATGTGTTGTATGTTCCCGAATTGGCGAAGAACCTAATCTCAGTTTCAACGATAGAGGATAGAGGGTATGAAGTTGATTTCCGAGATGGAAAAGTGCTCATTCATCCTAGAGGATCCAGTTCCAGGACAACTAAAGCGATTGGGATCAGGCAGCGGAAGCTATACAGGCTCATGTTTCAGCCACCTCAGGCATTGATTCACAACAGTAGCAGTGACCTGTGTGAGTTATGACACAAGAGGATGGAGCACTTTCAGTTTCTCCATGGGGCATTGAAGGTGCTGAGGGAGATTGTGACTAGTCTTCTAAACTTCAGTGTAGAGCAGCAAGGTGTGTGTAAAGGGTGCGCACTTGGCAAGTATTCCAAAATTGCATTTCCAGGAAGTGACAGCAGGTCCAAGGGGATCTTGGATCTGATACATTCAAATGTATGTGGGTCGATGTTAGTTGTGTCCTTGAGCGGCTACAATTACTATGTTACATTCATAGATGATTTCTCCTGGAAGCCTGGATCTACTTCATGAAGACCAAGAGTGAGATCTTCAGTGGATTTCAAGAGTTTAAGGCTCTTGTGGAAAATTAGACAGGAAGGAAGATTAAGGTATTGAGATATGACAATGGGAGCGATTATACCTCCAATGATTTGAAGAGCTTTTGTACACATGCGGGAATCAAGAGGGAGCTGACAGTTCCATACAACCCACAGCAAAATGGGGTTGCAGAAAGAAAGAACAAGGCCATCATCAGGGTTGTGAAGGCTATGCCACATGACGAGGATCTACCTATGTTCCCTTAGGCAGAGGCATGCAATCCAACAATCTACATCCAGATGGCCTTGTTGCATGCCTCTGCCTAAGCAGCACATTCAAGTTCCTTGTCTTCCAAATGTTTTATTCTCTATCTTAATCTTTTGCTACCTAAGCCTTTGTGATGCAGGAGCATCCCTGGACTTGGGCAGTCGGCATCAGCCAAATATTTATTTTCTGAGTTTATTGTTTGTAGGGAGAAATACGAAGGAACAGATCCTGTTACTAGCTGCTACAGATCCCTTGACTGCAAAATCAATTGTTGCCGAGCTGGCTAGGAATGTGATGCTGCAAAACATTTGCTGCAGTTCCACGTGGCATGAGAAGCCCAAATGGCAAATGGTGGACCGTGGATCGCACAAGGAAGAGCATTCAACCTTGAAAACGGTTGAGGAAGTGAACTGCTGAACTGTCCATCTTCCACCATACGCACAATGAAATTGCCTAAGAGGAGACCATGGGCAAGGAAGAGGGGGGTTCACCAGTTCGAGATAACTCTGAGTGTGGAAGAAAGGACCCAACGCACAGCGGGAGAGGCAAGCATGCAGGTACACAGAAGCCCTGGAGTGGGTGGAGGCGAACTGCAATGAATCAATGTCCTGTAAGAACAGAGGCGATAAAGCTCTCTAAGTGTGATTCTCCTTTTGTATATTTTGAGTTTTAAATTGAATAACCGCAGCATCAGATTTCTGTTCTGAAACCTTCTGTCTGTGTGTTTTCCCATTGTCTAGTTCATTAAAATTACTATATAACTAATTTGTTGAGTCATGTAGCTCAGACAAGTACTTCTGCAGGATGTGTGTCTAGCATGCAAGAAGTGATCCAAACGGATCTTCTCTAGATATTAACTTTATTTTATAAAGTTAAAGTTACTTTTATACTATAATGACTAAAAAGCGACCTAAGTTGTGTCAACAACAGATTAAGTCACAACCATAGATATCAAATGCTCAAGATCTAAATCTTGAACATTAATCACTTTGGAGATCTCGGTTTAGGTATTTGGTCATTATGAAGTTATTAAAGGAGATCTAAGGAGAAGATTAGACACGTTGAATGAGAGAGAGAAATCGTGAGACGCTGAAGAGAAGAGAAATAGCAGCAGAAGGAAAATCACAGGGCTGGGCGCACTTGATTTTTGGCATGTAGATCAAGGCAGCAAGAGGCTGCATGCAGATCAAGGAGAGTGGGAGCAGTTGCGGAGGCCATACATGCTGTACAGACTGCACAGGAGCAGATTTAAGTCTACTGCACGATTTCCTAGGTACTGGCACAGCAATCGAGGCAGGTCGTACAGCAGAAATCTATTGGCACATTTTTCGAGGAACCTAGGCTGAAAGTACAGGTACTGTAACTGCTGTAATAATTTCCAGAAATTCTCTATGGGCTGAATAATAGAATTTATCTCTCTTGCTGGTTTTGCCTTCGGGGTTTTTCCAGGGGTATTTACCCAAACATCTGTGTTAAATTTGTGTGTTTGGTTTTCAGTTTCCACTGTGCATTTAATTGCTGTTAATAAACTCAGTGTATTTCTGTTCATAAAATCAGATCTGGAATTTATTGTTTTCCGTGCATGCATCTGGGTATAAATTATTTTTGTTGGAATTAGAAATCAGATCTGGGCTTAAAGAAAATTAACATGGTATCAAAGCTTCGCCTCTGAAAGAAAACCAAAGACTTTGGCACAGGAATCTACAAAGATTTGCAGGTTTATTTTCACCAGGAGGGTGTGGGCTCAGTGTATCAGTTGGGCAGGGAACATGGCTACTGGTTTGAGATTTGAGGACCAGTTGGAAGGGGCATCAAACTTCAGCCCTTGGAAAGAAAGAATTGCATTGCTGTTAGAGGAAAATGAGCTCTGGGATATGGTTGAGAAAACTCATAATATTCCTACCAATGCAGTGCTTTTGGCTGATTACAAAAAGAAGAATGTGAAAACCAAAACAAACATCTTAGATGCTGTGAAGGATCATATAATCCCTCATGTTGCCGGGAAGAAGAATGCCTACAAGATGTGGGGATCCTTGACGAAGCTTTATCAAAGTGGCAACCAAAACAGGAAAATGGTATTACAAGAGAAGCTTCACAGCATGAAGATGTCCAGATATGATACAGTTACATCCTGTCTCGCTAAAATCACACAAGTTTGTGATGAGTTGGCTGTTGTTGGGAAGAAGGTTGAGGATCAAGAATTGGTAAGAACAGACTTGAAAGGTTTTTCTAAACCATGGGATGTTTTCGTCCGTGGAATTGCTGTTAGAGAGAATCTTCCCAATTGAGAAAGATTATAGGATGATTTCACACATGAAGAGATGAGAATGGGATCTAATCATGCAGGACAATAGCAGGGTGATGATGAAGAGAACGTTGCTCTTATAAGAAAAGGCAAAGGAAGGGCCAAGAAAAGCTCCAGTGGTGGGGCTACCTCAAAGGGTGAGAAGAAGAAAGACATGAGAAAAGTCATGTGCTTTGCATGTCACAAAACAGGGCACTATGTTGGTCAATGTCCAAACAAGAAGGGGAAGTCACAAGTTTTAGCTTCAGCAGAGGTGGATGAGTTTTCCGCCAAGTTTGAGGAGGAGTTCTCATTAGTGGCATGCCTGCCTTCGAGTTCAGTATCCACCAACGTGTGGAACATTGATAGTGGTGCTTCCAGTCATATGACGGAAGTACAAGACTACTTCACAAATCTATCAAAAAGTGATTTAGATCTTGATATCGAGCTTGATGATGATTCCAAGGTCAAAGCAGTTGGCCAAGGAACAATCTCGTTTCAAAGAGATTCTTAGCAGTCGATCAAAGTGAAGGATGTGTTGTATGTTCCGGAATTGGCAAAGAACCTAATCTCAGTTTCAACGACAGAGGATAGAGGGTATGAAGTTGATTTCCGAGATGGAAAGGTGCTCATTCATCCTAGAGGATCCAGTTCCAGGACAACTAAAGCGATTGGGATCAGGCAGCGGGAGCTATACAGGGACATGTTTCAGCCAGCTCAGGATATTCACAACAGTAGCAGTGACCTGTGTGAGTTATGACACAAGAGAATGGAGCACTTTCTCCATGGGGCATTGAAGGTGCTGAGGGAGATTGTGACTAGTCTTCCAAACTTCAGTGTAGAGCAGCAAGGTGTGTGTAAAGGGTGCGCACTTGGCAAGTATTCCAAAATTGCATTTCCAGGTAGTGACAGCAGGTCCAAGGGGATCTTGGATCTGATACATTCAAATGTATGTGGGTCGATGTTAGTTGTGTCCTTGAGTGGATACAATTACTATGTTACATTCATAGATGATTTCTCCTAGAAGTCTGGATCTACTTCATGAAGACCAAGAGTGAGATCTTCAGTCGATTTCAAGAGTTTAAGGCTCTTGTGGAAAATTAGACAAGAAGGAAGATTAAGGTATTGAGATATGACAATGGGGGCGATTATACCTCCAATGATTTGAAGAGCTTTTGTACACATGCAGGAATCAAGAGGGAGCTGATAGTTCCATACAACCCACAGCAGAATGGGGTTGCAGAAAGAAAGAACAAGGCCATCATCAAGGTTGTGAAGGCTATGCTACATGACGAGGATCCACCTATGTTCCCTTAGGCAGAGGCATGCAATACAACAATCTACATCCAGAACAGGAGTCCTCATAAGGTGTTGGGGAGCCTTACTCATAAGGTGTTGGGGAGCCTTACTAGAAGGAAGCATGAGATTGGGCACTTGCGCATATTTTGAGTGCCTTACATATTCTCATGTCCCTTCGGAGAAGAGGACAAAGTTGGAGCCCACTGCAGAGAAACGAATATTTGTTGGGTATAGTGAGACTTCAAAGGTCTATCAGATCCATATTCCTACACTAAGGAAAATAGTTGTGAGGCAGGATGTGAAGTTCGAGGATAGGGCCTATAGGAGGTCACATGATTCACCTCCAGCAAATACAGAGGAGCAGGAGCTCCAAAGGTTGAGGAGATATCTACATCACAAGTTACAAGTCCTCAATCTTCAGATTAGGAGGAGGAGCAGGATCAGGAGGAGGAGCAGGAGGCTCCTTCCACACAAGAAGTCACTTCCACTTCGAGAAAGAAGAAGCCAAGACGGCTTCAACAGACCTTGAGAGATACTCAGGAGCATGTGGAGTCTCCTAGGAGGACTTTTAGGGCGAGCAGGCCATCGTAGATGTATTCCAGTTAATATGGCACTTATGTGTGACATCATTGATTCCAAGCCTTCTAGTTTTTAGGAGGCTTCAGAGTGACAGGTGTGGCAAGATGCCATGGTGGAGGAATGTGCCTCCATCATGAAGAATGGTGTATGGGATATAGTGCCAAAACCGGAAGGGAAATCTGTGGTCAGTTTGAAGTGGATCTATAAGATCAAGCATGTGGCAAATGGCAGTGTGGAGAAATACAAAGCGAGGCTTGTGGCGAGAGGGTTCTCAAAAATAAAGGGAGTTGATTAAGAGGAGAGCTTCGCACCAGTTGCCAAGCATAATTCTATCAAGGCAGTCATTTCCATTGCAATAGAGATGGGGTGGAGGATTAATCAGATGGATGTAAAGACCGCATTTCTGAATGGGATCATTAAGGACGAGGTGTACATTGAGCAACCTAAGGGCTTTGAGATGCATGGGAGAGAGTTCCATGTATGTAGGTTGAAGAAAGCATTGTACAAGCTCAAGCAAGCTCCCAGAGCTTGGTATTTGAGGATCGATAGCTACTTGCAGTAGATGGGATTTATGAAGAGTGAGGCGGACCCCAACCTTTACTGCATTATGGTTGGTGAAGATCCTCTCATTCTTGTTCTATATGTGGAAAATCTATTTCTAGGTCAGAGAAGCTCATCGAGGGGGGCAAGCGAGATCTTGCTTCGGAGTTCGAGATGAAGGATATCGGGTTGATGCATTACTTTATGGGATTGGGGTGTGGCAGAAGACAAGTCAAATTTTCCTGGGACAGGGAAAATATACAGTTGATATCTTGAGGAGATTTGAGATGGAGGATTGTAGGCCTATGTCTATGCCTATGACAACCAACTTGAAGAAGTTGAATGCTTCTGAATTTGAGTTGGTTGAACCTACTTTGTATCAACAATTGATTGGTTCTTTGATGTATCTAGTCAACACTAAACCAGATATATGTTTTGCTGTCAACACCCCTAGTCAGTTCATAGTTGAGCCAAGGAGGGTGCACTGAGTGGCGGAAAAACATGTGCTCAGGTACGTGCAAGGTACAATAGATTAGGGACTGAGCTATGTTGAGGGAGATGGAGTTAGATTGATGGGTTACATAGACTCAGATTAGGTAGGCAATGTAGTTGACAGGAAAAATACCTCAAGGTGCTACTTCAGCTTGGGATCAACAAATGTGTCTTGGTTCAGCGGGAAGCAAAAGTCAATGGCATTGAGCTCTGCAAAGGCACAGAATATGGCAACCAATTAGGCGAGTTGTGAGGCTATATGGCTTCGTAAGTGACTCATTGGATTATTTCGTCAGAAGTTGCAGCCGACAATCATTCAATGTGATAATCAGAGTTGCATTAAAGTTTTAAACTCTTAGATAATCCAGTGTTCCATGATAGGTCAAAGCAAATCAAGATCAGGTATCAATTCATCTAGGACTATGTTCAGAGAGGAGTGGTGAAGCTTCAATACATTTCTAAGGTTGGTAGAATTGCTTTTGATGATTGCTTATGCTAAGGACTGAATTTAACTCTGTTTACATACCATAAAAGACACATATCAGACTTATAATGCTAGAGTTGAATGTTTCAAGTTGAAGTTGATTTGGTATACATTGATTCACTGTTTGGATAGTCACCTTTGCTTGATAATTGCTTTACTATTCACTGTTGCAATCACTGTCAAAAGGACTATTCACTGCTGTAGAATGTCATCATAACTGGTGGTTGTTAGTGAAGTTGTAATACTCATATGTTGTGTCTTCTTATTGATGATAAATGATTGCATAAATAGTGATAGTCATCTATCTTACTGCAGTATACATACTTTGTTCATAAGATTGAATGGTTATGTAATAAAGGACATATATCAGACCTTGTTTGTTCACTCAGTTTTCTACACAATACCTCTTCAAGATTAAACTTAGTGTAGCACTTATTGCATGATATCACAATTGTTTGGATATTAGATTGTTGAATAACTACTTGGCTGTCTACTGCTGTCATAAATTGACTGTTGAACTGACTATTGGATACCTTTATTTACATTGATACAATAGTGCATCTACCTTGTTTTATGAATGATCACATGTTTACAATGAATGTTGGGTGGACAATACTTTGTTAGTGACATCGATATACTCGTCTTGCATCTACAACATCCTTATTTACATAGTATGTCTTCTTCATTCTATAATCGACTCCATTAAAGGAACTGGTCACCAATCCATTTACATAGAAGATCTAGGTGGTTGTCTAAGTGTCTTGCAGATTAGCAATAAGGGCTCTTCCCCTTGGAGGTTACGACACTCCTAAGAAGTTGTGGAAGTGTGGCTGAGGTGACACTGGGTCACACTCTCCTTACATTTGTCTATCGGACACTAGCCCTGCTAGTTTGTTTGGTAACATTTTTGGCACCGTTGCCGGGGATGTTTCAAAGATTGAAGTGGTTTATCCGAAGTCATTTAAGACTGCATCTTACCCTCTGCTGCAAGCAAGAGCTACCCTTCAGAGTGCCCAACTTCATCATTCATTAATTATGGTAATTTTCTTTAAGCCCAGATCTGATTTCTAATTCCAATAAAAAAAATTTATACCCGGATGCATGGACAAAAAACAATAAATTCCATATCTGATTTTATGAACAGAAATACACTGAGCTTATTAACAAAAATTAGATGCACAGCGAAAACTGAAAACAAAACACACAAATTTAACATTGATGTTTGGGTAAATACCCCTGGAAAAACTCTAAAGGGAAAACCAACAAGAGGGATAAATTCTATTATTTAGTCCACGGATAATTTATAGAAAATTATTACAGTAGTTATAGAACTTGTACTTTTAGCTTAGACTCCTCAAAAAACGTGCCATTAGATTTTTGCCCAGTTTTTTGCTGCATGGCTTGCCTTGATTTATGTGCTAGAGCCTAGGAAATCATGCAACAGACTTAAATTTGAGTGTAGTCTGTATGGCCTCTGCAGCTGCTCCCACTCTCCTCAATCTGCATGCAGGCTCTTGCTTTCTCGATTTGCATGCCAAAAATCAAGTGTACCCAATCCTTGCGATTTTCCTTCTGCTGCTATCTCTCTTCTCTTCAGCCTCTCACGATTTCTCTCTCTCATTCAATGTGTCTAATCTTCTCCTTAGATCTCCTTTTATAACTTCATAATGACCAAATACCTATACCTAGATATCCAAAGTGATTAACGATCAAGATTAGATTTTGAGCACTTGAGATCTATATTTATGACTTAATCTGTCATTGACACAACTTAAGTCGCTTTTTAGTCATTATAATATAAAAGTAACTTTAACTTTATAAAATAAAGTTAATATCTAAAGAAGATCTTTTTGGACCACTTCTTGTACTAGACACACATCCTGCAGAAGTACCTGTCTGAGCTACATAACTCAACACTCCCTCTTAGTGAGGAAGGTGTTCTGCACCACCCTCGTCTTATCTCTGAAGAATGCAAACTTCCCTTTTAACAAAGCTTTCGTGAGGATGTCCGCAACTTGCTCATCTATAGAAATGTATCGAAGCTTCACCACTCCTACATAGTCCTAGATGAATTGATACCTGATCTTGATTTGCTTTGACCTATCATGGAACACTGGATTATCTAAGAGTTTAATGCAACTCTGATTATCACAGTGAATGATTGTCGGCTGCAACTTCTGATGAAATAATCCAATGAGTCACTTACGAAGCCATATAGCCTCACAACTCGCCTAATTGGTTGCCATATTCTGTGCCTTTGCAGTTAGTAGATAGCATCATAGTACTTTGTATTTCATGTTTATTATGGCCTATATTGTAAACATTATGGCCTACTTTGAACTTTGACCTTTGAATCTTGAACGGTTGAACCTACGTTTGAAGTTTGAAGTTTAAACTTTAAATTATTGATTGCATCTTACAACTCTTTGGTATTGAATATGATATTATGATGCTTTGTTTCATTTCATGGTTGATGTTATCGATTAGAGTTCGTTGATGGCAAATATTATATGTTGAAATTTGAAGGTTGATGTTGTTGATGATTGATCATTGATCATTTAATGGCAATGTTATAAGTTATAGCTCCTAGATGATTGATGTTATATGTGTACTAAATGGTTATATCTATGTTTTCATGTTTTCTATAGCTAATTTGGCATAATACATGGTTTTTTTAATATATATGCATCAAAATATATTAAAATATCTATTATATAAAAAATGCTCCCAAAACAGAAGCTTTTGAAAATTTCACTTTCCACTCCCGCTCTGCGCTCCCAACAGTATAGGTTTTAACTGTTAAATACTCCCCTAACAAGGTGAGCAATTTTATTATATAGTGGGTCAACGTATTCCAAAAACTCAACAGTAACATGTTTTTCCTTTTCAAGAATCAAAACATCCTTGTATGTTTGGTTTTATGTTCCTAAATCTTCTAGAACTTTGGCATTTCCCTTCTAAATCTGTGCATCTAAAATAATGCATCGTTTTTTTCCAATTTACCTATCAAACTTTTCTAAAATGAGATTTTCTCTACTTGTTGGGCATTTCCTTTCTACAAATCCGATTGATATGCTTTTCCATGATGGAGGTGAAGTTGTCATTTTTTTTTACACCTGCCCTCTGATGGGTGGTTGTGACTTCATCTTTGTTGGGTTTTTTTTTTGGTTAGCGAATGGCCCTTTGTTAAATAAGTGCGCTCTACATTCAGCCTAGATGTGATGCAATGACTGAGAGGAATTTCTTCCACCAAATTCACCCAAGACTTGCACCTGGCCTTAACCATTGAGATACACTGCATCTGTGGTTATGACTTCATCTTTGTTGTTCTTTTCTTTTTTAGTTGGTAAATGGCCCTTTTGTCAAGATATAAGGCTACACATGTAATAAAGTCACTTAAGTGTTTTTAGGTTAAACGTTAGGGTTTATGTATTAGGGTCAAGGTTTTGGTCCCTCAGACTCTTTATAAGAGCGAGGACCCTCAATGTATCATTGTTCCATATTGTCTCATAATAATATTGTACTATGTGGTATTGAGCTCTCATGTGTTTGGTGATGTTCATGTAACCCTATCTAGGGTATCTCAATTCTTCAATTTTCGGAATATGGCATCAAAGCAGGCGCGCATCCTACTCTAGCAACCTTTCAAAGGAGTTTTGAAGCTGCGATGTATTATGTCTAGTTTATGAGAGCCATATTCAAAGATCTACTAGACCTCATGTTGCCATCAATCAAATTCGTCCAAGACATCAAGAAACTAAGACTTTGGTGCTTTGTATTGCCAGCCATCATTGCCATTGCATAATAGATTGTCGTTGCCATTTCTTAATAAAATTCGTCTCACTGGAACTTCCTGAAACGAGTTACCATACTTGTCCAGCCGTCGAATTTAAAAGAAATAGTTGCTAATACTAAACCAGCGTCTAAACCGCCACCAGTCAATTTAATCAAGCAAGCCACTATTACGGAAATCACAATCTGTAATTGCCAATTTCTTGAAACCGTCGATTAATCCCACATAGTCTTTAATTGTCGTAATTCCCAATCGTCGCCATAGAAATCCGTCAAGGATGAAGTGGAGTTCGAATTAGTTGAGCCAACTGGCAGAAAGAGGGCTCAAGCAGCGAAATTAGAGAGACGATGGAAATTACATGTAGCTGCCTTTTAATCAGCTACCAAAACATTTTGTTACCCAACAGTCGTAATGTGCCTTAGCCACCGATTCTTTTAAAAACCCCTGATTTAAAGAAGGAAAGCCATCACAATTTATAGTACAACCACCATTGAAATAGAGGTAGCAAAATCATACTCAATCAACCACCAGTCAAATCCGTATTTTTTTCTGGAGGATTTTTTTTATAGTCTATACGAATCCGTACAAACCTATACGATATATGTTTAGTTGATCCTCTTGCTTGTAGAAATTTATAGAGATCAGATCTGTTAAAGCCATGAAGATGTCATGGGAAATAACGGAATCTTACGAAAATGTCGTTCCCAATGTGCCAGATTATCTTCCTGGAGTTTTTAATGCCAAAGGAATTTTGAGACGGAAGATGGGTCACACAGCCCGTGCTGTTGAGTTTATCAAAGAACCATTGGACATTGCCCATGGTGTTGTCCTTACGAAAGAAAACTAGATTCTTGCATTTTATGAAGCTAGTGCTTGAAGACAGGGAGCAGTTAATAGCTCAATATGGACAACTGCCCAATTAGTTCAGTAGTTGTGGGTCTAGGAAATGATCCCTCATTGGTTGAGACCATAATTTTAAAAATCAGAATCGGACTCGAAAACGATCAAGGGTCAACTTGGACTCAAAATCAAAATCGGTAATGAATCGGTCATGACTCAGCCAATTTGAATTTAATTACTCGGTTTACTCAAAAATACATAAAATATTTAAATTTTAAAGAAAAACATTATTTTCAAGATTCTAATCCATGATTCCAAAGCATTAGAGGCAAAATATCCAAAGTCTGCTCATGCATATACCATATAAGACTGAACATATCGAAATGGCACAAAGTGTATTGTGCAATACATATCTAGGAAACTAGGACTGGAACAAAATACATAATCTATGAGGCCTATAGGCTATATGGCCTATAGATTCCAAAAAAAAACATTCTATGAATCACGATGCCACAATCCACGAGGGCTCATAAGCAACGAGTAGGAGTCTTTTAAGCATAACACTCTTCTCCAAACACAAAGGACAACACCCATACCGAAGTCTGTTGAGATATTGTAACTTCTAAGAATATTATATTTGCACTTTATTATTCCGGAGATGTTTCATTCCTCCGTAGAGATCTTATTGTATATCCGGAGATGTTTATTCTTCCGTCGGAATGTGGTAACTTGGGTTATTAGACTTACCTAGTGGGGTCGACCCAGAGTCAGTTGTATGGGGTGTTTAAGTCCCCTAGTGGGGTCGGCCCAGTCAACATTATGTTGAGTGGTTAAGTTGGGGCCGACCTAGCTAAGGTTAAACCAGCATAGATCCAAATCCTAGGCTCTATCAAGCACCGAGAGGGATCAAATCTCCCGAGGTGCAAACCTCTCATTGAATAGCTCCTTGAGTGCAATACCTGAGCCACCTAATCCTAAGCTCTAAAGTCTCTAGTTTAAGTCTCATATTTAATTTTTACTTTGTATTATTCTTTTTTGTTTATGGCCGACATAATATTTATTACTTTTTACTTTGTATTATTTTGTTACTCGACAAACTCGACAAACACTCTAAAATCTCATATTTACTTTTTACTTTGTATTAAAAGTAAAAAGTAAAGTCTCTAGTTTAAGTCTCATATTTACTTTTTACTTTGCATTATTCTTGTTTGTTTATGACCAACATAATATTTATCACCTAATCCTAAGCTTTAAAGTCTCTAGTTTAAGTCTCATATTTACTTTTTACTTTGTATTATTCTTTTTTGTTTATGGCCGACATAATATTTCTTACTTTTTACTTTGTATTATTCATTTTTGTTTACTTTGTATTAATTTTTTTATGGCCTACAATATCGACAAACACTCGACTTACAAGATCTCCCTCATACAAATGTTATTTATGGCCGACAATATCGACGAACACTCGACTAACAAGATCTCCCTCATACTGGGCTGTAGAGCGCCTCTCGGCGCAAAGACAAGTGAAGTAGTGTATAAATAGAGGAGGTGTGTTCCTCATTTAATACACATACATTCACTTGTGAAACTCGCATAAGAGAAGGAGAGATCTGCAAAGGAGGAGAAGGAGCTCATGTTTGGGGATTACATCTTTGTATTTGTTGGTCATCTATATTGAGGAAGCTTTGTTGGGTTTTCTACCCCATGAGGGTTTCCCAGGATAAATTGTGTCTCTTGTGTTTATGCTGTGCTTATTGTTCTTTCAGTGATCTTGTATATGCTATTGTTCTGAAATTGAATGTAATACTGATGTTATCTATCTTAGCATATTGAATCTTAACATGGTATCAGAGCTAGCCTAAAGGAAGGCAATGTATGGCACTTACGACACTTGTCTCACTTGTGACAATTTGAAAGTTAGGGTTTTGTATAGCAAAACCTAGTCATCGTGGCACTTTCCCTATAAATCCATTTTGGCGAAGGTTCAGGATCTGAAACTTTTACAGGTCGAAGATAACATACCCTTGTACCTTGTGTCCGAAGCTCAGCCTCAGATTCGTTGTACTTTGTGATTTATGATCCATACAAGTTAGGGTTTCTACCTCTTCCAGAATGCAGTCCTAAACAAGTGACTTAGGGAAAAGGGTCATATCTAGGGCTAGGAAGCTCCAAATGAAATTCTGTAAAAAGTGGCAGTTAGGGCACGAACTGTAGTTTGATAGGTCCGCTTTTCAGAGGCCGAAGTTGAAACAGTGACACGTGGCACTCCGTACAAGCTCGCTATGTTGTTTCATCCCATAAACAGGTCATGTTGCGACACTTGGCATAAGTCTCTCTCAGAGAATCCATTAAAGCTCAGACCTGTGGGGTTGGAAAGATGATAGGTCAGGCTACCACAGGCCGAAGTTTCAGACCCTATAGATCCGAAATTTCAGAGATGCCCCATAAACAATACGGCACATCTGAAATGGCTCAACGGAGGAAATCTAAGAAGAGGAGGAAGAAGCTCTCACTTAGGGTTTTTCAGTTTTTAGGTCTGAAAGGACCTAATACAATGTTGGAGACACCTGATACAACATTGGAAGATTTGATAATGGATTTGGAATCCATTCATCATAGATATTGATCCTCCATCAAAATGTTGTGGGAGGAAGGAGATTGAAAATTAGGGTTTCCAAGTAAGAAGAAACCCTAGCAAAGTTGGGAGACTCATAGGGCAGCAATAAAGGAGGTTTAAATGGCACTGATATTTATCATCCTAGCACCATGAACCTATACAAGATGTTTTACAAGTAATCTACCTTGGATGGTTAGGGTTTTACCCCTACAGAGAAGACTACTCGTCAAGTATGACTTGAGAAGACACAGGTATGTTTTGAAATATGATTCTTGATTAAGTTCATAATATGTTTGTCTTCATGTTATTGAGGTTAGTACAATTATGATTGGTTGATAATGAATGCATGTGAGTGATAGAAGACATTCATTGATTAGGGTTATGACACTTATGATTGTACTAATGCACCTGTGAGGATGATGTTGTCTGCTAACAAGATACAGGTACATCAAGAAAGACAAATCAAGATCTATGACCATGATGACATGAAGACAAAGACTCATCCATAGTCTTTGACCACATAGAAGCTCTACTTACGAGGTATGTATGACTTTGTTCTACTATGCTTAACTTATGAGATATGCAGGTTCTAGCACAAGGTGTCTAAATCATTGAAGAGAACAAAGAAGATATTGTATGGGTATGTTAAGACATAACCAAGCATGATAATCCAGGTATGTTTTCCTATATCAAGTTAGAATCCTACTTTGTGTCAGGATCTTAGGTAAGTATACCTGTGTATGAAATGATCATGACCATACATACTTAAGATTATTTAGAATCATAATGTTTTGATAGTATTGATACTATACTAATGAATGTATGATTATGCATAAGATCATGAGGATGACACTAGTGCACACTTGAGCATGCATAGTGGTACAGAATGAATAGAAGTTCAAAGACATATAATGATGCTATCATAAAATAGAGATCAAGCGGGAGGCAACCACACAAACATAAAAGATAAGTATTTGAGTTGTTATTTGAATCTCTGAAATAGTCAATGATATTGCTCGTAATAATTGTATGCATATTTGTATTCCTAGAATATATCATGCATAGTGTAAGCATTCATATAATATGCATATGATGGAAAAGTTAGACAAACATTCCATTGTTGCTTTTCTAGAATGAAACCTCTTTGCTGACATGCTAAGTGCTGTGCACGCCTTTGATGGTATGTTCTGGTAGAGATGGAAGGCATCTAGATAACCATTGTATGCATGCAGGATATGGAAAAGTGTTGTGCCAAAGTATTGGTCAAGATAGTTGCATAACTATGTGAATCATATCTGTATGCATAATAGGTTATCATGTCAACATGATTTGATGATTATGAAGTATTACTAATCATGTAATTAACTTTGATTTGTAGGAAAGATCATGTGCTATGATCTACAAAAGAAGGATGATGAACACCAAACAAGTAATGGATGTTCAACAAGAAGACTTACAAATCAAACATACTATAGAAGGCTCGTGGCTAGAAGATTCTCATAGAAAGAGGAAGAGGATCATGACGAGATGTTTGATCCGAGTGGCTAGATAATATCGTTCTCTTAATGGTGTAATTGAAGAAGAAGTGTGAATCGAGAAAACTCCCATGATTCAATTGAAAAAAGCTCTGTACGGGTACCCAGGATCGATAGTCATTTGATGAGCTTAATGATCACCATGGGTGATGCGGATTTAAACCTTTACTACAAGGTTGAAGATGGTGTCTATATACAGATGACATTCTTCTCTTAGATTGATACAAGAAGGAACTCACCACAGAGTTCGAATGATCTTGAGGCTCATATCAATAGACCCATCTAACGAGAGATGGCACGAATAGATATGCAGAAGATCACTCAATGCAGAGTGTGAATGATGTTCAGTCACATAATTGATAGCTTCTTGACAAGCTTGGGCTTTACCAAAAGTAAAGTTGATCCTAACCTTTACCTTAAGGTTATGGATGATGAACCTGTCATACTATTATTGTATGTGGATGATCTCTTTCTGACAGGGAATGAGAAACAGATCATGGAAAGCAAGAAGAAGCTCTCTGCAGAATTTGAGATGAAAGATCTCGAATTGATGCATTACTTCCTAGGTCTGGAAGTATGGCAAGGCCCAGAAGGAATCTTTCTCAACCAGGGAAATTATGCTGTGGAAATCTTGAAAAGATTTGATATGTTGGAATGCAAAGCCATGGCCACTCCCATGGATTCCAATTTGAAGTTGTTAGTTGATGACTCATCAGAGTTAGTGTATGTAACTCTGTACAGACAGATTATTGGGTCATTGATGTATCTGACGAACACTAGGCCAGATATATGTCTTGCTGTGAACACCTTGAGTCATTATCTAGTGGAACCTAGACGTGTTCACCTGATAGCTACAAAGCATGTGATGAGGTACCTAAAGGGTACGATAGACTTTGGTCTATGTTATCTTGGAGATCATGACTTCAGATTGTATGGCTACACAGATGCTGACTGGGCAGGAAGTGTATCAGACAGGAAGAGCACATCGGGCGGATGTTATTGTCTGGGATCTGCCATGATCTCGTGGTTTAGCAGGAAGCAGTCTAGTGTGGCTCTCAGCACAGCTGAAGCGAGATATATAGTTGCTTGCTCTTCTAGTTGTGAAGCGATATGGCTTCGGAAGTTGTTATCAGGATTATTTGACTTAGAGATGGACTCCACTGTAATCCTGTGTGACAACTAGAGTTGTATCAAGATGACAGAGAATTCAGTGTTCCATGATAAGTCAAAGCACATAGAGATCCGATATTTCTATATATGGGATATGGTGCAGAAAGGAGCTATAAAGCTCGAGTATGTGGGCACTGATGAACAAGTTGTTGATGTATTGACCAAACCTCTATCTCGAGTAAAGTTTGAGTATTTCCAAGACAAGCTTGGTGTAGTTCAGAAGGACCCTCCTCGAAAGGGGGAGTGATATGGTTGTTGAAGATGAACTTGCCTGCATCGACGGTAAGGTCGATGTTGAGGATACCTGATATTGACGATGAAGTCAATAATACCGACGATGAGGTCGATGAGTGGCCCATAGACTTGGTCTAAGTTGACGAGTGGATTGTATCATCCCTGGACACATGTCCTAAAGAGATCCGTAGACTCTTGTCTCCGAGAAAGATGTTGGTAAATCCTAGATTTGATCTAGGTCACATCCAGTATGAAAAAGGACTGGATTTGTGGTGGTAAATCCTAGATTTGATCTAGGTCACATCCAGTATGAAAAAGGACTGGCTCTGTGGTGATAAATCCTAGATTTGATCTAGGTCACATCCAGTATGAAAAAGGACTGGCTCTGTGGTGCTAAATCTTAGATTTGATCTAGGTCACATCCAGTATGAAAAAGGACTGGCTCTGTGGTGATAAATCCTAGATTTGATCTAGGTCACATCCAGTATGAAAAAGGACTGGTACCGTGATAGGACTGCATCATCCCTGAATAGTTGGTTCAAAATGTACGTGATAGGACTGCATCATCCCTGAACAGTTGGTTCAAAATGTACGTGATAGGACTGCATCGTCCCTTAACATTTTGTTCAAAAATGTACGTGATAAGACTGCATCGTCCCTGAACAGTTGGTTCAAAATGTACGTGATAGGATTGCATCGTCCCTGAACGTTTGGTTCAAAATGTACGTGATAGGACTGCATCGTCCCTGAACGTTTGGTTCAAAATGTACGTGATAGGACTGCATCGTCCCTAAACGTTTGGTTCAAAATGTACGTGATAGGATTGCATCATCCCTGAACGCTTAGTTCAAAATGCACGTGATAGGATTGTATCATCCTTGAACTTATGTCCTAAAGTGAGAGGGATTAATCATCCCGTAATTGGATCATGTGTGTTGCAGGGTATGCTGTTATGATCGGAAGATCCAGACAATGAGGCTGTTGATCGGGAGATGATGATGCTGTTGATCGGGAGATCCAGATGATGATGTTGTTGATCGGGAGATCCAGATGATGATGCTGTTGATTGGGAGATCCAGATGATGATGTTGATCGAGAGATCCAAATGATGTTGTTGATCGGGAGATCCAGATGATGATGTTGTTGATCTAGAGATCCAGATGATGTTGTTGATCGAGAGATCCAGATGATGATGTTGTTGTAGCTGTTCGAGTGCTACAGAAGATCAAGACTCAGTACTGAAGACGTTGATGTTCCAGTATTGAAGATCTTGAAGATGTTCCAGTAACTGTTTGAGTTACTGATGATGTATGAAGAAAGCTTCCAATGATTTATAGATGTATCATGTATCATGTATCATGTAGTTGATGACTCCTTGCTCCTGCAGATGTTATAATATCCTTCTCGTTAAGGGGGAGTGTTGAGATATTGTAACTTCTAAGAATATTATATTTGCACTTTATTATTCCGGAGATGTTTCATTCGTCTGTAGAGATCTTATTGTATATCTGGAGATGTTTATTCCTCCGTCGGAATGTGGTAACTTGGGTTATTAGACTTCCCTAGTGGGGTCGGCCCAGAGTCAATTGTATGGGGTGTTTAAGTACCCTAGTGGGGTCGGCCCAGTCAGCATTATGTTGAGTGGTTAAGTTGGAGCCGACCTAGCTAAAGGTTAAAAGACAAGTGAAGTAGTGTATAAATAGAGGAGGTGTGTTCCTCATTTAATACACATACACTCACTTGTGAAACTCGCATAGGAGAAGGAGAGATCTGCAAAGGAGGAGAAGGAGCTCATGTTTGGGGATTACATCTTTGTATTTGTTGGTCATCTATATTGAGGAAGCTTTGTTGGGTTTTCTACCCCATGAGGATTTCCCAGGATAAATTGTGTCTCTTGTGTTTATGTTGTGCTTGTTGTTCTTTCAGTGATCCTGTATATGCTATTGTTGTGAAATTGAATGTAATACTGATGTTATCTTTCTTAGCATATTGAATCTTAACAAAGTCTAACACGTAATCTACAAGACAAGCCTCCAGAAAGTGGATCAGTCCTCTCTGCTGCTGATATCTGTCCCAGATTTGTTCACTATTGTTGCTACAGGAAGTGTCTCACTTTTGGATCTGAATATCCAACTGCTTGGCACTCTTTAATTCTCACAAAAACAAGTCTTAAGGTTGTTGTCCATAGGAAATCATTCCATATATGCTCACAATACACCCAGATAAAGCTTCTCACTGTTATTTCATGCATAGGATTGCCTGGTTCTTGGAAATGTGTTGCTATTAGGATGTAAAAGTATGCACAGGTCTGAAAAATGCACCAGCTTCCCTCCAACAAACCCTACTAACCATGGCTACTTCAGCACATCATGGATGTGAAATTGGAGTTGCATGCCAAAGCCTAGGATCGATCCCTATGAAGACTACTACCATCATGAGAAAGATCATCAAAGATACCTCCAAAAAAACGAAATTGGCAAACATTTTCATGTCCACAGTCCCCACATGGCGGCAAGGAAAAAATCGACCGATTTTTTACGTGGATCGATGGATCTGACCGATTCAATACCAACACCGAATCGACTGATTCTATACCGAACCAATCAACTGAACCGATTTGAAGGCCGATTCAGATCGATTAGGGGTCTGATCAATGAATCAATCAATTCCGATTCAAATTTTTCTGATTTTTAAAAGTTGAGACATGCATGTGGAATGCAGTCTACTAGTGAGGTTACGTGACATGCATGTGGATCGCTATCCAATAATTGAGTTTGGGAGATTTGTGATTCGAGTTCGGGGAAGAGGAATCTAGGAACTTAGGAATTCAACTCAGGAACTACACATTTCCAAACAGTTACAAGGCAGCTTGATGGAGCTCAACCTGGGCCAAGAACTATGTTCAAAGAAAAAGCTTTTGAAGGATGTCTACCTGTGTTTAGTTTTCAATTTGTGTTTTCATTGAGTATATATATTTGATTTCAGTTTGCTATCTTTCAATAATGTACGCCTTGTGGGGGGGGGTGTTAAGATATAAGGTGACATGTAATAAAGTCACTGAAAGATAACAAATTGACTTTATTGCATGTGTCACCTTATATCTTAACACCCCCCTGCGTAAGGCATACATAACTGAAAAATAAACAAAATGGTGACTTTAGGTTAAATGTCAGGGTTTATGTATTAGGGTTAGGGTTTTGGTCCCGTGGACTCTTTATAAGAGCGAGGACCCTCAATGTATCGCTGTACTGTACAGTCTCATAATAATACTGGACCATGTGTTATTGAGCTCTCATGTGCTCGGTGATGTAACCCTATCTACGGGTTCTCAATTCTGTAATTTTCGGAATACCTTTGTTATTGAAGTGGGCTCTACATTCGACCTAAATGCCATGATTGGGGGTATCTATCCTGCCGAATTTGCCCCAAGACTTGCACCTGGTCTCAAACATTGAGATACACAACATCCGTAGCTGTGACTTCATCTTTGCTATTTCATTTTTGTTGGTAAACGGCCCATTGTTAAGGAAGTAGGCTCGACATCCCACCTAGATGCCACAACTGAGGGGTATCTATCCCAGCGAAATTCATCCAGGACTTGCCCTTACCCTCAACCATTCAGAGACGCTACAACAGTGAGCCGTCTTGGTTGCCGGGCCTTCCACCAGATCTTGGATGTGGTAATTAACTACGTTGGCCACATTGACGCAGCATCATGTCTTCAGGGTGTTTGAACATTGAATCAGGGTTTGAATATTGAAAGTGCTTTGATTTCACCACTTGACCATTTTATCTTTGCTATTACGAACTCCGATTGGAGAAGTTTCCCCCTGTGTTGAAATTCTCTTACTCAAGCTGAACAGATCTTATAAGAGTTTAAGTTTTTTAAAATTCAACCTCTTATAACCACTTTATTTCCAATGAACGTATTTAGAAGAGACTGATTCATTGCCCAGGATTTGATGTTTCTGATCTTGGACTGGCAAATCTCAGACCTCAAACATAACTTCATGTTTATCTGGGTATAATTGGGATCCAGCTACCCACAGGTTCAAATGAACTCCACGGCCTTCTTGTAAACTACATCAGTCATCTATGCCTAGCAACATGTAAATTAACCCTCGCTTGTTCCGTTTAATGGTTGTTGACCACTAAGTTCATGGAAACGAATGTGGAAAAGACAGAGAACTAAAATAGATTTTGCTAGTGTTGATATGTGATTACCATAGTATATTAAGGAGGGAATGGCAATCTTATAACCAGGCCTTCATTTTGTTTCATTTTGAAAGTTGAACATGTGCTTTGGGGATCCTCTGTATTTGGGTCATGTCATGGAACATACAGAAAAATAAAATACAATTATAATTGCTTTGATCTGTTAACGGGTGTGCAAAAATTGTGTTGGATGGAGGTGGAGCCATGCATACATACCCGAGGTGCTTGAAGATGAGGTAGGTCACCAGAGCAATATTGAGGCGCTCGTTGTAAGTGGGAATAAGTATGCTGTACTTGTACTTGAGCGAAGCGCATGAAGAACCTGTCTCTCTCTCCATCTCCGCAATCTCCCGCGCCAAAATAATTTCGAGAGCAGTCGAGGTGTTCAGTCCTTGTCCCTTACTTTGTCTGTCTCTCAAAAACAATTGAAGTTTTCGTCACTTCTAACATTTATTTAGAACAACAAATTACATACGAAATGTATAGTTATAAGTTCCAAATAAGAGGAGAAAAAGAGAAAGGAATATTTATATTTTTTAATATATGCGCATAAATTTATGTTTGGATTTTAAGGTTAGGAAATGTTTTTTCTTTTTAGAAGTTCATAAGTTAGATATCACTAAATTGGTGTCTTTTAAAATAGAATATTATTATTATTATATTTATGAAATATGTATATATTTTGAAGTTTAATTGATAATGGATATGAGTTTCCAAATAATATTTTGCTAATATTTCTACCAATATTTGGTTTTTTTTTCAAAAACATGTTTGTATTTTTTTTAACCAAAAAAAAATTTGTTTCTTGTTATTTATTAGAATGAATCAAAGAAACAAAATCTTTACATGTTCATCAATAACATACAAAATCCAAACATCAACATATACGCAATCCCGTCTTCATCAATTCCCCTAATCTGCTTGTTAATTAAATCATGGAATTGGCCGGTGGAGTGAACGCATGATTGATAGCTTGTTGATCCATGAGATTCTGGTGGATTCGAGCTGGAGAACTGCGAACGTAGCGCGGTATTGGCTTATTGATTCAGCCATGGATCATCGAGACTGATTGTTGGCCGTGAGATGTATTTCAGGGGATCAGATGATTGTCGATGAAGTCCTGAGGGGAGGTGATTTCTGCTGAGCATATTAAGGTTAGGGATCGATTCTTGGACGATTCCATTCCCTGCCAGGATCCTGAATAGCATTTGTGATTAGCTTTTCTTGATTCTACTGGTTGGTACTATTCTCGGGCAGTAGGAGTGTGGGATTCTGTCTTCTGATAGAGGGCTTCTGGTAGCTGGGGAAGTTGGCTTTCTGCTGTTTCTTGGTTCGTTTCTTGGTGATTGGGTGGAGCATCGATGGCTGCCCCGGGGAATGGTGACTTTTTGCCTGATGACGAACCCCTGCCTAGAACAGGGATGTCTGCTAAAGATGGTTCACTTAAACACTCCGTTAAGACGGTCAAAGAACGTAAGAGACAAGACCTGTTGGTGCTGGGGTTGGATGTAACGATGGAAGAAGCGGAGGACTTCTCTCATACTGCTGTGGTTGGACATATCAGGGGCAGAAGATTTGGCCGTGGCTTCCTTCAGCGCTGGGTGTCTGAGCAATGGAAGCACTGCGTGTCATCAGCCCCTGAGGTCCATGTCTTGACGAAAGGTTAGTTTTCCTTCATCTTTAGGAACCAAGGGGAGGTCAAGGCCGTATTGAGTAGACATTGGTCGATGCTGGGAATCCCTCTTGTTCTGAAAAGATGGTCCCCCTTCTTCGACTCTAAAACGGAGAAAGTAGCTAAAGAACCGCTGCGGGTGAAGCTTCCTGGATTTCCCATGCATATGTGGAATGAAACACGGTTTGCTGAGATAGGGAATTATCTTGGTGAATATGTGTGTTATGATTCCTCCCATACTAAGACTAGCATCTACACGGTTGCTAAGATATTGGTAAATATAGATATTCGGATGGGACTTTCGGCTGAGATTAAAGTTCACTCCAAGGATGGGGATTTTACTCAAATACTGGATTATGTGGGTGTGCCGTTTAGGTGTCATCGCTGTCACTCTCATGGACATCTTGTAGCCTGTTGCCCATTACCATTTCAGACTAGTAAGCCTCTGTCCGATGTTGCAGCAAATGTAGAGGCAGTTCCAGTGTTGAAGGTGAACTCTCAGGCGGTGGTGGATGATGGGAGTGGGCCTATTATCGAAGGGGGGGTGCATTTTGTTTCTGCGGTACCATCCGTTCATGGTGGGAGGCTTGGATCAGTGGATTTGTTGCCATCTTTGGAGAACATAGGAAAGGAGCATATTGGGAGTGCGCCTACTGATGATGAGGGGGTTTCTTTGTGCTCCGTGCCTCCGACTTCTCAGGCCACTACGGATTTGCTACGGGAGCTGCCTATTACTTGTCGGGATTCATCGGAGAATCCCTCAGGTATGTCTATATTCATTTCTCCTATTGCTTCCTTATTAGACGACTCTATGGTATTGGGGGGGGGCTGCCATGGGTCTCCACCACGCCTGGATGCTCCTTGTCAACGGCATGATGTGGATAGTATTGTCACACCGACAAAGGTTTCCACCAATCACTCTACCAGCTCCGAGGGTAGTAGTATTCGATATGCTCTTCGTAGTAGGGAGATTACTAATGGTGGAACGGGGGGCAAGGGACTTCCTGATTTGGCCTCCAGTGTTGGGGGGAAAGGAAGGGGACGTAAATCCCATTTGTCTAAAGCTAAAGAACGGGCTAAAGTGGATTTAGTGATGGGTACACAATCTTCTATAGAGTGGGCACTTAGAGCAGTGAAAGCCCAGGATGGGGTTTTTTTATGAAACTTATGTCCTTCAACTGTCGTGGGTTGGCGAGTCCCATTAAAAAATCGTCGATTAGGAGGCTGGTAGACTTAAACCAACCGGATGTATTATTGCTGCAAGAAACATTGGGTGGCAGTGAGGATGTTGTACGCACTTTAGAATCTTTGCTTCCTGGTTGGAAGTTTGTGGGTGTGGATGCTCGGGGGCGTTCGGGAGGGCTGGCCTCGGGGTGGAAGGTTAGGAGTTGCAGATGTGATTGTTCTTGGGGCATCTCCTCTGGTCTCGGTTTGGAGGTGTGGGATGCTGAGATTGGTCGGATGATCACGGTTCTCAATATTTACGGGCCCTACTTAAATAGGGTGGGCTACTGGGACTCCTTGTTAGGCATGGATATTTTTGATGGCAGGGATGTGATTTTGGGTGGGGATTTCAATCTTACTCTGGGGTCTTCTGAAGTATGGGGACCTTGGGCTGCTCCGGATTCATTAGCAGATTATTTTATTCAGGCCTTTGTCAGGAAGGATCTTCTTGACATATTACCTTCCAAGTTATCTCCGACTTGGAGGAATAAGAGAGCTGGGGAAAATAGGGTGGCAAAATGACTGGATAGGTTTCTGGTGGCCAAAGTGTTGCACTGGGCGTTGATGTTGTCAGACAATGGGTAGGGTCAGGAGGGATTTCTGACCATAGCCCGATCTTCCTGGAATTACGTGGTAGCAGGAATAAACCTCCTAGCCCATTCAAATTCAACCCTAGCTGGCTGAAGGAGGAGGCTTTCATTAAGATGGTTAAGGATCAATGGGTTCATCGACCACATGATTCTCAGATGCATGCAGGTGCTCACTTTTATCACAATCTAAAGCGAATTAAAGAGGCAACTACTTCCTGGGCTCATGACAAAAGGGTGACTGACGATCAGGATTTGCGGGCTGCTGAGCTGAACATTGATAGGATTCTTAATAGCCTGGGCATGGGATATTTGGATGAACAGCAGAAAGGCGAGCTGTTGGAGTGGGAGAGACGCAGGAATGTGATTCTGGGAGAGCGTGAAGAGCTGTGGAGAATGAAAAGTAGAGCGATTTGGCTTAAGTGCGGTGATGAAAATACAAAAAAATTTCAAGCGTATGCCAAGGGGAGAAAATTCACAAACTCTATTTGGGAACTATCTTCAGAAGCAGGGGAACAGGTTTCCAGCTTTGAGGGATTAGCGGAAATGGGAGTTCGACATTTTGGAGATTTATTCACTGCACAACCTGGAGTCTCCATTGCTGAGGTAATTCGGGTGACTCAGCTTTTTCCTCGATTTGTGGGGGAGGAAGATAATAGAATGTTGATGGAGGAGGTGACGCCGATTGAGCTCTCGCTGGTAATGCAATCCTTGCATAAAGATAGTAGCCCGGGGCCAGATGGCTGGCCTATAGAATTCTTCTTAGGATTCTATGACTTCTTCGGGGAGGAGATATTGAATGTGGTGGAAGAATCGCGTAAGGCTGGGTTTGTCCATGGCCCCTTCAACTCCACCTTTATAGCTCTAATACCGAAGACGGCCAAGCCTGACAGCTTTGATGAATTCAGACCGATTTCTCTCTGCAATTGTATCTATAAGATCATCTCCAAGGTTATGGCGAGAAGACTCAAGAATATTTTGTCTAAGCATATTTCTTGTGAGCAATTTGGCTTCTTGGAAGGCCGCCAAATTCATGAGGCCATTGGAGTTGCCCAGGAAGGATTACACACTCTGAAAGTGCAGAAGCAGAAGGGTGCTGTGATTAAGATTGATCTCTCTAAAGCTTTTGATAGGGTTAGCTGGCTTTATCTCCGGATCCTTCTAACTCATCTGGGGTTCTGCTACGAATTTATTAGATGGATAATGGCCTGCCTCACAACGGTGAGCTTTGCTGTACTGATCAATGGTTCTGCTAGTCCATTCTTCCAGGCGGGTAGGGGGCTACGATAGGGATGTCCCCTCTCTCCTCTGTTGTTTCTCCTTGTTGCTGAAGGACTCAGCCGATTTATTCTGCATGCAAAAGCCGATGGTTCCTTTCGAGGAATTTCTATTTCTCAGGTATTGTTTATTACACATCTCCTTTTTGTTGATGACATACTGATTTTCTGTGATGGCACGAGTCAGGATATTGATAAGGTGGTTGAAGGTCTCCAATTAGTGCATGTAGCAGCGGGCATGTTAGTGAATATTGACAAATCTACTATCACTTGCTCGCATTTAACCGAGCAGGAGATTCATAGAATGGTTAACAAACTTCCTTACAGGACTTTGGATATTGATGAAGGTTTAAAGTACCTTGGCTTTCACTTGAAGCCGAATGCTTATCTGAATGCTGATTGGCACTGGTTAATTGCAAAATTAGAACAGCGCCTACATGGTTGGAGTCATAAATGGCTCTCTCGGGCTGGGAGGCTGGTCCTGGTTAAATCAGTTTTGGAAGCTATTCCGGTGTATTGGATGTCTCTTGCTTGGATCCCCATTGGAGTCCTGGAGAGGATTCGGAGGTTGTGTTTTGCCTTTCTTTGGAAGGGTAAGGGTGGGCATCGTGCATTGGTATGGGTCAGATGGGAGAAAATTGCGGTCCCTAAAGCACTGGGAGGTTGGGGGTTAAAGAATATTGGCACTGGTTAATTGCAAAATTAGAACAGCGCCTACATGGTTGGAGTCATAAATGGCTCTCTCGGGCTGGCAGGCTGGTCCTGGTTAAATCAGTTTTGGAAGCTATTCCGGTGTATTGGATGTCTCTTGCTTGGATCCCCATTGGAGTCCTGGAGAGGATTCGGAGGTTGTGTTTTGCCTTTCTTTGGAAGGGTAAGGGTGGGCATCGTGCATTGGTATGGGTCAGATGGGAGAAAATTGCGGTCCCTAAAGCACTGGGAGGTTGGGGGTTAAAGAATATTGGCACTGGTTAATTGCAAAATTAGAATAGCGTCTACATGGTTGGAGTCATAAATGGCTCTCTCGGGCTGGCAGGCTGGTCCTGGTTAAATCAGTTTTGGAAGCTATTCCGGTGTATTGGATGTCTCTTGCTTGGATCCCCATTGGAGTCCTGGAGAGGATTCGAGGTTGTGTTTTGCCTTTCTTTGGAAGGGTAAGGGTGGGCATCGTGCATTGGTATGGGTCATATGGGAGAAAATTGTGGTCCCTAAAGCACTGGGAGGTTGGGGGTTAAAGAATATTTTTCTATTTGCTAAAGCCTTGGGGGCCAAAGTGTCGTGGCGTCTTATCCATACACATAGTCTCTGGACAAGAGTGGTATATCATAAATATATAGCCCCTCTTACTCTTCTTGAATGGATAAGGCTGGGAAGTAAGTCGAGGGCCAATTGCTCAGTGGTCTAGAAAGCGGTGGTGCAGCATTTCTCTTTGGTCGGATCTAGATTAGTGTGGAGGATATGTAATGGGCGACTACTACGTATTGGGCGGGACCCTTGGGTTGGTTGTAGGGGAGGCCATGTACTTCCTGTGGAATTGAGGAATCATTTGGCTGCAAGAGGTTGTAATTTTCTAGCCGACATTGAGGATCCGGGAACATTAACAAATTGGCATCAGGGGTGGATATCAGCGCAGGGACTTGAGATCTCTGCAGAACTGCAGGGGGCTTGGGTGGATTTTCTGCGGTTATTATGACTAACTAATATTCGATTGACCAATCGGATTGATGTACTTATATGGGATCACCATCCCTCGGGCATCTACACTCCTAAGAATGGATATATCCAGCTGAATGTGGAAATTCATAACAGGGAATTGGTGTGGTGGTGGAAGCAACTGTGGAAGTTAAGGTGTCCGGGTAAAACGAAGTTACTTTTCTGGGCTATACTGGAAAACAAAGCACCTACCTGGGACATTCTGCAAAAACGATTTCTCCAGGGTCCGGGAATTTGTCCACTCTGTCGGGAAGCAGAAGAGACCATAGCTCATCTCTTTGTACATTGTCGGTTCTCACAGGCTATTTGGGAAGGCATTTGCTGTTATATGGATTTCAGGATGCGGTGGAGGGGCGAGTGCGTCCTGGAGGCATTCAACGGTTGGTGGATATTAAATAAGACTACTCAATTCTGGGCCTTACCATGTATCTTAGCCTGGAGCATTTGGATATCCAGAAACTCGATTATATTTCATGACAGAAGGGTGCAGTTGGAGTCTGTGGTGGCTCACGCGGTGGCGGTCTTACAACAAACCTTCACTCCTGTTCAAACGATTAGAACTCGACAGGTGCGAGTGGAACTGATCGATAAAACCATGCCGTGGGCCTATTTTGACGGCGCTTCTTTGGATCATCAGAGGGTGTGTGGAGGGGGGGCAGTCCTTCACAAATCTGAGTCCCACTATTTTCATCTAGTGGCTGGTTTGGGAAATGGATCAAATAACTATGCAGAGATAATGTCTCTTAAACTATTGATGTTATTTACACTTGAACAAGGCTGTCTTTCTCTACAGATTTTTGGGGATTCATTGTTAGTAATAGACTAGGATCAGGAGATAACGCACTGTCATGTTATGGTACTATTACCAATTCTGGAGGAGGTGATCAGGTTAAAGCAGTCCTTTAATCATATCACTTTTACACATATATACCGGGAGCGGAATGGGATGGCTGATCAGCTATCCAAGGCAGCGACGCAGCAGGAATTAGCACATGGAAATTGGAGGATAACAATTTATTCACCAAGGGGCTCCTTCAGCTATTATCACAGACCTTTTCTTGAAGAAATTGAGGCACAGAATTGAGATATAGTGCAGTTTATTCTTGTAACAGCACTTGTTTTTATGAAACCAGATATAAGTGGTTGTATGGGCAGCAGTAAGATCGATATTGTTTTATGTATGGGAGAGATATGAAGTTAATATGGGATAGAAAATATGTGATAATGTAGGGATCTCAGTGATTCTACTACATGTGCAGAGTGTAATTTTGATCATCTATTTGAAATAAAATTACGAATTTTTCCGAGGAAAAAAAAAAAAACATACAAAATCCAAATATCAACCTATATTGTGCATGTGTAGCAGAGCCACCTAGTTCTAAATCTTTGCATTTGTTCATAGTCCATCAATGCCATACAAAAGACATACAAGTGCAATAGACCAAACCACTTGAAGTACAAAACTAGAAATACAAACTTAATTCCAAATAATACCTGACAATACTATCGACCAGCAAATACTAGTTGATAAAAGAGACTGAGTCTTCAAAAATAAGAGTACCCTCCAGGTATTCAAATATATGCAAAATCCCCTCAAGTTCACAAATTGCCATCTTTGAAAGATCATATGTTGTAGAGTTGAATTCCCTATAGATATGACTGATAGTAATTTCTGAAAATGAAGAAATGAGCATGTGAATTCGATTGCACCAATGATTCAAAGATAACACTTGTAAATTAGATGCACCATTTGCCCAGTTAACTATTACCTTTGAATCACCAAATACACATAAAGAATCAATACCGATGAGGGATGTAAAATGTAATAACCCCCCAGTACTAGTAACTCAACTTTGGAGTTGGTGCCATGTCCATAGTTCATCCAGAGTTTGAAAAGATGCTCTTCATTTATACTTAATACCATTCCTCAACCACGATCCCCAAGTAGAGCATCCCCATCAAAGTAACTTGCAGCTAAATGATCGAGAGTGGGGAGTTCAGATATTTGTCTTCTTTTCTTGACCTCCCCTTGGAGTGAAACACTCTATATTGCCCCATAATTTTCATGCTACATACCACCACATTAGGAAGCTTATTGTGAAAAAGGGCTTCATTCCTGGTATTCCAAATACCCCATCAAACAAAAGCATGAAGGAACTTGTGAGATTTGATTGAATCCACCCAATTTTTGAAATTGGTTTCAACAGAAGAATTGCCCCATTCCTGAGTAATGTTCAGGTCATATTTGATATCATTCCAAACGCTTTTGCATAATGTACAATTCACAAACATATGAGAAAACAATTCACAATTCCTTCTACACAAAATATAAAAGCTAGGCCCGGACCATCACCTTCTATCCAGGTTATCCCAAGTCAAAATGTGGTTTTCTAAGCATGACCAGAAAAAACATTTAATTCTCATTGGAAAGCACCATTTTCAGAGTCTATGATACCACCATTTGGCTTCATCCTCATACTTAAAATGGGAAATGGCATCATAAGCCCCTTTGGTAGTTACCTATCCTATAGCTCCATTCCAAGCCCCAATCAACAAATCTTCTTCCTCATTCAATCTGATACCTACTCTATTGAGAGAATCTATGTATGCAGTCCATTATGTTGCCCACTGTCCTCCAAGTCCCAAATCTTCAGCAAAAAGCTAATATGAGCTAGAACTTCTCAACCAAGAGGATCCAAGTTACAGAACCCAAATTTTGCCAGGTAATCTATGATACAAGAGGAAAGTACAGATGTCTCCCCCCCACCTATGAAGGGATCTATCCCTGCAATTACTTGACTACCCTTGCCCACTTTCCATGAGAACCACCTGCTAATCCAAGGGAGAGCCAAAACAAATCCATTCCAGAAATTTGAGACACCTCTAACAGATTTCACAGGATTCCTAAACCACTGAACTAAAGACTTATTCTTGAGATGTTTAGCTTTAAGAACATCACTCCATAATCATGTACCACATAAACCTCTCCAAAAGCTTTTCAAACACAAAGCAAGTATAAACCACCATAAAATTTTTATATCCCAACCACCCATAGCTTTTGGTAAGGATAATCTTTCCCATCTTAGCAAATGGATTTTCTCATTTTTAGCAGCTCCAGACCAAAGAAAGTTAAAGATTTTATGTCTAATCATTTGTATGATATTAAGTGGTACCTTTGCTAGAGAGAACCAATAAACGAGGGTTGCAATAAGCACAAATCTAATCAGAGTGAGTCTTCCTCCCAACGACAAGTACCTATAGCTCCAATTACTACTTCTTTTCTCAATTTCTCTAACCATCCACAAACAATCTGAAATCCTGTAATTATTAGGCTTTAAAATATATTTGAGATATTTCATCCCACCTGCTAGATATTCAACTTTGTATGGAAATATTGCAGCAATCTAAGTAAAAGTATCATCATCCACAACATTCCATAAAAAAAAGAACCTATTTGCACTAACCTCCATACTTGTAGTTGTACAAAAAAGAGTAATAATCTCCAAAAAGGCATACCACTCTTCAATAGTATCATTTCCAAAAATCCCCACATCATCTACGAAGAGCAAAGGAGTAATATATTGAACAGTTGAAATTTTGATACCTAATAATCTTCCATCATTTTTGGCAGTCGAGATCATTGGGCTAAGCCCTCAATGACCAGCAGGAACAATAAAGGGGATAGAGGGCACCCTTACCTAAGCCCCCTGGAACATTGGAAGAATTTTGTTGGAGTTCCATTAATTAATGCAACAAAACAAGCAGAGTTAATACATGCCATGATCCACTCAGTTATAGACAATGGAAGCCCAATCTGGAGAAGAAGCAATCTTAGAAAGGCCCAATTCACCTTGTCATGTGCCTTAACTAAATCCATTTTAAGGATAAGAGCATCCAAATTTTTTGACTTGATTGAATGGAAGCATTCCTGAGTGACTCCAATGGTATCAAGGTTTTTCCTATTAGCCAAAAATCCAAATTGTTCCTTGGACATCACCTCCTCTCGTTTAGGCTCGAGTCTATTAGATATGATCTTGGTGATAATCTTGTAAATAAGATACATAAGGAAATGGTCTGAAGTCTACAAAGCATTCAAGCTTGTCACTTTTAGGTATGAGAGATTAAAAAATGGAATTTAAGGCACCATATACATATGTTTGAATCCTCAACTGCTCAACCACCTCCAATAATTCACCACCCAACATATCAAAGAAACCTATGAAGAATTCAGCTGGCCAACCATCTGGTCCAGTAGTTTTATCTTTGGCACAATGTTTCAGAACATCTTAAATTTCCTGCAAGGCAACCTCTCTGCCAATATGTTGAACATCAGTCTCATTAAAAAAGGAGGGAAAATGCATGATCAATCTGAGTTGAGAAATTATATCAGCATGTCCAAGATCTTTAAAGATATTAGCAAAACAAGAACTGGCTGCATTCTCTAAATCTTCATGGGTGTTTACCCAGTCACCCTTATCATCCTCCATGTTCCAAATATTGTAAGGTTTCTTCGGTATTTTGCATAACTATGAAAAAAATTGTAATGTTATCTCCCTGGGCAAGCCATATTGCTTGGCTCTTCAGCCTCCAAGAATCTTCTTCCACCTTCAAGATGTTAGCTTTAATACTTTCTAGCTCATATATAGTCTTCTTGTCCTCATGGGAAAGAGAACCAAACATATTGTCTACATATAAACTTTCTGGATTTTCCTCAATATCACAAAGTTCTTAAGCCTATTTATTTTTATTTTATTTTTCCACCGTATCACCATTCTTTTTAAACATTTAAGTTTTTTATCGAACCTAGTCATAGGATCATCCTCCACGGCTATTACAAAATTAGTCCAAAAGTTTCTCGCCATTGTACAAAACTCATCATCCCCAAGCCACACATGATTAAATTTAAAGGGAAAGTTGCGAGATATGGATTCACCATCAATTTGTAGACAGATTGGTGAATGACCCGATATAGAGGAATTGATTACCCATGACCTATACCTACTTATAGAACTAGCTAAATCCTCAACCATCATAAAATGATCAAGCATTTTACACACAACAGCATCACTTCCCCTCCCATTTCTACAGATTGGACAGATTTTTGAGGGAACAACATCCAATAAATGATGTCTCAGAAAAAAGTTCTTTAAAATAATCAGAAAGAGGGTCAAATCTAGAACTGTTTCCCCAAATCTCTGAAACATCCATAGTAAAATTGAGCTCACTAACAAATATAAGCCTAGAATCTTGTACTATCCCACTAGCATCCACAGTTTTCCATAATTGTTGATAATCCTTATAAGAAACATAACAATTAATTATTCACAAATTCTGGACAAGACCTTTCACCCTACCCTCCATCACAATACCTACAAAAGTATGGAAGGTATTAAAGTCCGGTACTAAGGGGTTTCGTAAAGATAAAAGTCTGATACTAAGGGGTTCCATAAACTCGGTTGATGAATGGCAGTGCTATAACCACATTATCAAGGATTTTTGCGATGCTTCAGGTATGTTGGTAAAGAATAGGAAGTTGAATATTTATCATTTTGGGCTTGAAAATTGCAATATTGATGTTTTTAAAAGAATGATCCCATATAATTTCTGCCCATTAGAGGAAGGTTTTAAATACCTTGGATATTTCTTAAAGCCATCTGCATATAGGAGGAACGATTGGTTATGGCTTATCAAAAGAGTAGAACAAAAGATAAATCAATGGACATACAGTTTACTGTCAGTTGGAGGGCGTCTGACATTGGTAAAATTTGTGCGTACTGGCATACCAATATACTGGTTTTCTCTCCTCCAGATCCCGGTTTATATCATTAATTGCTTGAGGAAGCTCTTTTTTAACTTTCTTTGGACAGGTGATTTGGCTAACATCAATCTGGTTATGACTAGATGGGAGTATATTGCGCTGCCAGAATGCAATGGTGGATGGGGTATCAAGAATTTGTCCTTTTTTAGCTACGCTCTCAGGTTGAAAAGCTTCTAGAGGGGGATTTTTGGGCCCACTCTTTGGTCCAGAATACTCTCAGTTAAATATATAAAGGATGATGTGATAAACTGGATAAGGAATCCATTGAAGCAGACCAAGGGAACGTCTTCCATCTGGGCGGGTTTTATCAAAGTATATAATTGGTTGGCTCAGGATTTATCATGGCGAGTTGGTAATGGTAAATATATATTAGTGGGCATTGACCCTATCCTAGGGATGGATGAAAATTATACACTGTCCACTGAAATTATCAATACTCTTCATAGGTTTGATTATGCCACACTTAATAAAATTAAGAGAACTCACCAGGGCGCTAATTAAACATACTGGCTTATTGCGATGGAGATGGGATTTCAAGATGAAACTGCTACTGAATGGGATCGATACATCTATAAACTTAATTCTGTTGGATGTCATTTGACTACGGATAAAGACAAGTTACTTTGGATAAATAACTCTGCTACTAGTATGTTGAATGCTAGATTAGCTTACAGAGCTATCATTAATAACTGGTGCATATTTCCAGTTGATTGATGGTACAAGGCTCTTTGGAAATGGAAGATTCCACTGAAAATCCAATGTTTTATGTGGCATGCTCTCCGTGGTGGCTTGAAAACTTGGGATAACTTATCTAAAAGAGGTTGGATAGGCCCGAGTATTTGTTTTCTTTGTAAGTACAGTTTGGAAACATCAAATCATATTCTGGTTGAATGTGAGTTTACTAGATCTCTTTGGTCATTAATTACATTGAAACTCAAATTAACCGATCAATGGGGCACAAGTCTGTTTGGTATTTGTGCACTCAATTGGCACATGAACTGCAAGAGCCTCCCTTATTTGCCTGTTGTGATATCTTGGGAGGTCTGGAGGTCTAGGAATGAAGCGATATTTAATGACAGGAGCCCAAACCTGACTATTTCTTGCCACAGAATTAGGATGATTATCAAATATTATTGCTCAGTATCTGATTTGTCTTGTACCAGACAAGATGATGCACCCAATATTTCTTATCATAGGCCGGTGGCTTTTTTTGATGGATCTGAGGTGGATGGTTGTCGTGTTGTGGGGGGAGTGATCTATATAAACAAGGACCACTAGTTTACTCTTAAGTTGAACTGTGGTAGGGGTACTAATACCAAAGCTGAATTACTTGGGCTTTGGAGTGTGCTTATAGTTTCATATGCTTTTGGTTTTCATGCACTGTCTATAGTTGGAGATTCTAGGGTGACGATCAAATGGGCAAAAAGTGAGTATAAGTTGAATGTGATCTCTTTATATCAGTGGTGTTGTAGAATCAAAGAAAAAATCAAGCTTTTCAGGGAAATTTCTTTTGATCATATCTACCGGCAGCATAATGCGATGGCAGATGCACTCTCCAAAGAGGCTTATGAAGGTGATGATGGATATATCAGATGGGAGGAATTTCGGGAGGCATAATGTATTGATTCTGGCATTGTGAACATATATATGTATTAGTTATGCCATTTTTGTATTTGATGAAGTCTCTTGATGTGAACATATTTTCGTATTTGGATATGTTGTTACTAAATGATTATAGCAGTCATCTCTTGATATTAAGTTTTTTGAGAACTTATGCTATTTATACTATTTGATTCACATAATGAATACCAGTAGTACGGTTTTTTTCCGCCGAACAAAAAAATATAACAAACCAAAAATTATGTTTGTATTATATGTGTAAGTGGATGTTTCAAACCTTTAAAATAAATAGTAAATTCTAAGATACTTAGACATGATATGACATAATATATTTTCCACTTATATTACAATTAAAATTAGGTAAAGTTTTAAGTAAGTTTGATATGATATATATTTTTTTAATTTAGAATTTTTTAATTGAAGATATATTTTTAAAATAGGGATTAGTCAACTACAGCTTAGTATCATATTTTAAATTAGAATATATAAAAAATATTATTTGTTTAACCAAAAAAAGTATAAATATATTTTGGTAGACAAGTTTAGTCATAAGTGATTCTAACTCAATTTCAAGGTGATCTTGAATGTATAGTGTCTTGTTATGTGGAAGAGGTTTTTCCTTTATCTCCTCTATGTGTAATGCTATTATAATGATGTTTGTTAACTTGGGTAAGGTTAATAGGTGAATGTTGTGCGTTATCTCTTAAGATATTCGTTTTAAAAATTTATAGAGGAGATCTTTATGTAATAGGGTTGAAAAAATGTACTTGCGACGATGTTAATGTGGCATGGGTTTCTTAATAGCCCTATTCATTAGCTTGATTGGTAGATTTTATTGTGCAAAAAATCATGAAGTTCTTGGAATCAAATCCTATTGAGTCTTTTGTGGTTACCAATCGATATTTCAATTGACAGTTAATACCATCCTCTAATTAAGATTTCATGCAATCAAGCAATTAATGTAAAACTAAAATTTCACATTCTTCGTAGAAGGTTTCTCAAATCTTAGTCTTGGAATTTTCAGCCTTAGGACTATTGTAAATTAAAGGATGAAACAACAATGAAAATATCACAACAATTCACTTCAAATAGACCCACACTTTATGGAAAATCAAGAAGAAAATATATCAAACAATGAATCAAGGTTTAGCCCCTTCTAATGCAACTTATCAATTGATAACCAGGTCAGGAAGTTTACTTTGATAGCAATATAACAACAATAAATATATCCCTTTCTCTTCTTCATTATATGTTAATGCACTTGACAATTTGTCATTTTACTTTTGTCAAATCACCATGACACAAACATTTGTAAATAGCAATGCATAAATAATATATATAGCTAAAATTCAAACATGGAAATTGCACAATATATGGATAGTTGGAAACTTCATATATAAGATTAAGGACAAGTATATATCATATCCTTCTCTCAAGGTTAGTACAAAAACTCCAACTATTCAAAAATACCTAACTAGGGTAAATCAACAAACCCTTACTCAACTAAGAAAATCCAATCTGCAAGAATCTCTCCAACACATCCTCCATGGCAGGACATCCTCCTCTTCTCTTCTTCTTCACCAATCCACCTAGGTGTTTTCTCTCGAAACCCTAATCTTTAGGTGTAAAAACTTAACCCTATAACTTTGAGTTGTTGTGAAGGTGCTCCAAGAAAACCAAGAAACCATAGTGCCTCTCAAGAGAGAGAGAGAGAGAATACAAGTGAAGACTTAGAGATAGAGAGAATCTAATTTCACAAGAGCAAATAACAATGAACATAAATGTGATATCTTCATATCCAACATCTTCTTCTTCACAAGAGTAAACCCTAGTCACAAGAATCAAGCTCCAACAAATACGCCAACCTTAAACATCATAACTCTTTTAGGGTTCATGAGAAAACCTTAGCAACTTCTTCAAAAAAGCTAAGTACAAATAAAAGGGTACGATTGATCATATGAATAGAAAGACTCTCCTTCCTATGTTTATATGAGAGATAAGGGTGGCCAAAAATACTATATGGTCCTAAGCCCTTACAAGCAACCTGCATGATCCCCTGTAGGCCACATGAGTGAGAGATTCACTCTAAAGTACATGTGTTGTGCTCCAATGGTGATGTCATACATAATAATGACTCCAATGTGATGTAGTTACATAAGGAAAGTCCACAACAAGTGTCCATCACAAGCCTCCACATACTTCATCTATCCTCCAAATCAATGTACTCCACTAGGTCAACAACCCCTTGTAAGAACATCATTGAATCCCCAGGCATCCCCAAGCCATCTCCAATCCTTCAAACAAGAAACCAAGTTTCCACATGCCGACTAGAGATTAAATACCTCCTCCATGATGTGAAATCTTAAACCCTTGAAGGGTGGTCTCTAGGTAAGTGGCTCCTCCATGAGGCCTTAATGAAGGGCATCCACCAAACTACCAAGACATCTCCAATTCCCAAGGGAATAACACCAAACCAACACCATCCTGAGACCAAGCATCCACTGATCAAGCAATCTCAATTGTGCATATCCGTCTTGGACTATCTCTCATGTTTCAAACCATCTAGGGGTTGCTCACAAACAGTGTACCCCAAATCTCATTAAGCACCCCCACACATGGTGTAAATACTCTTAGAGTAACCCAAGAATATAACACTCCCTCTTCACAAGGAAAGTGTTTACACCAACAACTGTTGACTCCCTCTGCATCTCTACCAAATTTATCGTTGGCAAATAGGTATTGGTTATGGTCCTGTAATCAACCACTATCATCTGCAATAAAGTTGTCAACCATGCTATCACAACATCTCAATCATCCAATGAATAACAATCATCTATGGATGTGAAGAACTATCTCCCTGGAACAACAACAACTTTCCGACCTCCATCATCCTCCTAGTCAACATCATAGATCAACATCAACAAACACCACATCATGAGCTCTCCATGCCACATTACAAAGATAATCACATCTACATACAACATCAAGTAAATCCCAAAATACAAATATCATGGTATAGTCATCGAACTATGCAAGGTCGTCAACCTATCAACCTGAGAATCCATCTCATGCACCTGAAATCCTCTAGAAACTGAACCATTAACCTTAACTAAGTCACTTCCCTCATCTTGAGAGAACACAAAAGTAAGAGTAACATCAAGGGAAACCCCCTCCATTTGAGTGAATTCATGTCCTTGGCTCTATACTCTGTAATACTCCCATTAATTGCAACTCTCTAATCTATCTCAACGTCATCCTCCATCAAGGTATAACATCTCTTCTCCAATGAACAACTGGAAGGCTCATGGACGAAGGCAATATCATCATGACACCTCTCCTTCTCTATGGAAATGGAAGTCTCATATATGGAAGAAACGATTGCTACATGACTAGCATATCTCCTAATAAGTACACCTACTCATATATGCTCTTGAGCCACTAAATACAGAAGAACAATCTCTACATTCTCCTCAATCACTGAACGAGAACCCCACACACTAAGAGATCTCATATCAACGTGAGATACAATCAAAGTATTTTGGATAAAATTTGTACATGGATTTAATACCTCTTACCATGCATGTTGTAATGTTTGAGTGAGCGATCTCAACCTCCTACAATATAAAGTAGGTGAGAGCATATCAATACTCAACCTCTCTTCAACTCCTTTTGAATCTCTAAATCAGTCTCTGTAACAACAACTTCTACATTCTCCTTAATCAATGAAGGAAAATCCTATGAACTAGAAGATCTTCGATCCTCATCAAATATCTCACCTCAGCTCACCACAGTCTCCCATTGTGTAGGAATCTCAATCCTATAAGCTGTAGAGGTATCACTATATCCATCACACGATGTAATCACAACATATTGAATCCTATAATCAAACACTAAATCCATTACAGGTTCTAAAACTATCTCCATGGCATATAACCATGGTATCCCATAATGCATGCTCTACATATGTTTCCTTGGAACTATAAAGCTTATCCAACCTCCCACTATAACGTACAACTGCCACTTAATCAACAAGTATCCTGTAAAGGTGTTAGTGGATAAGTCTACGAGTGCAGACACAAGTGGACCTCCCTAGTTCGAATTGTTCGGATCTAGAACAAAACAAGACAATGAATGCATACCTTCTCCTAAATTAATCAAGTTTTGATGAGAAACGGAGAAGGAAATATTTACCTCTTGAACAAAGTTTTTCCTTGTTGTCCTTGAACTATTGCAATCCAACTCCTTGAACTAAGAACCTGAAAGAGATTCACCACAAGAAAAAAACAAGTGGATTGTACTACAAACAACTTGACTAATCTAAGTAAATGACCAAGGAAATTCACTATAAATTATATTAACAATCAAATATGGCAAAGGAAATGCATCATTGTATTATAAAAAGCATAAATAATTACAACCATAGCCTTGCTGTTTGTCAAGCACTCTAATTGCAGATAATTAAATATCAACACACAGAGCGTATGAAATTTATTGTCAACCCGAGAAAGTCTTTTTATTTCAAAGGACAAGTGCACAATATATGCTTAAACACAAACCATCAGAAGTGAATACTTTTATCTTCTATCATCTATGTTCATCCCAAGAATCTACGCAATCCCAATTGCCTTCTAACTGCTGTACTACAATCCTTTTCTATTATGCATCAAGCAAAACGAATATCAGATCTAATCAACGATTGCAGAAAGGAAAACTCAATTGCATTCTAAAGTAATCAACTGTCTAATGAAATCAAGCTGAGAATCATGAAGCATAACCTGAACATTACTCTAGAATTTAATAAAGGAGATTGATGCAACTGTTCTAAGATACTGAATTGCAAAATATAAATCAATCAACACATAACAGGAAAGCTAATTCCTAGGAGCTTCTGGGATTACGTTCAGCTGTAGGATGAGCACAACAGTGTGAACAGAAATTGCATTACATAAAACAAACCTGACTCAGTCGACTGTTATTGATACCATTCCCAATCTCACGATTAAATCATTTACTGAGAAATCCACACAATGAATATTGCTGCTGCGTACAAACGAAAGATCAAATCATCACACAACAGAAAGATGAAATCCTAAATTAACACAGCAATCTCTGTGGAAGACGGGCCCAGTCTTCACACAGAGACGCTGGTTGAACAACGCTCTCTTTAACTCAGAAACAACTCTTTATATTAACAGAAGGACGAGTACATAGTTTCAGCTTGACTGCTAATACAAGATGAATTAATTAATTGCTGTCCAACCCCTTGATCGAGGTAATACCACATATTTATACATAAAGTTGCAACATCTAAACCTATAATTGGGCGGCCATGAAGATCTATGATCTTCAGGCGCCCTAAATAATCTAGCTGTTACAATGCGTGGCAGAACTGAAATATCCAAATATACGAGGAGTTATCAACTGTCCCAAGAGTGGCGGTCCTTCCAGCTCACAGCTGGATTTGAGCAGCGACATACTTAAGATAGAACTTTATGTTACAGCTGTCCTGCCACGACTGTGCCTTGATTGACGAATTGAGCCCCAAGGAACCTTCCTTAAGCAATGGACGTCCCTTCCTCCGTGACTCGTTCAGCTCCAATCTTCCTGCAGTCCCTTTATCTTACTACCTTCATAATTTGCATCATGTTAGCACGAATTAAGAGATGCACAGCTTAAATCATCACAATCATAAGTATTAATACAATAAAACAATAATCGGCCATACCTTGGTAAATTGGGGGAATATATAAGGACAATAAATTGAATTGCCAAGGTAATTGGTGTGAGACAAGGTAAGGGACAGTGATAAATGATGGTCAAAAAGGGCCAATTCTGGGCTCAACATCTCCCCCCAACTATCCTGTTGCATGTCCTCATGCAACAACCTGCAGCTGAATATTGTACTGAACCTTGTCCAGGCAAGAGGAAAGAATGTAGATAAATCAGGCATCCCTTCTATCCCTTTGAAAAATTTCTGTGAGCAACCCAGCAGTTCCCAACTTTACTGTTCCCCTTCCCCCACTACTTGCTAATATCTGCAGTTCTCTTATGCTTTGCCTGGGGAAGTTGAAAAGACACACTCAATCTGAATCCAATTCAATAATACCTGTAGGAGGTGGAAGCACTGGTTCTTGTGGGACAGTGTCTTCCAGCGCATCTAATCTTATCAAGGGAGTTGCTGGTTCTTGTGTAACAGCAACATCCCTTAAACCTTCTTCAGCAGCTGCCTTTATTGCTTTTGGAGACACTGGTTCTTGTGTAACAGTGTCTTCTTTGTCAATTGGCTGCTGGGATTGGATATCCTTTTCGATTTGCAGCTCCTCCTCCAAGATTTCAGTGTCACCTGAGCAGGGTGTCTGTACCTGTTCATCATCACTCCATTGTATATCAGGAATGATCTCTACTCCCGGGTTATCCTCCAACTGCAGTTCAGGGATTCTTGCTGCAGCATCCAAGGATGTTGGTTCTTGTGTGACAACATCCTGGCTTACATCTTCATCTTTATTTTGCTGCAGCTTCTCTTCCATGAGTTCTGTATCATGAGAGCTTTCTGGGGTCACCACCCAGAGTTCATCGTTGAATGCCAGAATATCCTCTGTCCCAGCTTTTTCTTCTATCTGCTCAGTCGGTTGGACGGTCAAGTTCAGGATTGCTGGTTCTTGTGTTGCAGCATCCTGTTTCAACTTGTCACTGTCCTGCATTTCCATTTCCCCTTCTAAAATTATTGTGTCCTGGGAACGTTCTGGGGTTACAGCACAAAATTCTTCACTATCCTCCAGGGTATCCTTTGGCTCCATGATTTCTGTGTCATGAGAACACTCTGGGGTCTCGCCATACTCTTTTATAAGCTCCAGAGCATTCTTCATCTCCCGTTCTTCTCCCATTTGTTCTATGATTTCTATGTTGTGGGAGCATTTTGGAATTGCCATACATTCCTTATAAATTTCCAGGGCATCCTCCACTCCCTGTTCTTCTCCCATCCGTTCTATGACTTCTGCATCATGGGAAGTAGCAGCTGCAGCAAGGATGTTTAAAGGTGCTGGTTCTTGTGTTACAGCATCCTCTTTCTCCACTGCTTTCCCTTCTGTGGCTGCAGGCTGTTGTGCTGAATAGGTGCTAAGTAAAATTTTATGACCTGCTTCCTCAAAGATCTCCCCACAGGTGGGGCAGAGTATTCGCTCATCCTTTTCTCCAGCTTCAGCAGAAGCTGTTTCCTCCACTTGGTCTGCAGCCTCTATTAATGTATACATCTTTCTTCCACCCTGCTTTTGGCAGATTTCCTTCCATGTTTCCAGCTCCTTTCTAAGTGCTTGGAGGTCCTCTTTCAGCATTGCATTCTCATACAAGAGTCCCTCAACTCCCGGCTCTTCTTCTACTGGCCTTTGTGGAGCATCCCTCGGCTTTGGTGTAAGGATTGGGGGTTCAACCTGTGTCTCTAAGGTTGCCCATTTTGTTCTAGCTGCCTCTGCTGCTGTAATTGACCGAGTTCGCTTCCTTCTAATTGGTGCCACTAAATCAAACTCATTGGTGGTCCTCTTCCTTTTCTGCTGCGTTTTCTTTTGTGACTTCCCTTTCTGTAGTGTTTCTTCTCGTGGAGCTGGAACATAGGGAGGCAAAACTGAAGTCAAAGGAACATTTCCCTGCCCCCCATGCTGTTCTTCTTCAATCACAACTGCTCCTCCTGCCCATTCCGGTGAAGACTCGATTGTGACCAACTCAATGTCGTCCTCCATTGCTCTAGCTCCGTCATCTTCAGGTTCCATTGTCGCAGCTTTTGATGCTGCTCCAATTTCACCTTCTGCTGTCGGAGCTGCCCTGTTATCTAGGTTTTCCGTGAGGGTTTCATCTACATTGTCCCCTGGCAGCTCTGTTTGAGCTTCCCCTCGCTCTCCTTCAGATGCAGTGTCATCCCCCACTGGTTCTGCTTGTGCTGGGGATTCATATACTTCAAATGGCTCTGCCTGTGCCTCGGGCTGTTCTTCCTCTGTGGTTTTGTCAACCCCTGATGTCCCTGCCTGTGCCCTCTGTTGCTCTTCTTCCGTTTCATCCCTTCCGGATGGTCCTGCCTGTGCCCTCTGTGGTTCTTCTTCCGTTTCATCCCTCCCCCCAACTTCACTGGAGGAACTCCGGTCCTCCTGTTGTGGCGGAACCGGTAATTGCTGTAATGGAATAACCCTCAAGGGAACAGGTTGCTGTGGCCGGGTGATGAATTGCTCCCATGTTATATTATGTTGGGCCAGGGTTCTCATAATAATTAACTTGATGAGGCCATGGTGTGTGAGGGAGGATAATGGGTGTTTTGCAGATTGAACGAATGTTGCCATATGGCGCAAATCATGCAATAGATAAAATGGAATATTTAACAAAATGCCATGACGGAGATGAGAAAGCAAAGGAAGTTCAGAGTTGTACACAGTTTGGTATCTGCCTTCGCAAGTTATGTATTTCTTGAGGAAGATAGCGACCTGGTCCCATGGCTGCGGTAGTGACTTCAATGCAATCCCTCTCCTGGATGCTTCAACTTGCTCCCCTGGAAGTAAAAATTGTTCCCGTGCAGCTGTTGCAGGAACTCGACGGTTAAACCAAGGTTTTCCCACCAATGGGATAGCTGTAACCTCGGATATAATGACCTCCGAAACATCTATACACAGCCCCCACACCGTGGAGTGTGTTTTAGTGAGATTCAATGCAAATTGCAGGGCTGCGTCCCGGTCGAATCCATCCAATCGTTCAAAGAACTCGACCCAGCCAGCGGCTTGAAAAATGGCCAGAACCTGCAAATTCCGTCTAAGTTCCCGGGTATTGAAAGGTTCATGGCGAACTGGAATGCCCATGGTCCTGGCTGCAAGATAGAAGTGCTGTTTCGACAGAGTACAGGATCCAGAATAGAAGTTGCAGCGCGGAGAATGCACGAATCGTTGAGCGGAGACGTTGAACAAATGAACTAATTCGGAAAGTTAAGCGCAGAGAGGAGTTTAAAATTTTCATGCCGAATTGGGGAAGGTGGCAGTTATTAGTATTACGTCGTACGAGGGAAAGGTTCAATCGGATATAAATGGTGGTACGAGTGAAGGTACGGCCAATCTCGTTTACATGATATCAATACTTAGTCACGTGATAAATGAAAGCCATACCTCATAAAACTGTGCGTCGGAAGGCTGCGGAAACTGGTGGAGCATGGAGTTGGTGACGTCGTGGAGCCGAACGCGTGCACAATCAGACGTGGAATCATGATGACTCGGATAAGGCACTGATTTCCTTCGCCGGTAAAACACAAGGCGTCGCATCCTCCGGGTTGAAATGATGAGTTCGCCGGCAGGACTGGGCTGAATCAGCGTCATAATTAGCAAGTTTAAACAATCCTTCTGTTAACACGGGAGTTACCACTGCAAATTGCCAAAGAAATGATCACACGGCCGATGAAAAAGCTTGTTGCAGCTGACAAGAAAGAAGTTACAGCCATCGGGAAAGAATTCGTGGCAGCCGGAAAAAGATTCACAATATCCGGGAAAAATTACGGCTGTCGGAAGAGACTTACGGCTGGCGGGAAAGATTTTTCGAATATGGGAAATATGTCGCAGCCGCTGGAAAGAAATGACAGCTGTGGTGTGGAAGTGACTTGGTTAATGAGGTGGCGGCCGGGAAGTGATGTGGCGACTGCGAGAAAAAGATGTTGCAGCCGCCGAAATTACAGCCGCCGGGATTGCAGCTGCCGGAGTTGCAGCTATCGGAAAAGATTTGACGGTGGACGGGAAAAATTTACGGCTACCGGGAAATGGAGAATACGGTTGTGGCTGGTAAATGGGATGGCAGCTGCGGAAAATGAGATGGCAGCCGTGGAAGATAAGGTGGCCATAGCTGGTGAATGAAATGGCAGCTGCGGAAAAATGAGATGGCAGCCGTGGAAGATGAGGTGGCAGCCGCGGAAACTGGAGTTGCAGCCGCCGATGTTGCAGCCGCTGATGTTGCAGCTGCCGATGTTGCAGCCGCTGATGTTGCAGCTGCCGATGTTGCAGCCGCTAAAGTTGCAGCTGTCGAAAAAGATTGACGGCTGCCGGAAAGGGCATTTACGGCTCCCGGGAAATGGAGAATACGGTCGCCGGAAAAATATGTTGCAGCTGCCGAAATTTTTTTTTTTTTTTTTTTTTTTTATTTTTTTTTTTTTAACACAAGGACGGCACAGAGAGATTTTCATTATGGGCCCCAAACTGATCATTCTCCTGGCACTCCCTGAAATTTTTTCTTAAAAGACAACAGCAAGCAAAGAGATCAAATGCAGAAAGAAAGAAAACGAAAATTATACGCTACAGCAAGAAATTATTTATGTACAACAAATATGATTTTCATTTTAAGATTTGGGAAAGGTAGAAAAATGTTCCTGCTCTGGTGCCAATTGGTAGTTTGGATCAGCAGCAATCTGTGAAATGAATGCATCTTTCGAAATGGGCTTCCGATACAGTCGCAGCCTGTGGCCATTAACAAGTAATGACATACGGTTTTCATCAATGGTGATCAGGCGAACAGTGCCGTTGTCAAATACCCTGTCAACCAAATATGGACCCAGCCATCTTGTGCGTAATTTCCCCTTAAAATCTTTCTTGAATCTAGAGTCGTACAGTAGTGCCCAGTCTCCTTCATGGAAGATTTTCTTCTTGATGAATCGGTCATGCCAGTTAGATCTCTGTTGCTGAAGTAGCACAGTCTGGTCTACCGCAGCTAATCGTTTCTCATCCAGTTCATTCAACTGATTCAATCTTCTTTTCTGAGCTTCTGCTACATCCAGGTTCATTTCAATGGCTGTTTTCAGGGTCTTGATCTCAAATTCAATTGGAAAGATGGCACTCTTACCATACACCAGATCATAGGGAGAAAAGCCCGTGGTATTGCGCCAAGTTGTGCGATATGCCCACAGTGCTTCTGGAAGTCTGTCAGCCCAATCCCTTCGATGGCTTTTAACTGTTTTAGTAAGGATTGCTTCGATAACCTTATTAGTGCTTTCCACCTGACCATTGGCCTGGGGATGATAAGGTGAAGTCATCTTGTGCTGCACATGATACTTCCGGAGCAAGGATTCAAATTGATGTGAAATAAATTGTGGTCCGCCATCAGTAACTACTTCCTTTGGTACTCCAAATCGGGTAAAAACTTCACTGTACAGGAAATCAATCACCGCCTGGTCGTTTGCCTTAGCCAAAGCTACAGCTTCTACCCACTTAGTCATGTAGTCTGTACACACCAAGATGTAAACCTTCTGTTTGGAAGGAGGGTTGATAGGACCAACAAAGTCCAATGCCCATCTATCAAACGGTTCTAGTACCACTTGGGGCTGTAAAGGCATCTGGTCTGTCTTATTAGGTTGGCCCATCCTTTGGCAGCTGTCGCAGGACTGAACATATTTTTTAGCATCTCTGAACAGTGTCGGCCAATAATAGCCCATCCGCAACGCCTTATGTCCTGTTCTTTTATCTGCAAAGTGTCCTCCGCAAGGTTCATCGTGACAGGCCTTCAGTATATGAAAGATCTCATCTTCCCTTACACATCTTCTAATTTCAAGATCAGGTCCTGTGTAAAAGAGATGGCCTTTAAGCCAACAATACCTGGCACTTTGCTGAATAATTTTTCTTTTCTCTCGTTTAGACATATGTGGCGGAAGTTTCCCTGCAGCCAAATAATTAGCAACATCTGCATACCAGGGTGAATGAGCTGAGAGTGCGAATAAATGTTCATCCGGGAAAGCATCCTCAACAGGTGAACTGTCATCACTGTTAGTAAATCGTGATAAAAAATCAGCAACAACATTTTCTTTTCCAGGTTTATCTATAATAGTAATATCAAATTCTTGTAATAATAAAAGCCACCTGGTTACTCTGGCATTAGTGACAGGTTTATTCATTAAATACTTAATGGCAGAGTGATCAGTATGCACAAATGTAGGATACCCAGTAATGTAATGCCGAAACTTATTAATAGAATAAACAATAGCAAGAAATTCTTTTTCAGTAACAGTATAATTTAGTTCAGCAGGGGCTAAGTTTTTACTCACATAATAAATAGCATAAGGTACTTGACCATCCTGCTGTCCTAGTACTGCTCCAATGGCGGTATCAGAAGCATCTGAAGAAATGTGGAAAGGTATGGTCCAATTAGGTCCCCTTAAAATAGGGGCTGTGGACAGTTTCTCTTTAAGCTTATCAAATGCTGTCTGGCATGCTGTACTCCATGCAAACTGCACATCCTTCATTAACAATGAAAACAAAGGAGAAGCCAGTTTGGAGAAGTTTTCTATGAATCTCCTGTAATACCCAGCATGTCCCAGAAAACTTCGCACCTCTTTCTGAGTTGAAGGGGTTGGTATATTCTTTATCACCTTAATTTTTGAAGGATCCACTTGAATACCGTTAGTAGAGATGAAATGTCCTAATACCACCCCCTCACTCATCATCATGTGGCATTTTTCAGTGCTCAGTGAGAGGCGAGCCTGTTCACAGCGAATTAAAACCTTCTTCAAATTTTCCAACGCTTCATCAAAATCCCTGCCATAAGGAGTGAAATCATCCATAAAAATTTCCATGCTATCATTTACCAATTCAGAAAATATGCCAATCACAGCTCTTTGGAACGTTGCAGGTGCATTGCACAACCCAAAGGGAAGCACCCTATAAGCGAACGTTCCCCAAGGGCAGGTGAAGGTAGTCTTATCCTGATCCTCTGGAGCAATCTGGATTTGATTGTACCCACTGAATCCGTCCAGGAAGGAGAAGAACTTCTTCCCAGATAAGTTATCAAGTACCTGGTCAATAAAGGGCAGAGGAAAGTGATCCTTTTGTGTAGCCTTGTTCAGCTCCCTATAATCGACACAGACTCTCCATTTACCGTTTTTCTTGGGTACAATTACAAGTGGGGAAACCCACTCACTATCTGAAATAGGATAGATGAATCCTGCTTCCAAGAGTTTCTGGATTTCTTCCTTCACTATATCCCTCAGATTGGGGTTCATGCGTCGTTGGGGTTGACATACAGGCCGGGAGTCGTTTTTAATATAGATATGATGAGTGCACAGACTAGAAGGAATACCCTTCATGTCTGTATACTCCCAGGCGAATGCCCCCTTTCGTTCCTTCAAGAGATTGGTTAAGCGCTTTTGTTCTTCTGAGGAGAGAGCAGGATTGATGTTCAAAGTTCTTCCAGGCTCTACCTCAATAGAAATACTTCTCGAGCTTTTCAATACTGGGATTATATTTGCGTCATTGGCTAGTGCTTCCTCCGTAAGCTGTTCTTGTTCTTCTTTGCCGAGGGTACTGTTCAGAAGTTGATAAACTTCCTTGTCTACAGAAGCAGGTTCGCTAATGAAATTATTAATGGCATCGTCTTCTGTTTCGTTTTTGAAAGTTAGTGCCTTCCCTATTGTTAGTAATGGCTGAACATCTTCTTCTTCTTCTTGTTCTATCCAAAGGGAGGTTTCAGTTTCTAGACTCGGCCTTGCTGGAGGGTACAGGGTAAGATTTTTGGTTTCCATGCCATCAGATATAGTCATAGATCCTGATCGACAGCTGATGCAAGCATCAGCGGTAGCCAACCAAGGTCTCCCTAAAATCAATGGATGTCCCCCCAGCTGTGATTTTGGCTGTAATACCAGAAAATCGGCAGGGTATTCCCACGAGTCTACTGAAATAACAAGGTCGTCCAAAATCCCTTCAGGTCTGATAGTGGATCTGTCTGCCAGTTCTAAGATAGTAGGGGTCGGTCTAATATTGGTGAATCCGAGTTTTTTTACAGTCTCCATCGTTATAACATTGATCGCAGCTCCTAAATCCACTAGTACGTTGGGTATCTGCGTTTGTCCTATGTGTACAGTGACAGTAGGATTGCCGGGATCCTCATACTTAGTTACAGGGGTTTTTCCAGTCATTAAAGCGGATAAATTCCCTATAACATGAACAGTAGGAGGATCTCTGGGTTTCCTTCCCGGTCTTTTAGTGCACAGGTCTCGAACAGTTCTAGCGTAGATAGGTACATCTTGAAGAGCTTGTAAGAGGGGAATCTTAACATAAAGGTTCTTCAATTCTCCTAAGAGATTGAACTGAGGTTGCCCCCCCCCTTTGTGGCAGCATCAATCTCTCAGGGTAAGGTGGTTGCCTTACCAACTGGGCGGGCTGCGTGTTATCCACTTCATCGTTCAATGTTTCAGCCCTCCCATCTGAGGGATGCTCAGCATCTTCAATGATAGGAACCGATTCAATAGGATGCTGGGAACTCTCTCCTTTGTCATACACGGTTGGTGGAATATTTTCTGAAATTATACGCTCTACTACCTTCCCAGACCGTAAGCGAATGTCATTACAAGGTACAGGGGAGAGAGAGTAGGCTGGCATATTGAGAGTTTCCAGTTGCTGGACTGTTTTATTATTTGGGTTAGGGTTAGGTTGGTCAGGCAGCTGAGGCCGTATTGGTATGTTAGGCACAGGATTATTTTGCAGCTGCAGCTGCGACTGCTGAGGTAGGTATTGAGGATATTGCTGAAATTGAGGATATGGAGGATACGGTAACTGTTGAGGTGGAGGTGGTTGAGGAAACTGATTCCCAGGATGGAGGTTCCTCCATCCAGGAGACCATGAAGTAGGTTGATGAGGTGGCTGTGTCCAAGGACTCCATGAATTATAACCTTGCATCGTAGGTTGAGGAGAATTCCACTGAGCATAATTTGAAGGGAATTGTGTATTCACGTTTTGCATATTAGTATTCCAATTATTCAAATTATTCAAAAATGGAAATGAATCGGGAGACATACCTTGATTCCGGGGCTGCCAGGGTTTCTTCTGTGCAATAAAGTAGGCTGAATCCACCTCTGGAGTTGATGCCTGCAGAACAGCTTTCACTTGGGGCAGCGTGGGGCATTCTTTCATATCATGATTCAGCTCGCACAATTGACATACTTGAACTTTGTCAAGGGGGCATTCTTTCAGTGGATGAGTCTTTCTACATCGGGGACAAAATACCCCTAGTGTGAGATCCTCCACTGCCTGTCTTTGCTTGGCCTTCAAGACGTCAATCTCTGAAGAGATAGAGCTCATCATTTCTGTTTTAAAGTTTTCAAGAAGATTGCCTATCTCTGCACGTGTAGCTCCCCCATTGGATGACTTCTGAGTTCTGTCGAAGACATCACGTTCCAGGTTATTTCGTTTATTCTGCTTATTATGCCTAGAAGATCCCCTGGAATATCTCTTACATAATTCCACAATTGTCTCAAAAGATTCTTTAGAGATATCCCCTTTTCCTAATAAATTGAGCATGTCTAAACAATCGTCCCTGATTCCTCGAAGCAGGATTATCTTAAGCACATCTAGTCCCATGTTCGTCTGTCCAGCTCTCTGCACATTGTACAGCAACCTCTCTACAAAATCTTCCAAGCTTTCGTCCTCCTTCTGTACCATTTTGAATAACTCCTCCCTCTTGTCCCTGGTGTTGCAATATTCTTGATATTTTTCCAGGAACACTTGCTTCATCTTGTTCCAATTAGCATCAGTTCCTCCCCCAAGGCTCATGAACCAACGTAATGCATTGTCCTTCAGGGTGGCAGGAAAAAGCTTCAACTTTTGAGCATCTGTGACATAATCATAGCTGCGACAGAGGATATCGAATTCAAACAGGAATTCGTCTGGATCTTCTGCCGCCCTGCCATGGAAGCGGGGTAACACCGACGGTGAGATGTTTTTCATAGGAGCTGTCCCCTCGAGCTGCTGTATTGGGAATTGCAATGTAGCCATAGTTTCCGGCGGGGAATTATCTTCATGATGGTATTGTACCACTGCTTCTTCCTCTTCATTCTCATGTCTGTTATTCATCTTTTCTTCTGTATCTTCTCCTTCGTTTGTTCCTTTATCCCTTACCTCAGTTGTAACAGCTGCGTATTGTTCGGATGTAACAGCTGCGTATTCTTCGGTTGCAGCAGCTGCGTATTGTTCGGTTGTAGCGGCTGCGTATTCTTCGGTTGTAGCAGCTGCGTATTCTTCAGTTGTAACAACTGCGTATTCTTTAATTGCAACAGCCGAATCAGCTGTTCCTTCTTTAGCAGGAGTATATGCAGAAATCACCGCTGCTCCTGTATCTTCCACTGTAGATCCTGATGCTAACGCTCCAGGATCAGTAGGGCCTCTTTTGATAGGAGTCCCCTGTTGACGAGATCTAGCAGCTGAATCAGTTTTGTCAACAAGGTCGTCAATGAATGTTCTTCTGCCCAGCGGTGGACCTCGACCACGACCCGAACCACCTGTACTGTTAGTAATTTGTGGGGTTTTGGGGGTCGGGAGGTGATCGCGTTTTACCCCCCTCGTATTCATGCGAAGCAGATCATTTCAAAAACAACCAAAAGACTGACTGAAAGCAATTATCAGATACAACTAATGACTAGTGTTTAATTTTTATCCTTCCCCGGCAACGGCGCCAAAATGTCAAGCACTCTAATTGCAGATAATTAAATATCAACACACAGAGCGTATGAAATTTATTGTCAACCCGAGAAAGTCTTTTTATTTCAAAGGACAAGTGCACAATATATGCTTAAACACAAACCATCAGAAGTGAATACTTTTATCTTCTATCATCTATGTTCATCCCAAGAATCTACGCAATCCCAATTGCCTTCTAACTGCTGTACTACAATCCTTTTCTATTATGCATCAAGCAAAACGAATATCAGATCTAATCAACGATTGCAGAAAGGAAAACTCAATTGCATTCTAAAGTAATCAACTGTCTAATGAAATCAAGCTGAGAATCATGAAGCATAACCTGAACATTACTCTAGAATTTAATAAAGGAGATTGATGCAACTGTTATAAGATACTGAATTGCAAAATATAAATCAATCAACACATAACAGGAAAGCTAATTCCTAGGAGCTTCTGGGATTACGTTCAGCTGTAGGATGAGCACAACAGTGTGAACAGAAATTGCATTACATAAAACAAACCTGACTCAGTCGACTGTTATTGATACCATTCCCAATCTCACGATTAAATCATTTACTGAGAAATCCACACAATGAATATTGCTGCTGCGTACAAACGAAAGATCAAATCATCACACAACAGAAAGATGAAATCCTAAATTAACACAGCAATCTCTGTGGAAGACGGGCCCAGTCTTCACAGAGAGACGCTGGTTGAACAACGCTCTCTTTAACTCAGAAACAACTCTTTATATTAACAGAAGGACGAGTACATAGTTTCAGCTTGACTGCTAATACAAGATGAATTAATTAATTGCTGTCCAACCCCTTGATCGAGGTAATACCACATATTTATACATAAAGTTGCAACATCTAAACCTATAATTGGGCGGCCATGAAGATCTATGATCTTCAGGCGCCCTAAATAATCTAGCTGTTACAATGCGTGGCAGAACTGAAATATCCAAATATACGAGGAGTTATCAACTGTCCCAAGAGTGGCGGTCCTTCCAGCTCACAGCTGGATTTGAGCAGCGACATACTTAAGATAGAACTTTATGTTACAGCTGTCCTGCCACGACTGTGCCTTGATTGACGAATTGAGCCCCAAGGAACCTTCCTTAAGCAATGGACGTCCCTTCCTCCGTGACTCGTTCAGCTCCAATCTTCCTGCAGTCCCTTTATCTTACTACCTTCATAATTTGCATCATGTTAGCACGAATTAAGAGATGCACAGCTTAAATCATCACAATCATAAGTATTAATACAATAAAACAATAATCGGCCATACCTTGGTAAATTGGGGGAATATATAAGGACAATAAATTGAATTGCCAAGGTAATTGGTGTGAGACAAGGTAAGGGACAGTGATAAATGATGGTCAAAAAGGGCCAATTCTGGGCTCAACACTGTTATAGATCCCTTCCGATGGATTCCTCTTGCTCCAACTTGTCACACTTGTCTTGGAAGAATGGACTTCAAGAGTCTAGCACTCTGGTACAATTTCTCCAGCATCTACTTACTATTGATTCCTCCTCCCCCCACCCATGGCCAAGAGCTTCATTTATAGAACAATGAGGATAAGGGGGAGTCGATAGGATTGGGGAAAGAGGATGAGAGAGGATCCCCATAGTTGTGGAACTCGAGCAAGATCCAATTAAATAGGAGGGAAAGCTAATCCAAGCAGATTTCGCTCTAGAAACTGCTCGAAGACCTAATTTTATGGTCGTACAGAGGTCGACGTGATCTGCAATGGAGCAATATGCATCGGTATGAGTCAACACGATTTATTGTAAAGGTAAGGTGCGACATCGATGCATGTTGCAGTGAGACACAACGCGTCTAGTGAGTTGCGATTCAGGTTGTTGGGAGAGCAAGCGCATCGAGGTTGCAAAATAAGTTAATCTACAGGGCAAGGAAACCAAGGTTCATCCTTAATTATAATATCTTCAGGGATTGTGACAATGCCAAGTCACATGATTCATGATACTGATGAAAATGTTGTGTAACAAATTGCCCCCCAAAGTATGAAGCTAGAGAAAAATGATAGGTGATGTACTTTGATGTGACTACCAAAGTGAGGAACCATCGATCAGAGAACTGTCACCAACAACTAAGGACTTTGCAATACAAACTCTAACATATCTGAACTAGACATCTCAATGAATCAAAGCATGGTTACCGACCAATACATTGCAGATCCATGTTGGCAGTGATTGAGAATATGGCCACCAACATACAACGTGGATCCAAACCTGAATGACTGAACAAAATCATGACTACTAAAATAAAACCGTAGAACCATGATGAAATAATGACATAGCCATGACCAATACAAGAGTGGATCTGTGTGACAATATTCAAAAAGGGTAACCAACATGATCTCCATGTGGGAACCTACTCAAAAAAATGTCCATCGCAACCTGGGCAAGATATGTAACAAAGGTATCCCAAGGTCTTCAAACCAATCCCAGAATTAATATAATCCTGACCATGTGAATAAAGGAGTTGAAGTCGAAAATAGTAGGAACCACTTGATTACCGGTCAGTGATGTAAACCGTTAACAAGTGCGAGGGAAATCACTAGTGATGACAATGATTCCCATGGTATCTCAGTACATTCCGACGAATGCGAATGGATGAGTTGGAGTTGAGCATCCACGGAATCATTCGATCAGAGGTCAATGATGTAAACCTACTGTCGAAGGCGAGAAAACCTGCCATTGAGGCATGCAGGCTTCAAAGTACTAAGTGGTCTCTAAATCTAATCCCTAGATGATGTGCTAGTATCGACAGGGATAGATTCGTCGAAGGAGGGCCATGATGCATCCCATATCATCGACACAAAATAGATATAGGAGGATGATTTTGGATGGTAGATTAAATGAGTATGGACTGAAACAAGTTGTATGGATAAGTACTGTCGGGAGACTGCTTCATGGATGGCCAACATGAGAGAGGGCTTGACAACTGCAAAGTTTGACTCAAATGGAGGACTTCCCTTGAACATTTTACGTCACGACAAATGATCTGGCAGCATTGACTCGGTGAGACGGAGGCCAAGACATAATATGACATGAATGAGGCATTCTTCAGATGACCCAAAGGAGTAAAGAGACTCATAGACTTGACATGACTCAAAGACAAGCTGATTACCCAACTGTTTGGATGAAATACAAACAGGTGCCATGTTCAAGGGTGACGATAAGCTGCCATAAATACAGATTTAGACGCAATTCCCTTCCCTTATTGCCCATCATGATTGACGAGTACCTCTTTGTTTATTAACGAGCTCTAGGAGGATAACAAATGATTGGTATAGCTCATCCTTCGGGTGAGTCCAATCTCACATATTTTACAAACTTGAGAAAGGAGGGGTTCGGTCCCGAAAGGGTCCTTCCATGTATAATTTTACAAGTCCAAACAAGGTAAAGTCGGTGACGTGTCTGAAACAATCAAAAGGAAACTCTAGGGTGAACTTTTAGTAAAGTTAGTCTCCAAGGTCCGAAAAAGTATAAAATAATCCCTAGAATAACTCTTATAGTCCAATGTTGACTTGAGTATTCATTTTTTCGTAAATAGTCTAACCGGTCTGAAAAAGGGGTAAACTATCATCGGAAAGACGACCTTTCTAATACTTTTAGAAGTGTGAAAGAATCAAGTTCGTTTGGCGATATTTTCCTATTTTGGGAGTCCGAAAAGAGCTTAAAGACAACTCCAGGGGTGTTCCCTTTTCGTAGAGGTTTTATGAGCTCGAAAAAGCGATAAAAGTGTACTCGATAACTGAGTTCAATACCTTTTTACTAAGTGTGAAAATAGTTCGGACCATAACTTCATTATTGCGTTTGACAAGTGTGAGAAACCATAAAAATTAATAAATAAAGGGATTTTTAATAACAAATGGTAAAAAGTAATAAAAAATTACAAAGTAAAATAATAAAATGTTCTCCTTCAACTCAATAAATAAAGGTAAAAGGGACTCATTTTACCATTACATTCTTACTCTTTTCACCAAAGAGGGTAAAAACCCATTTGTAGTAGAAACGTGTATTGGAGATTCCAGGCACTCTAGACAGTGGGTCATTTACTTAGATTAGTCAAGTTGTTTGTAGTACAATCTACTTGGTTTTTGCTTGTGGTGAATCTCTTACAAGTTCTTCGTTCGAGGAGTTGGATTTCAGGAGTTCAAGGACAATGAGGACAAACTTCGTTCAAGAGGTAAATATTTCCTTCTTTATTTCTCATCAAAACTTGATTAATTTAGGAGAAGGTATGCATTCATTGTCTTGTTTTGTTCTAGATCCGAACAGTTTGGACTAGGGAGGTCCACTTGTGTCTGCACTCGTAGACTTATCCGCTAAGAAAATTGGCGACTCCACTGGGGATCAACTCCCTAGATCTTCCTTGCTTTGCCTTGGGGTTCTCCTTGAATTTGTCACTAGTTTTTGTCTTACTTGTTGAAATTTGGTCTTCCTGAGTCACTAAGTGATCCAGATAAACTCTAACACCTTAAGTCCATTAAGGTCCTTTGAAGTTCAGGGCTCCTTTGTCTTTTGTTTTTGAAAAAAAACTTCTTTGTTGTCGTCAACGCACTCTGCTTTCATCATTCAACACAGCATCGATGCACCTTGGCTTCTCTTGCATTCACGTCAACCTTGATAGACGCACTATGTTACACAGTAGCCTGCGACACCCTACCAAAATTTGCACTAGGGTCAGGATCCCTGCTTGAGGTTGGACTATGTGGTTTTCTGAGATTTGTACCTTACTTATCTCAGTCATACTCTTCTCCATATTTGTTTCTTGCCTCTTTTCTTGGTTTTTCTTGAGATTTGGAGCTTAGTTTGGTTTATTGGTGAGTCATAGGTATTCAAGTGGTTGCTTACCTTGTATTGGGCAATTTCAATCCCTCATAGGGGCATCTATTCTTGTGGCTCTTGGGAAGCCTCTGATTTCCTTTGCTTTGAGTTTCAAGCCTTTGAACTATCGTGTTGTGAAAGCTTTCATTGTTGCGGGCTTGGTTTGAGTTGTTTGGAACTTGAGTTTTGAGTATCTTGGGCGATTAGTTTTCTTGCGAACTTCTTTGCTTTTGAAGATTACAAGATTGATTGATCTCTTACATTTTGAACCAAAACAAAGTGAGCAAAATCATTCTTGGAATTTCTTGAATGCGTTGTTAAAATAAATCAAAATTTCATTTCCTTCACTCTTAAAGTGCATTGCTTTGGTTTGTTGAAAATATGCATCTTTTGGGTCTTTGGTGTTTGTTTAAAGAATTTTGGAAGAGTTGGAAATTTGTTTATACTTTATTCTTTTTGGCCTTTAAGATTTTAAAAGAAAAGAGTACTTAGATCTCTCAAAAGATAAAGTAAAAAGACATGCTCTCTTGAAGCCATTTGAACAATTAGTGAATACTCCAAAATCTTTTGAATTGCTCTTTTAACACTTTTGCTTCTTTGGTCAAAATTAATAGGTTTTGCAATTGAAAGAAGTCCATTTTTCATTTTAGCTTGTAGTTTTAGGATTCTTTGAAAAAAATAAGGAAATTTTTGTTGTGGTGTTTTATTTTTTTTGGTTTCGGGTTAGTTGAAAGATAGTTGTTTGTCTTTTGGTCTTTGCTTGAAAAGGAAAGTGGAAAGAGTAGTATTTTATTTTGGGAAAGATTCACTTGTCTTAGGAAGAAAAAGAAAGATCTCACTCTCTCTCTCTCTCGTAGATAGACTTCATTGAAGGAAAAGAAAGGACTTGCACCTCATTTAGTTCATGCGTGATATTGGGATGAGTCCACACCTCATTGGTCCACTTAACCATACAAGATAAAATAAAGTAGTAGTTGAGTTAAAATATTTAGCAACTTGAGTGATAGGTTAGAGACGTGTTTTTGTCGTCTTTAAGCATAGGAGCTGTCTTTATTTTCCTGCACTGCAACTTGGGGACTGTGTGATTCTTCCACGTACTAGTCGGTATATAGAACAACTTTCACATACTTGACGATATAGAGATAGATTCTTTCATGTACTCGACGATATATAGGAAGGCCCCTTTGGAATGGTTGTGCATTAGACAACACGACTACAGATTGGAGCTCCCACATACCTCATTTATATCGGGAGACCCATTTAAGATCCTGAAACCAACCGAGTAAACTATCGGTCGTCCTGTTGTTGCAATACAGTGAGAACAACACTCGGGGAGATACTACACACGTACTGCTAGGTATTTGGGTAATACAGTTAGGGGTATGGTCCTAATCCTCCCTGGTTAGTGCTCTGAAATATTGGGCCGAGTATTACTATTGGAGCCTACGGTATATCACGAGGTACGATGACTTGACACTCCCGTGAGGATCCGGCCTTTTTATCCCACCTGTTACACAAGTTTGCTTGCGATATTTTGCTTGAGTAGGACTTGCAGTGTGTATTTTGTTTAGAAGACCTTTAGGGAGATATTTTTGTTAGACGTTCTGGCTGAGAAACCCTTGAGGAGATCTCGTAGAATGCAAAATTTGCCACCCAAATATCCCCTCGTCAGGGAGGGAAGTGCAGGGGAAAACACGGGCCAACCTACCACAGCTGGCCCACATGAAGAAGGGATCCCAATTACCGAATCAAGAGGAGATTATTCCCCCCTATAAATCCACCTATCACTAATCCCATGGGACCACTAATGGTAGAACAACCTTCTTCTCGTGATACCTATTTTCACCATTCACTCAAAGGGTATTTTGGAGCCATAGATTGGATATTTATTCAACCTCCAGATGACCCAGTAGCAACTGCTTTGGGTACATCTACTCCATTTTGGGGTACTTCCTTATGACAACCTATTTCCGACTTCGGTACACCGTCAACTATGGAAGCAACTCCACCTCCACGTCCTACCAGATACATATCAAATGATGAATTTTTGGTACCGCTTCAAGATACTATATCCCGCATACGAGCACTTGGACAAAATGTAAGACGTCGGAGTTTTGATCCTCCTTTACCATCCACCTCATAAGTAGTCAATCCCGAATACCATACCCCTGCTCATTCTTACACTTTTTCTTCACCAAAAATACCCATGCCCAATGTGGTCTCTTATGAACCAGGTCAACGATCCTTTCTAGCTGCATGACCTCAAAATAAAATGGTCAGTTCTAGACCCCTTTCGACCTCGATGACCAGGGGGCAACCCTCAACCAATGTTAATTTTGCAACTGAAGGACAATCTTCAACCACGAGGCAAAGTGTAACTATGGGCAACCTTCGATTAGTGGTCAAAATGTGACCGGGGGAAAACATTTGGTTAGTGGATAGAACATAATTGTAGGGAAACCTTCAACTACTGCCTATAATATGACCTGAGGTCCACCTCCAGCCATGGGACAATCTTTGTGGGGGAATCCCATGTGGGGGCTATCTCTACATGGGGTCAACCCGCATGGGTTTACACATATCCAGGCAATCAAAATATGGCTATAAGTCAAATCTACCAACCCACTGCTTCGGGAAGCGTTCATACCGGAGTACCTTACCTTGGAAACACAAATACCCCATGGGGCCAATAGAACTTAACGAACATTCCTTCGACTGGACCTCCAGCTAGAGGACCACCTCCACCACCCTGACCCCCACCCCCACCTCCACCACCTATCCCACCTCCACCCCCACCACCTAGACAACCTCCCCATTCATGAGGAACCCCTCATTCAAGGGGAACCCCACCACAGGGTCAACCTCCTGATATGGGAGGACCACTGCCATATACGGCCGCACCTTACGATCAATTATGGTCCTACTGGTACTCAAATTCCATATCAATATTACTAGTATCCTCAACCAAACCGACCTTTACCATTTCTGGCTACATTAGATATGCTAGATTAGTCACGTTTGACGAATGATACCATTCGACATGGAACCAACTGGCCACCTATTCCTGTTAAGATGCCATCAGACATACCTAAGTTTGACGATAAACCTGGTGAAGATCCAAAAAACTACATGATGACATATCACTTATTGTGTTCTTCGAACTCCTTGATGGATGATTCCGTTTGTTTGAGGCTCTTTCAGAGAACTCTCACCGACACTGCTGCTAAATGTTATATTGAACTACCACAACATTCTTTCACATATTTGTTATCCTTGGCTATGGCCTTCCTAACACATTTCCAATTACCAATCCTCTATGAAATCAGTACAGACCTCTTAACCTCGCTCTGATAATCTACCTCCACCCATATCTCTGATAATATTCATGAATGGAGGAGAAGGCATAGGTTAATTAAGCCTCCTATTTCAAACTAATTACTAGTTGATTGGTTTACTAAATCATTACTTCCTATTATAGCCAAATATGTAGCTATGGGTGGGGCTATTACCAAAGAACAATCCATTGCACGTTCCTAGTATTTAGACTTAGTCTATCCTCAATCTGGCACACTATATGATATACCTAATGCCCCTCGCCCCACCACCGACCCATCCAAACCACCCGCGATGTAATACCCCCATTTTGACCCTTGGGATATATTGACTTTTAATGTAAATATTGTATACATGCGATGTTGTCACGTCCCCTCCCGTTGATTCGATGCAAGGGAGGAAACATGGCTAACATTCCAGGGCTTGTTTGTAAAGAACTCAGCCCCATTCATTTAACATAATTCACAATAAATAAAAACTTATGTGTGCAGATTCATCCTCAATATAAACACAGCGGAAATAACATTATTCACACACAACTACATTATGCATTCAGCATACCAATAACAGTCATCAAATTAAACATTGCAGAGCACAAAATTAACATAATTCAAACCATAGAGAATACTTATTTTTAAGATGAAGCTGTCCAACAACTGGCTATGTGAGAGCAACGTTCCACCCAACCATAGGTCTCTGTCCAGCCTATATTCTTTCAGCTGAGAGACCACCCCTGAGCTGGGATGTGTATCCACTAAGGAGGAACTAGACAGGCCCACTCATAGCCATGATCTCACACACACAGTCATGCTAAGCCAACACACGGTTGGATTTATCAAGCATGCAAGAGACAAATGAGGAGGATGCTAAGCTAGTGAGCTCAACCACAGAGCTACAGACATCTCAACTAAACTCAACAGTCATGGCACCCACAATACCTACCACACCCAACATAAGGAATGTCCCCTTCTCTACTGCACAGTCCCTCAGGTGTCCCTTCCCTCCAGTGCTCTTCAGGGTGGGCATAGAAAGGTCCAGCTGCTAATTTTCTTGAGATTCTAGCCTTCATTGGGTTTATCAAGCAATCCAATCCTCTGTTCAAACATTCACACTTGGATTTTCACAATTCGGTGACCAAATAACTCAATCCCGTAATTGGCTTTATGGGCTATAAAAACTGGGTTTTCCAATGGATTTCGGGGTATCTAATACTCTCAATTTCGCCCCAAGGTTCATAACTATGGATCCCCCATTGGATTTCACTGTCAATACCAAATTCTGGGCGTTTATGGCACTTCAAAACGTGGGTTAATTCACAATTGCGATTTCTGGTTTTTCTCGTTGCTGGGCATTCGTAATGGATGAAAACTGAAGTTGGGATGTTCCACAATGGAATGAGACTGAGGAAGAACGAATTCCCATGAGATAGGGTGACTTGTGGTATAAGAAAAATAGAGCCCATACCTACCATATGAATTTATGGGCTGCCCATGCTCCATTGAAGCCATGGATTGATTTCTCAACAACTTTCTTACAACTGAATTAAATGTCAGCAAGGAAAGTCAAATGGGTTCTCAAAATGACATTTGGCAGCCTATGGTTCAATCCCACAACCCCCTCACCACTCCCTAGTGGAATACACATGGCCCCTTCTCATTAGTTGCTTCCATAGCCAGTTTTGGTATTTTATTGAAATATTAATATTTACATCAAATTACAATATTTCATGGCTTAATAGCACATGGGTAGTAAAATATCAAATACTTGCATTTCTAGATAAAATCCGAGCATACACTAGCAGGGCCTTGGCCTTGAGCTCCACGCTAGGGAAACATACATCGCATGTACACAATATTTACATTAAAAGCCAATATATCACAAGGGTCAAAATTGGGGTATTACATATGTATGTTTTCCTAGCTTGGAGCTCAAGGCCAAGGCCTCGCTAATGTATGCTCGGATTTTATTTAAAAAGGCAAGTATTTGATATTATGGTATCCACGTGCTATTAAGCCATGAAACATTGTAAAATGATGTAAACATTAATATTGCAATAAAATACCAAAAAATGGCTATGGAAGCAACTAATAAGAGGGGGCCATGTGTATCCACTAGGGAGTGGTGAGGGGGTTGTGGGGTTGAACCATATGCTTTCAAATGTCATCTTGAGAACCCATTTGACTTTCCTTGATGACATTTAATTCAGTTGTAAGGAAGTGGTTGAAGAAATCAATCCATGGCTTCAATGGAGCATGGCCAGCCCAAAAATTCGTATGGCAGGTATGGACTCTGTTTTCTTGACCCACAAGTCACTCTACCTCATGGGAATTCATTCTTCCTCATTCCCATTCCATTGTTGAACATCTAAGCTTCAGTTTTCATCCATTACACATCCCCAGCAATGAAAAAAAGCAGAAATCGCAATTTTGAATTAAGCCACGTTTTGAAGTGCCAAAAACACCCAAAACTTCATGTGGACAATGAAATCCAATGGGGGATCCATAGACCTGAACCTTAAGGTGAATTTGAGAGTGTTAGATCCCCATAAGTCCATAGGAAAACCTTGATTTTATAGCCCGAAAATCCAATTACGGGACAGAGTTATTTGGTGATAGAATTGAGAAAAATACAAGTGTGAATAACAGAGAAGAGAGAGAACAGAGGTTGGAACTGCTTGATAAACCTAGTGAAGGCTAGAATCTTAAGGATTTAGTAGCTTGGACCTTTCTATGCCCACCCTGAATAGCACTAGAGGGAAAGGGCTCCTGAGGGACTGTGTAGCAGAGAAGGGGACCTTCCTTGTGTTGGGTGTGGTAGGTATTGTGGGTGCCATGACTGTTTGAGTTTAGTTGATATGCTTGTAGCTCTGTGGTTGAGCTTATTGGCTTAGTATCCTCCTCCTTTGTCTCTTGCATGCTTGATAAACCCAACTGTGTGTTGGCTTAGCATGATTGTTTGTGTGAAACCATGGCTGTGAGTGAGACTGTTTAGTTCCTCCTTAGTGGATACACATCCCAGCTCAGGGGTGGTCTCTCAGTTGAAAGAATATAGGTTGGACAGGGACCTATGGTTGGGTGGAATGTCACTCTCACATAGCCAGTTGTTTGGACAACTTCATCTTAAAGATAAGTATTCTCTGTGGTTTGAATTATGTCCAATATGTATTCTGCAATGTATGAACTAGTGACTGTTTTGTTAATTGAATGAAATTATTATCTTAAGTTAATCGGCATAAATCCTGTGCATATCATGAGAAGGGGATTAATTATCTCCATGTTGTTTCATCCTTCAAGCTGGGAGAAACATGCTGATGCATTCTACTTTGTGTGTGTGTTAAAGTGTTTTAATTATTCCGCTGTATAATTTAATTATTCATTTATTTTTAATTGTAAATTTCGTCATATGGTCCTGGGGGAGAATTAGACACCCCGGGTTGCGTTCATGTTCCCTTTGTGGCTCGAGAAGACGGGAGGGAACGTGACACATGGGATCACATGCCGATGGCATAGTTGGTTCCGTCCAAACCCAACCTGCAACGCAATCAACTGGATCACAAAGCCAGCCAACCCTAAATCCAACTCTGACACAGGTTGGCAACAACACCACAAATTCACCCAATCCTGATCCGACCGTGGAGGTGAATTCAGTTCAATCTAGTTCATCTTAGAAATCCGGTGGTAAGAAGAAAAATAAGGGTAAATCCAAAAAATCTTCAAACCAACAAGAAAAAAAAAACAATCAGGACACAACTGATGCCAAACCCAAACGGAAGGCTAATTTTCCATGTTTAATATGGGGTGACGACCACTTCACGAAGGATTGTCCCTGTCATGAAGAGGTCAAAAAATTCCTTAAAGGAAATACTCAACCCACAGTCTTAACCGACCCCTTCATGCTACGTACGAGAGAGAGAGAGAGAGAGAGAGAGAGAGAGAGAGAGAGAGAGAATACAAGTACAGTGAAGACTTATAGAGAGAAAAAGACTAGTGCACACTCCCCTTTTAGTCACATATTTACTCAATGGTGAATAAGAACCAACGCAAAAGTGATATCATCATCTTCAACATCTTCTTCACAACAATAAACCCTAGTCACAAGATTTGAGCTCCAACAAACATGTCACCCTTAGACTTCATAACTCCTCCTGGGGTTCATGAGGACACCCTAACGACTTCTTCATGAAGGTAAGTACAAAGAAAATAGTACAAGTGATTATGTGAATGGAAATAATCTTCGCTTCCTCAATGTATAAAGGGTGATGGATGACAACAATACTATGTGATCTGAATCCCTTACAAGCATCCTACTTGAGCTCTTGTAGGCTACACAAGTGAGACATTCATTCTAAAGTACATGTGTCATGCTCCAATGGTGATGTCATGCATAATATTGACTCCAAGGTGATGTAGCTACACAAGGTGAGTCCACACCACTCCATAACGAGCCTCCACAAACTCCATATATCATCCAAAACAATGTACTCCACTAGATCATCAACCCCTTGAAAGAACACTATCAAAGCTCCAAGCATCCCCTAGCCATTTCCAATCTTCTTAACACTATCAAAGCTCCAAGCATCCCATAGCTACACTAATGTACACTGTAATTAGGTATATACACTAATGTATACTGTAATTAGGTATATACACTAGTGTATATACCTTGTTACAGTATAGTATATACACTAGCGCATATACTACACACCTAGATACACTAGTGTATATACTAGTGTATACAATGATGTTTATACACTAGTGTTACACTGTAGTTTCTAGCCTGCATCCTTGTTGTTTTGAAGGTAAAAAATAAGAATAAATTTAAGGAAACATGAAAACAATTTCAAGTTTATTTAGCCGTCCCTTTCCCGTAAAAAAATAATGTAACTTCCCTAACTTCCTCCCCAAAAGTATACAAAAGGAGAGAGGAAGCATGAGAGGGGATAGAAGAATGAAAAGCACCCTTATGATTCTCTTTTGCATATTGAATCCATAAAACCTTATGTCGTTAATGATGTACTTGAAGATGATGACAACGACGATGGAAACAACGATGATGATGATTTCGATGTCGATGTACCATATGATGTTTACAATGTCGATGGCAATAGTTGTTACTAAGTTGAAGGTTCTTTAATAATGTTTCTAGAAATCTCTATCATGAAGTATAGGTAGAAAAAATGACCCATTAACATTGCCAACCCAAGTATCCCAACAATGATGAAAGCATGAACATGCCTTCGTAGCCAGTAATCATGCACGATGAGATTGTCCATTTTTAAGTTGATGGTGGGTCGATAGAAGAACCTAACATAGATAGACAATGAGGAAGCAACCGAAAAATATAATGCGACTAAAGAACCTCTTCTAGATGATCCTCAACCACTGCCAAGGAACACATCAAGACTTGGACAATTCCAAAAGTTGACAATGGAGAGAGTCTCATTGCAAGGAAGACAAGGAACAATAGACATTCTCCTATTGGGCCTAAGTTCACAGCTACTCACTTTAGAAGAGGGCACTTATTATCTTGTACCCTCCATGTGGACCAATATTTTTTCCATTTAGTGTTAGTCTGATAATCATGGGCTAGATGCAACTTATTAATCATTAATGACTTGCAGCCAATCAAGATCTGGATCTCAACCTCTAAATGTATGCGATTTTCTCTCTGAAGCTGTGCATATACAGAAGCTTCTGTATATGCGCATCACATATACAGAAGCTTATGTATATGCCCAGCGTCTGTATATGCACTGCGCATATACAGAAGCTACCGTATATGCAAGCTTCAGTATATGCACATATACGGAAGCTTCTGTATATGCGCATATACGGAAGCTTCCGTATAGATGCGCATATACGGAAGCTTCCGTATATGCATATATACGGAAGCTTTCGTATATGCGCAACACATATACAGAAGCTTCTGTATATGCACAACGCATATACGAAAGATTTTGTATATACGAAACTGCTTCCGTATATGCGCAAGGCATATACAAAAGTTGTTGCGCATATACGGAAGCTGCACATATACAGAAGCTTTCTTATATGTGCAGCTTCCATATATGCACAAGGCATATACAGAACTGTTGCGCATATATGGAAGTTGCGCATATATGGAAGCTTCTGTATATACACAGCTGCTTCCGTATATGCACAAGGCATATACGAAAGTTGTTGCGCATATACGGAAGCTTTCGTAAATGCGAAGCGCATATATGGAAGCTTCCGTAAATGCGAAGCGCATATATGGAAGCTGCACATATACAGAAATTTCCATATATGCGCAACAATTTTCGTATATACGCAGTTGTGCATATACGGAAGCTTCCGTATATACGCAGCTGTGCATATACGGAAGCTTCTGTATATATGCAGCTTCTGTATATGCGCAAGTCATATACATAAGCTTTTGTGCATATACGAAATCCAACACATATACGGAAGCAGCTGCGCATATACAAAAGCTTCTGTATATGCGCTGCGCATATACGAAAGCTTTCCATATATGTGCAACAACTTCCATATATGCCTTGCGCATATACGTAACCTGCACATATACAGAAGCAGCTGCGTATATACGGAAGCTTCCGTATATGCGCAGCTTCCATATATGCGCTGCGCATATATGGAAGCTTCTGTATATGCGCAGTGCATATACAGAAGCTTCCGTATATGCACAGCTTCCGTATATGTGCTGCGCATATACAGAAGCTTCTGTATATGCGCAGCACATATACGGAAGCTGTGCATATACGGAAGCTTCTGTATATGCACTGCGCATATACAGAAGCAGCTGCATATATACGGAAGCTTCTGTATATGCGCAACGCATATATGGAAGCATCGCATATACACAAACTTTCGTATATGCGCAGTGCATATACGGACGCTGGGCATATACGAAATTGCATTTTGTTCTCAAATTGAGTTTTCTCAACCATGGTCCTTCCTCTTTCTTCTTGGGTTTTAAAAGCACTCTTCTAATCATTAATTTCTCTCCATGGTTAGGTTTTGACACAACCATTTATTCTCGATCTAATGTCTCTTCTTTGTTTTCTATTGTGTTCTTGCATCATGTCTTCTAATTTCATTTATTTTCTTTGTACTCGTGTATACACATCGATGTATATACATTGGTATATACACTCACACTAGTATATACACTAGTATATACATTGGTATATACACTGGTAGAAGGTCTTAGTGGTAGCGGTAGGGGTAGGGGGTTCAATTCCCAACAAGAAAACCATATATGTAATGTGTTTGTTAAATACTTCTTCAATTCCCAACAAGAAAAGCATTTAATAGACTCATTTAAGGGCTCAACGTGTCACTTACAAGAAATTGAATTGAGGTGGAGAAGGTAACAATCATTCCTCCCAACCACCCAAGCTACATCTAATTGTCCAAATATATCTAATGGAATAAATACCTAGTTACCTTGTAACAGTACAGTATATACACTAGTGTATATACTACTATATACCTAGTTATAGTACAGTATATATATTAGTGTATACACTAGTAGATACACTAGTATATATACTAGTGTATATAATGTACTGTAACCAAGTATATACACTAGTGTATATATTGTATTATAACCGAGTATACACACTAGTGTATATACTGGATTGTAATTAGGTATATACACTAGTGTATATATACCTAGTTACAGAAGAGTATATACACTAGTGTATATACTAGACAATATATATACTTATAGATACACTAGTATATCTACTAGTCTATAATGCTACAAAATCATTCTTACAAATGCTCCTAATGAAAATTAAAAACTTTATTTACAATGCAAGAGCAATGTAAAAATGGTGCAACTTCATCTAAGAATGCTTCTATAGCTAAGAAATCTCCCCCAACCCCCTAACACACCACCGCCCCATTGGTTCTCTCTTTCTCTCTCACACACACATCCCTATGCATCCCCCTACCACTTACCCCCCTCCTCTATCTCTCTCTATCTCCCGCCTCCTCTCCCTAACCCTTACTAACCCCTTCTCTCACTCTCTTTCTCCCCTGCTCCACTTACCCGCAATCTCCTAACACCCCCCTCTGTCTCTACCTCTAACCCCTTAACACCCCCCCTCTCTATCTCCCTCTAACCCTTACCACCCCCTAATCTCTCTCTCTCTCTCGTATTTAGTTCTTGTTATTAATACCGTTATTTATGAAGTAGTAATATTTCACTTCGGAAGCATTGTAGATTCAATCTTGAAAAGTGAGAGAGATCTAGGGCATTAGCTAGAAGAACGAAGGTAATATCACATGCCTAAATGACTTTTGCTATATGGAACACTTAATATTTCTTGTATAAAATTTCCTTGTATAATAGATGAATATAATAACATTTAGTTTTCATTCACTAGAGCTAGTAATGTAGAGTTACCTCAGTAGCATTTAAATTCTTGAAGATTGAATAAATAGTACACAACACTTCACAAGCTTAATCGATAATTTAGATATAAGTTTAGAAATTTAAGACTATGATTGGATGGACTTGAAACCTGCATATGTACCATATGTAATGGATGTATTCCTTATGTACTTCTTCAAACTGGATATGCTTGGTGTAATTCTGGATATACTTCTTCATACTTGCACCCATATACTTCTTCAAAGAATCTTTCATATACTTATTTAAACTGAATCTAGGAGAAAACTATGTGTATTTAAATCTACGACCAGTCTTCAATTGAATCGATCTCTAGGAGATGTCATGGAAAAATATTCCAAATGGAAAGGAGGATAATATGTTCCACATCATCATGAAGAAAACCCATGTGTTGATTTCTCTCTTGTACATCTACAAGTATCCATAAAAATAGGTTTAACCTAAACCTGTAAATCATGTTACTTAGTTAGTTTATGAGTAAAAGTCTGTTAATTTATCAAAATAAAGACCACAATAACATATAAATGACCTAGAATACCTAGGATGCCTTCCAAGTCATACATAAGGTCTTCTAAGATAAAAAAGGAGGGAAAATTTAGATTTTGGGACAAAATGATGTTTTGAAGGATTCAAAAGAACCAAAACGAAGGTCAAAACATATGCAATTTGGGCATCTGATGGTAACCAAAACCTTACCATATTTAAGAAAGTTTGACTGGTGTCACCACAATTGATCATGGTCAGTTAGAGTCAATCAAAATGAACCATAATAATGACTTCCAACTATAATGAAACAAAACCAACCATGATATGGACACTAAAGTCAATCAATGTTTTCCTAAGACACTATAGTTTACTATCGCCAGCAAAAATAAATCATCATCCTCGAAACTTTAACTTGCCTATGTTGGTACCATATTTTTTATAGGTGTGTAGGGATCATCCTACCTCAAACTTGACGTAAATGTACACTCAATCACTACAACAAAATACCCTTTTGGCGGCGATTTTGCTAAATCCCCCCCCCAAAAGTTTTTTTAGGTCTTTGGGGGTAGTTCTTCAAAATCCCCCTCAAAAGTCCCAAAAATTGGACTTTTGGGGGCGGTTTTTAAAAAACCCCCCTAAAAAGGCCAATTGTCAGGATTTTTGGGGGCGGTTTTGTAAAACCCCCCCCCAAAGTCCAATTCTTAATACTTTTGGGGGCGGTTGGTTAACCCCCCCCGAAAGTCAAATTTTCAATACTTTTGGGGGCGGTTGTGGAACTCCCCCCCCCCCAAAAGTCTTGACCCCCTAAAAGTGGCTTGCGGCGGTCTTGCTAAAACCCCCCCAAAACGTTTTTTAAAGGTATTTGGTGGCGGTCCTTAAAACCCCCCCTCAAAAGTCCTTAGAATTTGACTTTTGGGGGCGGTCCTTAAGAACCCCCCTCAAAAATCCTTATAATTTGACTGTTGGGGGCGGTTTTTAAAACCCCCCCCCAAAAGTCCAAAAGTCCAAAAGTCCAACAAGACTTTTGGACTTTTGGGGGGGGTTTGGAAAGACCCCCAAAAGTCTTGTTGGACTTTTGGACTTTTGGGGGGGGTTTGGAGATCCACACCCTCAGAATATTTTTATCTTCATCATATGAGCTGTGGCGGGCATTTCCCTAAGGCTAATTAGGCAGATTTTACCATACTTGGACAATTTTTTTATCTTCTCCTAGGCTTGGTCTAATTTCCCTAAACCACTGTTTTGGCAGGTCCATAAATTCTTCTTCAGGGTGATCTCTTTGGACAAACCGAGACCATGGTTGAGTAGACAAAACAACAGCCTACAATATCCCCATATGCTACCGGAATTTTCTTCAACACACAATTTGTGCCGGGCATCCTCTCAGGGCTACTTGGACCCCATGGTCGGGTTCAAAATTGTTTTTTTGGGGATAGAGTCTAATAATGCTGCCGAACTAGATCTAGTTCTCCACCAAGGAGTACTTCTCGCATGTCAAAAAAGATGGACCCCTCTAATCGTGGAAGGTGATTCCAAGATCATTCTCCATATGGTTGCTGAGATGCACCGTGGCAAATCAAGCTCCAAAGTGGCATCGTCGTGGCGGTTGGAAGGCTCTATCTTCCTTGTTGGGCGTAGCGCTTTCCTTCTCCCACGTCAAGCTGATTTGCTGGCCAACCACGGGAGCAGTGTTCACATGGCCACCTACGCTTATATGTGGGACGATTTGACAGAAGCAGTTTTTCGGGATAGCTTCAGAGTTATCCAGGACCAAGACATGATGGTTTTTCGTGCGAGAAGACATCATGCTGACGATAATTGGGACACGTAACTCTTGCCTTTTGTAGTTGTCCGCATATTCAACCTTTAACTCTTCCCTTTTGCAATTGTCCGCATCGACCTTTAACTCTTGTCTTTTCATCCTCCTTCGTAGTTCTCGATCAGTCTTTTCATCCTCCTTCGCAGTTATTCGATGGGGGAAATGATGGAAGAAAATTAGAGCAAGCATCACTCGTTGTACGTCCTTCAGTTATTAAGATGTACCCGATTCATCATAACAGTTGGTGGTAGGCGAGAATATATGGAGGTTCAAGGTGGCAACCGTGATCATCATTGCTGGTTTTCTGCATGCAGTCAAGTTTTGGTAATCTGTTTGATTATGGAGCAAGCCTCTGGTGAGAGGATGAAGGAGCCGCAAGATACTAATTGTCGTCCTGAGGTTGGAGATAATTCCAGTCGTAATAGGAAGAGAGGGCGTGGGGATTCTCCGGGTGAGCCGGGTGGTGGTCTATCTTGTGTCTCTCAGCGGGCGCGTAGGGAGGCAACTTCCTTCGCTCTTAACATCCCCTTGGAAATCCATAGGGACATCAATGACTATGAACAACAATGGTGGGATCGTCTGAGAAGGGAAACCCTGGTGGGGGAGTGTAAGAAGTTGGAGAATTGGATCCTGGATCCCGACAACACGGCTGGGCGCGTTAGTCTTTATGAGCGTACTGTTGCGCTATTTTGGATGATGAAAAACTTGGTTGGCTATGCCATTCGCGATAGGCATCCTCTCAGAGATGATAATGCGCAACTTCTCTTTGAAGAGTCTTGCGCGATTCATCGGAAGCTGGATTTCCTTCTGTCTGCCATGACGCTTCAACCTCCTCCGTGTGCTACTTCTTCTTCTAGATTTCACCATCCTGGGAGTTCTCCAGAAGCTCCTTATATAGTTCGCTGATGTCTGGGTAGGTGTTTATTTGGGGGGTCTAGGGCTAGCTGGTTATGAAGCATTAAGCTCTTTGGCCTGCGAGCCTATGGGAAGAAATTATTTGGTTATGTGGTTTTTTGTCTGTTTGGTTAGTAGTTTTGTTCTGTTTTTTTCAGATAGATGTGCCACGAGGGTGTGTGTTAATGGGTAAAACCAAGTTGGTCTGTTTTGATGAACAATTCTGAGCTTCGGCCAGATTGCTCCTTTTGTAATTCCTCCTTTTAATATAATGCAAAATCTCCTTACTTCAAAAAAAAAAATGCTTTTTGGAATGGAATGGTGTTTAGTATTCCCAAAGGATTATTCTTCCATACCACAGTCATAAGTGTATTTTCTTGTTTTAAGTAACTGTAAGTACCGTCTCTGCTTTTAAAAAGTTGAATTTTGTTTTAGGTGTTTTTCTTCTTCTTCGGGGTTTCTTCTTGATGTTATTAATTTGTTATTGCACTTTTCTTCACCAATTTGAAAGAGCTGATTCATGGATGAGTAGGCTCAGAAATGTGTAATTATGCCATTCCAGATTTCATACACGGGATGTCAAGTTTGGTCATTAGGATTAATTAATGAAGAACATATGAAGTTGGTTAAAGAGTCTAATCACATTTGAAGATACCCCATTGATAGTCTAAACACCATATGATAGTTTAAGCAAACCGATTGAGTGCATAATAAGGATTAGCAGACCAAAAAACCAGTATTGAACTCTTATTGGATGAATTCTGAATGTGACAGTAATCAACCTATAATTTTCCACTAGAGTTTCAACAATACAAGTGATGCAATTTATGGAATGAAAAGCAAGGAATATAACTGAACGAATGCATGAAAGGACACATTCCCTTGTAGCTGATGAATTAGCTTGAGTTCATAAGTAGAGGATTATCTTTCTTACTCAGTTTGATATTACTTGCTATTACTGTTTAGTTATACCCATTTTGTTCATTGACAAGTCTGCATTATTTATTTAAGGTGATGGATATTTTCCATTCGGAAGATATATATATAATTTTCAAGTTTAAATTATAATTAATATATTTATTATTAAGTTAATAAGTTTTCAACAAGTAACACACATAAGTAACACACATTTGACATTGGTATTGCTGCTTGCACATTAATTCAAATTACATATATGATATTGATATTGATATGAATCATTACCATAATAGCATGATATATGTCCATGATATTGATATGAATCATTTAGGATGCAATCATAAACTACCAAAGAAGAATGCAATTATCAATTCGTTGTTGCAGCTCGCAGTAACACATCTAATGCAATTCTACACCACACAATAGGAAAGAAATTAAACTACCTACTTAACTCGGCGATCTCTATGAGAAGGCGAGCCCTGGCCTTCTAACAGAGATGCCGTGTCCTAACACAAATTAAAACACCAAGATATAAGAAACTTTGCTCCTTGTGTTAGAAATAATGAATCACAGTCACAACTCTCTATTTTAGCTTATACAATTATAAATTCTCCAACCCTAGGCTCAGAATGCCTCTTTACATTTATACCCCGATGACATGAATTCATTTCACAAAATATCGGACAGTGATAAAGATCTACGATCTTCAGGCTTCCGATTTACAATGGAACTGTTACAGCCATACGTAGTCTTGAATGATTATCTTCTCCTAATTCCAAATCAGGGAATAGTGAGGCAAGACAGGGAAAAATGTGTAGATAGGTGTAGGCAAAAAGGGGCTATTTTGGGGCCCAACATCTCCCCCCAGCTATCCAATTGCATGTCCTCATGCAACAACCAACTAATTTGAGTTTGAATTTGGTCCCCGTTCATGTTGAAAGGAAAACTTGAAGGAAATGTCAGGTTCCTTACCTGCTTCCAAAAACCCATTGCAAGCAGCCCAATATTCCTAGCACTGCTTCTCTTCTGCCTTGGTCAGTGTATAATTGTCCTTGTACTGCCCTCCTGGCCATGATATCAGTGGAAATTTGAAATTGAGTCCCAGCCAGTGTAACCCATACGATCTCATGCAATTGACATACCCTACTAACCTGGGAAGAGCTTGTTTAAAATTCTTAAGGCAGTAAGGATCCCTTTTCTTCAAAGCTGGAGAAGTAGTCTGCCAATTGTGCTTGCTACCCTCTAAGGCAAGATGCTGTTGTTTGGAGATCAGGTCAACATAGGTAGAGATAACTTTCTCTTGCATCTTCTTCAGATGTTGAGTCCTTGGAGGAGATAAGAAACATCTTCCATGGTTTATGATGAGAGCACGAGGAGATTGGAGTTCACTCCTAATCCATAAATTGGCACTGACCTCATTCCTAGAGATTGTCTGAAAGGCATCTTCCCACATGATTATTAACAAAAGAGGCAAAGGCTCTCAACTGAACATCCCCTGCATAGGGAATAGGATTAGATCAAGAATCACCAAAACATGCCATATTGTGCAAATACAATTCACACAATAGGTGCTGCTCAAGAAAACTGCTTGACAAAAAGGTCTCTAGAAATTGGGAAGGGATCAACAACTGATAAGGTCTAACCTCTTGTAAATATTTCAATTTGAACAGGGTCATTTTCTCATACAGGAATACTGGGTAGGAAGGAGATGGGGCTCTTGAACTTAGCAGCTCCTGAGAGAGGGCATACATTTGGTCTTTTTCCTTTTGCATGGATTTGAATTCCTGCAACTCCTGCAGTTCTTTTTGCACCTCTTCCAATTGAGATTTCTGAAGAGTTGATTCCTCTGCCCACTTCTCCCTTAATTCTTTGATAGTCTTCCTATGTTCAAAGAGAGGGACCATCCCTGCTCGACACTGATCAATGTACTTTTCCCATTTAGCTAACTCCACCTGTAACAAAGAAAGTTGTTTCTCCAATCGTTGAATCCTTCTATCCTCCACATCTTTCTCATCATCAGAGTCTAAAGCAACAAATTTCTTGAGAAAATTGCATTCCTACCCTGCCACCAGATGTTCCAGCTTCCTCATTTTCGGGTGGCAGTGTAACAACTTTCTCATTTTCGGGTGGTAGTGTAGCAGCTTCCTCTTCCATTGGTGTTGCAATGGCCTCTGCTTGTGTTGAAATTTCAGCAGTTAATTTTGAGGATGTTGGTTCTTGTGTAACAACATCCTCTTCCTGTCCCTCAACAACCTCAGTTTCTGTTGCTGAATCAATCATTAATTTCGAGAACATTGGTCCTTGTGTGACAACATTCTCTTCCTGAATACCAAACTCAGCAGCTTCTACCTGAGTTGCATTCTCAACAAATAATTTTAGAAATGCTGGTTTTTATGTGGCAGCATCCTTCCTTTCCAATTCAATTTCAGCAACTTCAGTTTGAGTTGCAGTCTCAACAACTACTTTTAGGAATGCTGGTTCTTGTGTGGCAGCATCCTTTCTCTTCGATTCAATCTCAGCAACCTCAGTCTGAGTTGCAATTTCAACAAACATTTTTAAAGACACTAGTTCTTTTGTAACAACATCTTCCTCTTGTACCTCAATATCAGCAATTGCTGTCTGGGTTGCAACTTCACTAAATATTGTTAAGGATGTTGGTTCTTGTGTAACAAAATCTTGTTTTCCAATTTCTTCAGATTGCTGAGGTTGTTCTTGAATTACCTCGATATCTTCTGGATGATGAGACTGGTCTTGGGATAGTTCAGTATTTCCTGCTGGCTGGGATTGCATCTCCTCATCTTCTCCTAATTCCAAATCAGGGATTATGTCTATCTCTGGCTCATTCCCCTCCATCAGCTCCACTGCCGGTGCTTTTTCTCCTTCTTGCTCTGCCTGTGCAGGATTTTGTGCTACCAAACCCAACACTATGACTTTGTGCCTTGCTGAATTAAGCATGTCACCACATTCTGGGCATACCATGTCTCCTTGTTCTTCATTTTACAAAACAGGAGATGATTTTTTTAACAGATTTGCAGCCTCCACTAATATATTCAAATTCTTCTCTGCATGTTTTCCAGTCATTTCCTCCATTTCTCCAATTCATTCCGAAGCATTTGCACCTCCTCCTTTAGCAGCTCATTTTCAAAAAGGAGGTTTTCAATTTGGGGTTTTTCCACAACAGGTTCTTGTGTAATAGTTGGTGATTTGGGGTTTAAAATAGGAATTTCTATGCCTACCCCGATTGCACATGCTGCTTCTGCTGTGGGAATTTCACTATTTCCCCCAATTGCACATGCTCTTTCAGCTGCTGCAACAGACCGAGTCCTTCTTTTATTCATAACTCCCGATGGCTGGCCTTCACTGCATACTGCTGCTGCTACTGTAACAGCTCTGGTTCTTCTCTTCTTTGTTGAGCTAGATGTCTGACCCTTACTCCCTGACCTTTTTCTTCTTTTCTTTGACACAGGGGTTTCTAAATTTTTAGAAAGAGGGGTCATTTCCTCTTCTTCAATGATGGTTCTCCTTCTTTCAGAGGAGGATTCGACATCCAACACCTCCATATTTCCTCCTTCTACCACCTCTGCTTGATGCTCTTCCCCTTGCATTGTAACTCCTGCAGTTATAGCTTCCACTATCGCAGCTTTAACAAATGCTCCAGTTTCAGATTCCTCTGTTGCAGCTGCTAATGACGCCATCCCTACTGCTTCAGCTACCACCTTAACTGCAATTTCTATTGGGTCTTCTTCTTCCTCTATAGGATTTGCTGCTGTTGTAGCTTCCAATATCACTGCCTCATTCGCCACTGGCTCCATCATATCCCCTTTTGCAACAGGGTTCGCTGTTGTCGCATCTTCCCCCATATTTAGCTCTTCCACCTGGTCTGCCAATGCTCTATCCCTCCCCCCAACTGAATTGGAGGAACTCCGGTCCTCATTTACCATTTCAACACCTCCTTTTTCCACGACAGGTGCTCAGGGCACCCTTGGCTGAGCAACAAACTCTTCCCATGTCAAATTCTGGTGCACAAGGGCCCTTAAGATTAAGAGTTTAATCAACCCATGGTTTGAGAGGGAAGATAATGGGTGTCGAGCACCCTTGACATACCCAACCATAGTTTGCAGAGATTGTAAAAGATAAAATGACATATTTAACAATTTGCGGTGGCGTAAATTTGAAAGGAGGAAGGATTCATATATGTAAACCACTTTGTACCTACCTTCATAGGAAATGTATTTCTTTATGAAGGTAGCCACCTGGTTCCAAGGATTTGGCAAGGATTCCAACGCTATTCCTCGGCCATGTGGACGAACAACTTCTCCGGCTGCCAAAAATTCTTCTGCTGCACTTGGATTATGGCACTTCCAACCAAACCATTGCATCCCGGTTCTGGGCAATCCTGTTACCTCCGCCATGATTGCTTCTGAAACATCTATTCGGATACCTCGGACCTTTGAATGAGTGCTGGTTAGATTTTGAGCAAACTCAAGTGCGGTTTCTACATGAAAATCATTCAAACACTAGAAATAGTCAATCCAGCCAGCTTCCTGGAAGATAGTCAAAACCTCTTTGTTTGCATGCAGAGGCGCTATGCTGACAGGCTCGTGTCGTATCGGGATACCCATATTGCGAAGCTGTCTATAAATTCTGTTACCGATGGGATGAGTTACAGTCTCAGACGTCGAGCTACTGCATGCAGAACGAGTGATGGATAGCCAAAGGTTGGTTTGGGTATTTTTGGTAAAAAGTGGTGACAGGTTGTCTGGCGGTAAAAAACCAAAAGCGAAGGACGAATCAGATGTAGTTGTTGTCTCAGCGGATTGGCTAAGGATAACTGACATGGACTAATGACAAAATATATTCATTATTGATTACTGCATTTAGTCATGCCTAATGATGTTTATGATTAAGACGTCGTACTTTTAAATGTAATGCCAAACCGTCGTGTTGCAAGGTGGCGCCTTTCCACGGTCACATCACTGATGGAGAGCGCTGATATCGATGAGCAAATAAATAATCAGTATTCAATGAGGAATTAGCGGAGTCGCAGTTGCCAAAAGTAGGAAAAATGGACAAATTTAGGTGTTGCATCTGCTCGAAATAGGAAAAATAAGCACTTTTGGAGGTGTCGCAGCTGCTCGAAATAGGAAAAATTGACAACTTTAGGTGTTGCAGCTGCTTGAAATAGGAAAATAGGCACTTTTGGAGGTGTCGCAGCTGCTCGAAATAGGAAAAATAGGCAACTTGGCGGGGTTGCAGCTGTGGTAAAAATAGGAAGGATAGGCAACTTTAGCGGAGTCGCAGCTGTTAAAGATAGGAATAATGGGCAATTTTAGCGGTGTTGCAGCGGCTTGAAATAGGAAAAATAGGCACTTTTGGAGGTGTCGCAGCTGCTCAAAATAGGAAAAATGGACAAATTTAGGTGTTGCAGCTGCTTGAAATAGGAAAAATATGTACTTTTGGAGGTGTCGCAGCTGCTCGAAATAGGAAAAATAAACAAATTTAGGTGTTGCAGCTGCTTGAAATAGGAAAAATATGCACTTTTGGAGGTGTCGGCGCTGCTCGAAGTAGAAAAAATAGGCAACTTGGCGATGTTGTAGCTGTGGTAAAATAGGAAAAATAGGCAACTTTAGCGGAGTCGCAGCTGCTAAAGATAGGAATAATGGGCAATTTTAGCGGTGTTGCAGCTGCTTGAAATAGGAAAAATAGGCACTTTTGGAGGTGTCGCAGCTGCTCGAAATAGGAAATATGGGCAACTTGGCGGTGTTGCAACTGCAGTAAAATAGGAAGGATAGGCAACTTTAGCGGAGTCGCAACTGCTAAAGATAGGAATAATGGGCAATTTTAACAATGTTGCAGCTGATTGAAATAGGAAAAATATGTACTTTTGGAGGTGTTGCAGCTACTCGAAATAGGAAATATGGGCACCTTGGCGGTGTAACAACTGTGGTAAAATAGGAAGGATAGGCAACTTTAGCGGAGTCGCAGCTGCTAAAGATAGGAATAATGGGCAATTTTAGCGGTGTTGCAGCGATTCGAAATAGGAAAAATAGGCACTTTTGGAGGTGTCGCAGCTGCTTGAAATAGGAAAAATGGATAAATTTAGGTGTTGCAGCTGCTTGAAATAGGAAAAATAGGCACTTTTGGAGGTGTCGCAGCTGCTCGAAATAAGAAATATGGGCAACTTAGCGGTGTTGCAATTGCGGTAAAATAGGAAGGATAGGGGTTCATGGATTGTGATCTGAAGTCAATCGGATATGCCTATAGCTCTGTGTGTTGAGCTCATTAACTTAGAAACCTCCTACCCTGTCTCCCCACTTGCTTTCCAGAGCCAGTTGTGTGCTGTATGACCCTGATTGACTGTGCCTAAGGCTTTGAGTGGACTTGAGCAATTCATCCTTAGTGGATACATAGCCCCGTCTCGGGGGTAGTCCCTAAGTGACTTTGAAACAATACAGGTTGGGCAGAGACCTATGGTTGGGTTGGAACATTGTATTCCATAGCTAGTTGCTTGGATATTTCAATAAAAGGGTAATTGTTCTTTGCGGTTTATATCATGTGTTTTTATGAATTTGTTCATTGATGAATAGGGTCAAGTCTTGTTGAGGCCCAGGAGGTTTAGAATGTTCGGTCGTGACTTTGGGGGAGAAATAGAAACCCCTTATGTGTTCATGTTCCCTCTGTGGGTTAGATGAAGGGAGGAGACATGGAAGAGTGGATCAGATCTCTTTACAGAGTGGTAACGAGGCATGGATGAGGATTGGGCAAACACCTTGGTTGGAAGAAGGCAAATTCAGAGTTCTCAGGTTTGGAAGAAGATCGACATACACTTGCATGGGGATCTCCGAGAGCTTTCCAATACATGATACAAAGTTTTCCAAAAATGGACTTAGGATGCGAAAGTTATTAGCCTAAGAAGTTGGCAGTAATAGTCGTATATGGCCGACTTCCGACTTTCCGAACCTGTAGTGCAGATTGCAGATTTCGGAAGTCGGAGGCGTGATTTCTCAGCGTGGTACGTTGAAGTTCCGACTTTCGACTCCCACGTCGCGGATTGCGGATCGCGGAAGTTGGAGGCCGCGTGATTCTGCGAAGTTGAGACCTTTGGAGTTCCGACTTCCTTCCTTAATTATGTATAGAGCCTCAAGACCCCTAACTACTATTCAAAACCATGTAATGACATAGACATCCCTACTCAAACACTAAAGATACTCTCAAGAATCCATGTGTGTTTGTTCAAGTATGTTGTTCTTCTTGGCCATGGATTCTCAAAAGGTTTTTCAGGGATTAAGGCCCAATTTTTCTCCCTCAAGCATGTTTAGGGAACCCAATATCTATACCAGGTTCTCAAAAAATTCTAATGGCACTAATATCCCCACTTATATGAATAATATGCTATTGGGAGGTCATTTTTGGTGATTGTAGGAATTGTTCTTAGCCAAAGATGCCTGGAATTTCCTTTAGGACCTAAGTCCCACTCTTTTCTCCCCAACCATATCCAAGGTGTTCGAACCTATACTTAGTCTTAAAATTGTCACTGTGCCACAAAAAACCCACTCATAGGACAAAGATACCGTGGAAAGGTCTATTGTGGTATTTCAACATATCATTCTTGGCTATAGATACCTAGAAGCTTTCTTTAGGTCCTAAGGCCCAGTTTCCATTCCTTAACCATGTCTAGAACCCCAAGACTCATACCTAATGCTCATAAACTTCTTAACAATTCCCATATTCTGACTATAAGGACAAATATCCCCTCAAGAGGTTAGCTTTGGTGGTTGGAGACATCATTGTTAGACCTTTAGGCCTAAAAATTATATTCTTGCACTAGTGGAGCACCATATGAAGGAAAATGGTTGTGAAGCAAGTATTCATACTTACAATCCTTGGATGAATGGATTTCACAAGGAAAATGACTTGATACAAATAAGGAGGTTGAGAGGGTATACCATGAAATCGACCATGTATATTAGCCTATTGTGGTGGATGACATGAAGTTAAATAATGTAATAAGCATGGCTTCTAAGGCATTTATTGTGAGGTTTATTTGTACTAGAAGGATGGAGACAGTGAGTTTGTTAATTTCAATGGATTCAAGTGCATGACTAGTAATCAATTTTAGCTTACCACATAAGGGATCATGTCATTTTCATCTGAGGATAGATGTTGAGGTTACATCCAAACATAGTATTATTTCTAGTCGGTATCTACTGCATTTATACCTAGGTGAATTTACCTGTTACTTGATCAAATTACTTATATATCTTTCAAGGTCCCATGCCAATAAGTAAGGATACCATAAGGATAAAATAATTGTACTAAATTAGTCTATTTCCATAGACTCTCTTATGTTTCTACACAAGATATTTCCTCTTTATGCTATTAATTCTAACTACTGGCATGATATGACTCATTATTGTTTCTTGTAGCCTTACAAAGAGATCTATCATATGCATTCAAACAATTATGACTCATTATGATCTCTCTTCTTATGGAAATAATATGAGCTAAAATTTCTATGGTGGCTTACAAATCTACTTTCTTAATTGACATATCAATTAGGTAACTAGGGATATTAGAATAATGAGAAGAGATATACGGTGCTACATTTTCTCTATATGCTCTCCATAAGTTTGACAATTCAATACATTGGTTAAGGTCCTACTTGGAGAAAACCTACAAGAACCTATACAATCCTTTTAAATATTAATAATTTTTATCATTACCTCTTCAAACCATAAGAAATTCTTATAAAGATAAAAGGAATTTGAACCATTAACCTAGATTTTTTAGACCAGTATTATACCATTGAAACTATTCTCCTAATGAAAATATGATTACTTGCTAAGATATCCCTCTAGTGGATTTTCAATGATGCCTACCTTACATCTACCACATATCATGCGATGCCAATCTATATCCTCCACCTCATTTATGTATTTGCATTGTTCAATGAACCATTTTAGTGGTGGAAGTGTAGTAGTTTTTACAGATGCCTACATGGGAATTTCTATTTAGGTCATTGGAGAGTCAACGACAGGTGGCATATGAAATTATTGAACCAAGTGATATCTAATAATGTTATGGCCATTGCACTGCACCTTTGAGTAATTTACTCACTCCCAAGTGAGATTTCTTGAGCTCTAAAGTAAATGAAGTTTCCCATACCTTGCAAGCCATTAAACGAGGTGTTCGAAGCCAGTTCTAACTCCTCCTAAAAATACATTGATATGTTAAAATGGTGGTGACAACTTTAACATCTTGATCTCCTATCATACTAACAACATACAACATATATTAGTTAGTCTAAAGGTTGGGATATCTCCACATTAGAAACATATTTATATTTAACCCGTAGAGCCTCCCTACGATATAAGTTATAAATATCCTTGACAAGCAATAGAATAAAAGCTAGAAACGATTATGCAATAAGTAAAATAAGAATATTATAAGAAACTAGCAGTCCGTAGCGCCATCCCCATAGCATATCCTATAATAAGGTTTAGCCCAAGGGGGTCTTCCTATGAGTCTAACAAGTAACAATATTATATTATACCTAGGATTATAGGCTCATGCCGTGGTTATACATACAACAAATTTTTAGGCCCATCTAGATATAAGATGCTATAGATTCATGCATATTCTTTTTTTCGTCTTTTTTGGTTTTTATGTTTTTGAAAAAAAAGGAGTAACAAAGGGGTCGATTTCATCTTGTGGAGGCCGTATTCTTGATTTGTTGGCTGAGTTTGGACTGCGTGGGCCGTGACATTGTCTGGAGAGGACACAGTCTTGTTTGTGAGGACGATTTACTTTCTGTTGGGCGCATATCCTTACAGTTCCACATCTACAGTGATCCCCACACTTCATCTGGGACAATATCAAGGGTTGTTACAGCCAAAAAGGGAGCTGTAGTCCATATTGACACATACAACGTTGTTGGGTACTCTCATTGTAGTCTTCCTTCTTGTTACGACTGTGCATAACGTTTCTGGGTAGTGAAGGAGGGCGCTGAAGCATAATAAGGGAGTCTGAGAAGAAGACAATTTGGGTTGTTTCGAGGAGCTGGCTGCAGACACCAAAGAAAAATTGAGACACCAAAGAAGGCTACAGGTCAGAGTTAAAGTAATTTCAGATTTGTTTGTCCACCTTAAAACTGCTGTTACAATCATTGTAAACTCAAAGTTATATGAATATGATATTTAGGGTTTATTTTCCTGGTTATTTATGCAAAGCAATCTCTATTGCATTTATTGTTCACTGTTAGCGCTACGAAAATCAAGATCTGAAACCCTTGATATCCGAAACAAACTCTTTCCGCACTGTCTAACTTTCTTCCGCAGCGGAATTCTTTCCGGAAGGCGGGAATAGAGTTTCTGCACAACGCTTCTTCCCCGTCGTCGATCTCGATCTCGATCGTTGATCTATCAATTTCGTGGCGAAATGGATTTCTGATCATTCGATTAATGTCCCCACCAAATCAACGGTGGATTCCAAAATTTATTAAGAGCATTCCATAGAATATTGCGCACATGAAAAGTCTTTCAAAGCTTGCAACTTCTCCCGACGATATCACTATAAACCGTCAATCTTTTCCTCACGATCGATCCCCACTCTATGATCTTGTTTTATTTGAGCGACTGGTTAAGGTTTAACCCTCTACAAAGCTTCACTTAATTGATCACTGACAGGATCAATTCTTCTCTGCAATTCAGAAACTATGGCAATCCAAAGCCATCGAGTTTATACACAGGGTTATATGGAGTGAAAGCGGGATGAATTCATACTTCCAATCCATCAAAACCACACGTAGAGTCTAATCCTCTGTTCTTTATTCAATTCACCGGAAATTCAAATACACACAGAGAATTCTACTTGTTCACTTCTCGCTCACTCTTCTGTGCACACAACTTTCATTCCTCCATTCATGTTATGTGGAATTTCTCTCCCTCTCAAGCTCTATGAGCTAATCAAAGCTTCTTTGAGCTATCCTCAAACCTCTATGAGCTATCCTAAGCTCTGTGAGCTAACCTAAGCTTCTGTGATCCAACAAAGCTAACTAAGCTGCTAAGAAAATAACTCAAACTGATTTAAATACAAGAGGATTCTGTTTCCATATCCTATAACAAAGGAGTACAGTCCTTATTGATCTCTGGTAACCCTCTGACTCACAACTAACTCAATCCTGACTATTACATGTGGAAAAGGATCTAGATTCCTTATCCATTTTATTCAGTGTTCACAAAATAAAGCAAATTACAAATGTATGAGACCCTAGGTCTCTTAAGAGTTCCCTCGACCTTGTGAAGTCATGAATGACTTTTCCCTCTTGAGCCTATGCTCCTGCATCAACATATCATCAGTACATTGAATACAAAAACCAACTAAGACTATTTGGCACAGCTCAGTGGTATTTTTGACAAGTGTTTTTACGAAAACCCTTAACCAAATTACATAAGCAAATAAGCCAAAAAAATCAGCAGGATCTGATGGGGGTCATTACAGTTTACTATCCAAAGCATATCCCCCTTGTATAAAAATCGAACCCTCTCACTTCCTTTAGATAAAGCTTGTTCATTGGTCACTGTATCATCATGTTGATTGGAGATGAGAACTGTGTGAATGCGCAGAGGAACCATGCACGACTGTCATTTTTGTATTCAATGGTTACTTGTGTTTTTCCATCAGGCCTCAACCAGGAGTAGGTTCCATTCTTTCTGACCTCTGTGAGCTTTTCTCCCAGCTTGGTAGGCAACACATGGGTGAGAGGCATAACTCAGGGGTTTCATTAGTTGCACAACTAGTCCAATAAAGGGTAGTGACTCACGTACTAGACCTCACACAGACTGCCATCCATACTAACAAATCACGGCCTAATCAAGCAGTACACAATTAGGCTGCCAACACATTTACACACCCTCACGACACCCTTAGTAACCCACAGTAGGTCATGGTACCTTCATACACAGGATTGGGACCCTTAACAGTCCTCAAGGCACTTTCAGCTAGTCACGACAGTCCTAGCAGGCTTAAGACATGTCACAATAGCCCTTAGCAGGCTCAAGACAGGTCATGGTTTTCTTTAGAAAGCATTAGCAGAATTTACACATATGAAAATGACGCAAACAGGAAATACAAACTGAATATGAACACTGTGATGAATCTCATAAACTAAAAAAAACACTTTTCATTAACACTTCCAAGAAAGTTTACAAAGCTACAATCCAAGCACAAAAGCTTAAAAAATGAAAGTCGAACCCTTCCTCCTCCGTAGAGGTTACATTTATAGTGCAATTTACCCCTAAGACGTATCTCAAAACAGGGCATCAAAATTAGTTACATTGACAAAATCAGTTACCATAGGACAACAAACTCTAGCAAAAAGACAAAAATGTTCTGGTAACTGCTCCTCCATTCGGCCTCTTCCACTATCTTTGACGCTTCATGCACTCAGCTTCAGTTTTTCCTTCCCATACTTTTCAATGAGTTTCCATTGCTCATCTGCTGGTAAATCCAAGGTGGCAAGCTCTTTAAGCCACACCCTCATTTCAGTATGCTCTTTGTATGAATAGCCTACGAGGAGTGTAAGAGCTTCTTTAAATGTAGAGACCAACTCGAAATCCTTCGTCAATTTTTCCACCATCGTCTTGCCTTCCAGAGGCTGTTCCATATCTGCAAAGCACTCCTGGTCTAACCTGCACTCCCATAGCTTGCCATGATATCCCTCCTTTGTCCTCATGGCTCCATCTTCTTCCCAAAACATAGGAAGAAATTTCTTAAATAATGGATCAAATGCCTCCTTGAACAACTTCACTTGGTTAGCCAGGACATCTATCCCTGCTTGGACAGTGCTCACTTGCTGGTGCTTGAGTATTACCTTCTTAGCGTTGATGATTGTGGCCACTTTTTCCTTTATATTGGCTGCTTGAGCCTGCTCTTCAGACAAACTATTTAATAACTCTATTGCATTTTGTGCATAATCCTTAAGCTTCTTGTTTAACTTCTCATTTGCCACTGTGACAGCTGACCTTTCCAGTTTGATTACAACTTCCTTATCTACCATGAAGTCCAAATATGGCCTCAGCTCCTCTGCCTGTACAATAACATCATCCCAGATGATCTTCTTTTCCTCCTGTAATGCACTTTGCCCTATAACTTGCTGCTTCAGCTTGTCATAATCACCCTGCATCGCTTGGTACTTGGTTTCCCAAGCTTTCTTGTCTATCTCTGCAGCCTCTTTGTCCCTTTCGGCATTATCCCGCATGGTCTTGTGGTTGGCATTATGCTTTTTCAATCTTGCCACTTCTAAATCATCCAGACTTTCCTTGGCTATTTTCCCTACAATAGAAAAATCTCCAGCCTCCACTGAGGGTGTGACCATGGCTTCTATCTCTTGTTCTTTGTTTTTCAACTTTTTCTCAAGCCCTTCAACTTTAGCCTTCAAAGCTTCCTCACTGTCCATTATCAATTTCATATCTACTTGCCACTTTTTCTCTCTTTCTTCAAGCTCTACTAGCTTAGCTTTACAATTAGTCAACTTACCCTGCAGCTCTTCTTTTTCCTCTTCTAGTTCTGCAATTTCTGGTGCATTCACCAGTTGGGCAGCTGGAATCTTCAATTTCTTCTTGAGTCACAGAATTTCTTGATCTTTTTCATCTAATAGTTTCTGAATGCTAGCCCTTTTATCTTCTTGAGTTTCAGTGGCCAATAGTGAAGCCTGGAACTTTTTCACTTGTGCCTTCAGGCTCTTGTTCTCCACCTTTTCCAATCCCAACTACTTTTGCACTTTGGTTTTGCTGGCCTGCACTTTTGATAGCTCTATGGAAGCCCTCAACAACTTGTTATAGATGAATTCACCTGTCTCCTTGTGCAGATTGATCACATCAGGTACTGGGATGTCTTCCAGATTTACTTTTAGTTCCGTGGCCTTACTCTTAGTGGTTAAGGTAAGACTCAAGGTATTCTGGGCAAGGTTCCTGCTTTCCACCAAGGCTACATCCTTCTTGGACATTTTTCTTGCATCCGCATACAGTTTAGCTTCTTTTGAGATTGTATCTGGGCTCTCCTCATATCCCTCCAGTAACTTAGCCCTGCTTAGGCTTGATGCTGCAGCTCCAGTAGGTGTTATGTTGAACACATGTTGCTTAACCTCGAAGGATGCCACCGAGGATCTGGCTTGCTTTTTCTTGGGTTAACTTGCTTGTACCTATACTAATTTCTGCTCAGGCTCCTCTACCTTTTTCCTCTTTGAGGCTCTCTTAGCATCACTGTCTACATCCATGGGCTCACTACCCCCTTCCTTTATATATTTTTCTGGAGGAATGGTAAGGGACATGGCTGCTAATATTGCTGGGGTTTTACCAAGTGAACCAGGGACTGTTAATGTGCTACTTTGAAAAATGAATGCTAACGATGAAGAATCTTCTGGTGGGTCTACTTCCAATTGGCCTTTGTCAATGTATTCTAACCAGTTTGCCATCTCAGCTAGACCTGTCAGTTCGAAGTGCTCATATCCTTTCCTGTTACTTTCCTTCCTTCTTTCTGAGATAATCTGGTGAGGATCATAGTGTATGGACGCTTTGTATGGGAATCCCAGATCACCCATTATTCGCTCAATAACTGGGAGAGCTGTTTTTTTTTGACAATGAAGGAGCCCAATGTCCATGGAAATCTGATGTCCGAAGTCTTCCTGTCATCCAAGAAATGTTCACACTCCACCTTCAATTTTTGTCTTATAAATTCCAAGGTGAGTACTCTAGGGGTTAGGAAGGTAGGTATCACATAGGGGGCATGGGAGTAGCCATAAACTCTAATCACAGTCCCATGCTCCAGCATGAACCAATCCCCAACCCTCTTCTCCATGGATGGCTGCAGTAGGTCTTTCATCTCAGGAAGTACCCTAGGCAGTCTCTTCTGGAAAAAGATAAAATATATCGCTTCCATAAGATCATTCATGAAGGTTTTGTAGTATGAATACATCTCCTTAGTCAACTGCAGCTTTGGAGCTTGCAGGTTTTCTTCATTAATTTCCAGGAACATTTTTAACAAGTAATACTGGAACCTGAAAGTTCTTGTCTTAGGGAATTCTATGAGCTGGGAGTGGATGTTGTCTGCCAAGGCTTCATCAAACTTTAGGCATGCACATTGGGTAAGCGAATTTGGGCCTGCTGGCTCGATAGGACAAGTGCTTAGAACAAAAATAAAACTTATCAGGGGCTCGGTTATGTATAGGTCATTGTTTAAGCCTAGGAACTGGGCCAACATGGAGATAACACACTTCGAGTCTTCCCTAAAAAGGCTGGCCTCACCAGGAAAAGGTGCACCCCGAGAGGAGGTATTTGGTAGTAGGGAAGCATGATGAAAGCTCTGTTTGAAGTCATCCGGGGCTTCACGGAAATGTTGGATCAGGGTTTCCATTATGTAACTATGGTATTTTTGGTAGAATTCTTCTGGAACGGCCAAAGCTTTCCTAATAGTAGGGGTGTCTACATAGCACATGATTTTAGAGTTTGAGGCATCCATGATTGCTCTTCGGTCCGAGGAGTAATGGCTGGCACACCAGTATACAAATTCAGGGCAACTAGGGGTTTGGCTAGTTGTAAACAAATGCAAAAAGGATTGATAAATATTATGGACATCCACTTGTCTAGCCCTTATGACCTCCAATCTTTCTTTGGCAGTTTCTATGGTGCTATTTATCAGCATGGGATCGTAAACCTCACAGTCTTTATCCTCTAATAGGTCAATTATCTTTAGAGGCTCAAAGCCTGGGGGTACCACGGGTCCGACCATTTAAATAGTTTAGGGTGGAGGTGGATGGCCTACCTGGTTGGTTGACAACTAGGTGGATCCTCTGGGTCTCTGGTTGGCTGGTCAGCTCTGAACGATCCGCTCCTTTCGCTTTCCAATGCACACAAGTCAACTGGGATGCGAATCTTCGTGCAGACACGCGTTTTATAATATAAACATGCCATATCACCCTTACAGCTATGACAGCGACGGAGTCACGTCAGCCGTTTATCCATACGATCAACTCTCATCCGTAGATCTCCTTGACCTTTACTTGCATCGTCTCCCGTGGCTTCCAACCCCGCCACATATCAACTCGACAACACCTTTAATCTGCAAAAACATTTTCAACCGTCGATCCGCTCTCCTCCTAGATCTTGACCGTCCCAAGATGCGTCCTTTACCGAGTTCACGAATTTTGGGTCTGTTGATTTCACACGCAAGTCATATCCGCGAACTAATCCTGAGCCGTCGATCTCCATCTCACTAGATCTGCAGCGTTGGGAGATGCCGAACTTTTACTTTATCAAAAGTTCACGGATTTGAATCACAACCCTTTTCGCGCATGTTTAAATCGCGAACAATTTTCTGACCGTTGATCTAAGCCTTCCTCCGTCGATCTTCCTTGACCTGCCCACAGGCTAGCACCCCCTCAGTGTTTAAACAACCTTCAACTTTTTCCGCGAAGGAGGCTCATGACCATTTATCTCCCCCACTTTTGATCTAAACTGTCTATAGGCGTTAATCAGCGCTGCAGGCACATTCGTTTATACTTAATCCTCTGATCAACATCAAGACTGTAGCTTCCCCAAAATTCTTATCTCAGCTCCAAGTTAAAACCAAAATATTAAGTAATTGATGTTTGGATTTGGTTATTATAAGGTGGAAGCTTGTATGGTGTAATATATGGTTGTCATGTGCTGGTAAAGGCTATTTTGGAAAGCATATGGGTGTACTACAGGAATATTCTTAACTGTATATTGGAAGGAAGTTGAGAGGCCAACTCTCGAGGAGCCAATTCGAGAAATTGGGTTGTTTTATTTTCAAATGGCCAAAAAAGGGATTGGACAGATTTGAAAATGAGCTATACATTTTAAATTTGATTCTTCAATATGATATTTTATTACATATGTCTTCATTGTAATTTGTAGTGGTTTTTTCTTACGTGATGTGCAAATTGGTTCTATGTAGGATGTCAAAGGAATATCAAGTCAGGGTTGAAGAATTCAAAGTTTGCAAAAAAAAATTCAGAGGATAATAACACCACAAGATTCCCTTGTAAAAAATGTTGCAATGTTGCAGTATTGACATTTGAAGAAGTACAAGACCACTTGATGATTCATGGTATAATAAGTTCATATAAAACTTGGTTTTTCCATGGAGAGAGAGTTCCTACTTAGGACTATATATTTGACAAGACCAAGAAATGCCACACAACAGAGATGCATGATTTGCCTCGAGAAATTACACATGGTGATGAACACATAGTCGGACATTAGTTCTCATTTAAGTTTTATCTGTGAAAATTTATATCTTAGATTATTACTTGGATTTACCTTTCATGCATATGTTTTTTGTTTTGCTACTGTTTATGCATGGATCTTATCTGTTTTATTGTGTTATGTAACTTTCATTTATTTTTACAGTAGATAGATTGGGTGTGGGGAATTGAGAGTGTTGTGAGGGGGGGGAGGGGCCATATGAGCTTCAACCTTCACGTGGTTGGCCCTGTTTAGTAGAGAATAAGATATTCTTGAAACCAAGAGAAGCTCATTCAGGTATTTTCATTTAGTTTTTTTAGAATTCCATATATGTTATGCATTTTTTTACATATCTATCAATTGCTTATATGAAAATACTGTTTTGTCATGATATATGCAGGTCTTCGCAATGGAAAGCAATATAATGACAATTTTTATCGTTCTCTAATGCATATTTGTAAGTTATCACCACAACGAATTTGTCAATTAGATATCTTATTGTCGTTTCATTGATTACGTGTTGATTTCTTCATTTTAAGTACAGTTGTACTTGTCTTTTTTATGAATTGATTTTGTTGCACAGTTGTTGAAGGAAAAAGGTTGATTGCGGGATAGCTATTGAGAACGGGCAGGTAATGTAATGAACAATATTGAAAGTATTTGATTACAACAAATTTAATTACAACACATTTATTACAACCCTAAGTATACAAGATTGATGGTGTAACAACTAATTTGTGTGAAATATTTGTGTAAAGCATAGAGGATGCCAAGATCATCTGACGTTATTGGCATGAGAGATGAAATTTGAGGTATAGATCCTTATTTCTTTTTTGGAAGTAAGAAGAGAGAAATTTATATTAAAAGAGAAAGATTTACAACTAAACCCAAAAAGGTCATAACCCTGCCATCACACTGAGTCACCTGACTGAACAAAATCACCTCCGAAGAGGACTTCGCCTGACCATACATACTACAGAGACGAATACTATAGATACTGCAAAACTAAAACAAAACACGTGCACGCAGGCCTTTTGACTCCCATTATCACTCCTTTACACAACAAAACCTCATGAAATAGAAATGAAAACCAAATCCCCACACTATTGACCTTCTTTACCATAAGCACCCGATAGCTTAGAAAACAGACATAATAGATGATAAACTGACACCCAACAAACCAGACACTAAACATCCCCCACGCCAACCTAGAACAGAAAGTAGGGGAAATCAGGATAGCGCCCAGGAGGAGGAACCGCAAAAGCCGCTGGCTGCGCATGAGCAGGTTGAAGCTGCATAGCCTGAAGGAGAAAATCTAGCTTACGGTGGACGGCCATGGTTTCCTCCAAAATGATTCTTTCATAGCTGAGAATCTCATTTACAAACGGATCCTCCATCCTATCCCGGAGAGCATAACCCATAATATTTTTCATTACCCAATAGAGCGCAATGGTGCGCTCATACAGGCTGAAACGACCCGCGGTGTTTCCTAGATCCATAGCCCAATTTGCAGTCTGACGATGTTCCACATACAAAGTCTCCTTATCAAGTTGTTTCCAAAGTTGTCGTTCCACAGTGCAAATCTCTTTCTAGAGATCCGGGGGACCATCCCGAACAAAGGCACTGGATTCCCAACGGGCCTTTTGCTGGGCACGAGAGAAATTCCCACCGGATTCACCCTGAGAAGTCTCGCCCACCCGATAATGATGACAGCCTGCAGTGGCATTGCGTCTATCCCAATTACCATGATCGCCCATACCATCTAACAAGAAAACAATGGTGGTGCATGCAAGTAATTATCTGAACTCTACGTTCATGTCTACCACCTTCCTTGGGTTTAAAAAGAGTTCTGCCACCCATTATCCATTAATGGAAAATCGTACTGCAACTGAAGGTGGTGATCTTTCGCACAGTCCATTAATGGAAAATCGTACTACAACTGAAGGTGGTGACCTTTTGCACTGTCCATTAATGGCAAATCGTGCTTCACTTAAATCCTTCCCTCCTGTAATCATGGTAGAAGTACCTTTCCGAGTTAGTGAGAAGACAACAAACTCCATGGGAAAGGGATGAAAAGACTGCTCATCGATCATCCTTTAAAAGAAGGGTGAAAGAACGAGGGAGGAATGGATCACGTGGTAGTACGATCCTTCGCCTGATGTCGCCCTCCATCATTAGCATGGTAACTCATCATATCGCGGGAAATAATATCCGAATTCGGTAGGTTTTCCCACGTTTGGGCGCTTAGGTCCAAGTGATTCACTGCCCCAAGGTTAGCAAGCAGGTCTGCCAGCTTGTTCCCATTGCGCTTAACATGGGAGAAAGAAATAGGCAGCCCCAGAGATAGCAGAGATGCTAAATTATCCAGCTTGCCCTCAAACCGCCACAACATCGCCACCTTTGAGCCGCGTTTGCCCTTGTGAACCTCAGAGTCCATGTGGAGAATAATCCGGGCATCACCCTCCACAACAAAGGGAGTACATTATTAGTCTCATGCCCCAGATGGCCAATTTTGAAGCTGACCATTAACCCTTCTGTATCCCTGAGAACACACCCGTAGCTGGCCGGGCCGGGATTAAGAGGTATAGATCCTTATTATCAATACAATTTCAACATTATTTGGGAGTATCGCCTATAGGTTTCCTTTTAGGCATTGGGAGTATCACCTATAGGTCTCTTGAAGCTGCTCTGACCACTATTAAAGAATTTTATGTAATGTAGTTAGAAATCCCATTGACTACTTTGTGTAAATGTCAATACTCAAGACATTTCTTCAGTCAACGTGGTCACAAGATATGATTCAAATGGGAAATTGCTTCCAAACTCAATCAATAAACTCAATTAAGCCAAAAATACAGGCATACGATCTTATTTCACAATGGTCCTTTATCTGAACCGAAATACAATGGATCGATCATTACAAATAGAGACCTCTCTCTCTCTCTCTTTGTAATCTCCAAGAGTAAAAAATCTGAGCTTGTTCCTCTTGATTGAACCTTCCTCGAGCTAACTAAGCTCCATTAAGCTGCCTAAAAGCTTTTGCGAGCTAACAAGCTCTTTAAGCTAAAGCTAAGCTATCCATCTAAATGACTCAACTGGATTAAATATAACTCTTACTCTATTTTCCAGATCCTTCAAAGAAGGAACAAAGTCCTTATTCGAATCTACTATCCTCTATGACTTACTATGATTGATATCTGTTATTTTCCAGTATGGTAAACAAGCACCTCATTTTATTTTTGCTTACTGTGGTTTTTTTACTTTTAGAAAATTATTGATGAAAACTGTCAAGGATTAGAGTGAAGGAGGAACATCTTGCATGTAGATCATTTTTGCATTCAAAGTGACTTATGAGAATCCTATACATTGGGTATTTTTCCTTGCATTATTAAGATTTGGTAAGCATTAACATTTTGTTGAAATCATGGTTGTGTAATAGTTAATTTATCGACCACCTTACATATTGGGGTGATATCATATGATATTTGTATAAGATGTACTTTATAATTGTATAAATAGTAACTGAAAGGATATTTCTACTATTTATTCGTGCTACATCTTTTAGAATGGGAAACATATAAACTTTGATTTTGACTTTGGGTGCAGAGAAAAATTAGTGGATTATGCTCTTGCCTCTAGCAAAATATACGAGGGAGAAGGGTTTAAATACATTAAGGAGTCCTTTGCAAATGGCACACTTCATCTCATTGGCCTTTTGAGTGATGGTGGTGTTCATTCATGATTAGATCAGTTGCATGTATTCTATATCTATAAATGCATTATTATGAGTTGATTATCTTAGAAAGCTTATAGATTTATCCGTGCTATGCAATTTTTAATCTTTGTATTTCTCCATCTTATGGTTGAATGCTATTTATATCACCAGACTCGATTAAGTTGGGTCTAAATATGTTATAATTGTAGAACCCATTGATCTACTGACATAAATTTTAAGAGAAGGCTACTCTTACATGGATCCATCAAGCAACCATTAGAAAAGATGATCGTTTTATCCATGAATACTTGAAATTCTAGTTAGATGTTCACTTTATGAGTATGTGTATGAACTTGAATGCCAACTTTGTCCTGCAAAACGTTTATTTATTATTATTTTCTTTATTGAATCAATGCTGCATATGAAACCTTTCAAGTTCAACCAACTTATAAGGTCAGAGCCATTCAGACTACTTTCTTAGGTATCTCGAGTCAGAAACAATGTTGTGATTATTAGTCTTTTCTTGGAATTACAAATGATGCAATATTGGTGTTAATATTGCCCCTTTCCCCAATTCTTAAAGGGTTCTATCTCAATGGTAGAGCGCCTGCTTTACAAGCAGGAGGTTGAAGGTTCGATTCCTTAGTGCCCTAATGATATTGCAATATTGATGTTTTAAATAAAATATATTTCATTATGATTTATTATGGCTACGAGGGGGGTTCTAAACTGACTTCATATGTCACTACGAGGGGGGTTCATAACCGCCCCCAAAGGTTTGAAAAGAGTTTAAGGGGGGGTTTTGAACCGCCTCCGTAGGTACCTACGAGGGGGGTTCATAACTGCCCCCAAAGGTTTGTAAAGAGTTTTAGGGGGGGTTCTGAACCGCCTCCATAGGTACCTACGAGGGGGGTTCATAACCGCCCCCAACGGTTTGTAAAGCATTTTAGCGGGGGTTCTGACCTGCCTCCATAAGTACCTACGAGGGTGGTTTATAACCACCCCCAAATGTTTGTAAAGAGTTTTAGGGGGGGTTTTGAACCGCCTCCGTAGGCACCTACGAAGGGGGTTTATAACCGCACCAAATGTTTATAAAGCGTTTTTGGGGGGGTTGTGAACCGCCTCCGTAGGTACCTACAAGGGGGGTTTAAACCGCCCCCAAAGTTTGTTCATAAATACTTTTAAGGGCGGTTCGAAATCGCTCCCGTAGGTACCTACGAGGGGGTTTATATCCGCCCTTAAAAGTGACTTTTGCGGGGGTTTAGAATCACCACCAACAGTCACTTTAGGGGCAGTTTTTATCTCTTCCATAACCGCCTCTTGTTGGGTTGGGCCCAAGTGGGTTGGAAAAACATACAAGTATGGAAAAATGCGCGTAGCGCACTGCAACAGGAAGAAAAGGCAATTTTGATAATTGCGCATTGCGCGCTGCGGTAGGGAGAGAAAGTAGTTTTGATGGAAGCGCATTGTGCACGGTGGCAGGCGACATACATTTTTGAGGTTTTACGCGTGTCGCGAGATAGCAATGGCTAAGGCATACGCGTGTCGCGAGATAGCAATGGCTAAGGCATAGTCGCGCAGTAGGACGATGCGCATGGTAGTGCATGAGCTATTTTTGGGGCAGAACATAGGTAGAGGTTAGATGAGGATATGACCTATTTTGGGTAAGGAATAGGTGGATGACAGATGAAAGCGACCTGTTCGAACGTGTCGCGGCAAGCAGTTGAGGAGCTAGGCCATGACACCGATGGCGACAGGCAAGCGAAGGAGTGGAAAGGGACAGACCATGATGCAGTTGTAACCATTTTGAGGACTGCGGCTGTCAGAAGAGCATGTGAGCCACGAGTGGCCCAGCTGGAGCAGGCAGAGCAGGCTGTCGACGACGACAGCTAGGGTGGCAGTTAGCCACGCTTGTTTTGGAAACTTTGGGGTTTCGCCTAATGATTGTAAAGACATGACCTACGGGCATGATCTATAAATAAGGCAAAATATTGTAAGGGAAGGGTTACTCTTCGGTTTTGGTTAAGTATTTGGATATTGTAAAATCTTAAGCTTAGGCAGCCATTGTAAAGGCTCTACAGTTGAGTGCGCAGAGACCTATCTGAGAGAGAAGAGAGTCTGCAGTTGAGTGCACAGACTAAGAACGGTTGTATCCTTCACATTAAGAGCAATATTAACAACCGTTATTGTGGACGTAGCCTCCATCCGGGGGGTGAACCACGTTAAACCCTGTGTTATGTGACCAATGTGTGTTTATGATTGTTTAAATTGCTTGGTATGAATGTTTAATGCTGGAAACTTCTGTTATGTGATTGCTTTTATATGTATTCGCCACAGAGAATGGGACTAATATGTTAAGTAATGCATGCGCAGAGGATTGTTAAGTGTTCAACATGTATGAATCTGTCAATTGTAATGTATGAATCCAACTATTGGTCGAGTAGTGAGCATTGAGTTTAAGTGCAGCGTGGAGCGCGCAATAGTGTATGTTTAGTAAACCATCTTCAATTTAATGATAAGAACTTGAGTATAATAAAGGGATAAAGAATGTTAAGTAGAGTGGTTAGGATTGGACATCCCGGTAAGGATGCGCAGTCTTGGCGATGCGCAGAGTCATTGAAGGTTGCTGCGGAGTAAGCTGTTGATAGCTTACTGTCGTAATGCAAAGGTATCATGTATCGCACAGTCAGAGGAGGCGCAAGTGCGCAAGCGCAGTTGTGCACCGAAGTACCCTACGTGGAACAGAAGGTTCGCGCAGTTATCTATCTGCACGACCCACAACGCATTGGCTGCTTATTAGCCTTCGCCCCCCATTGCATCACCCGGTTGTGGAAACTTGATTCCGCAACCACCCCCTCAGCTTCACCTCGGGTGAGATCTCAGGCTGCGCGCAGCCTGTTGCCGAAAGGGCCGGTGAATTGGGGTTTTGTTTGTTCCTTGAATCGCCAAGTACCTGGGTCTACACTGGAAACCTCAAGAAGGAGTTGACAGCCAACACACCTAGAAGTCAAACCTTTTAGCGTCGGTGTTATTAGGGGCAGTTTTCTAAAGACCACCTCCAAACCGCCCCCAAAAGTAACATTTGGAGGTGGAAGGAAACCGTCGCCAACAGTCCAAAAGTAACTTTTTTTTGGGGGGAGGGGGGGTAGAACCACCCCCAAAAGTGACTTTTGGGGGTAGTTTTGATCTCATCCAGAACCGCCCCTAAAATTGAAAACTTTTAGCGTCGGTGTTATTAGGGGTGGTTTTGGAAAGACCGCCTCCAAATCCAAAACCGCCCCCAAAAGTCACATTTGGAGGTGGAAAAAAACCGCCCCTAAATGTCAAATTTGTTGTAGTGAATTGTTATATTAATGGAGACATCTACCCAATTAGTTCTTGAACATACACCGCGACTTGAGAAATGCAAAAAAATGATTTTTCCTTGACTTGTTGGGTGTTGATTTTGAATTATTGTCTTGCTTACAATTGTGACCAAGAGTTGGGCACTTGGGCATTGTAGAAAAAATATTTTTCCTTAAGTACTATTGATGTCAATAAAGGTTACTTAGACATTTATTTGGAAAAATTTCCTTATTTGCAATAAATTCCATGATAGAGCAATGGTTTTTTCATATAATTGATTCTACATGAATTGTATTCTTGTCCAAATGTTTGGTGTGTTGAACTTCATTCTTCTTTTAAGAAGTCAAGGTAAAGATTCCCAAATAGAGAATTGACCATGTGAAAGTATTCATATGTTATTTCTTATGAAGTTTGTTCTTTTCAACAAGTACCACTTTCTTGTTGCATAAGCTTAGAGACAAGTTATGATTCAAAAATAGTAAGTGTTTCAAAACTAAAACGACAAATCAGTACGAGATTATAATTTTCATACTTGAATCATAAGAGCCTCCTTTCACTTTTTTGCAAAACAGGGGTTGGCATAGAGTAACAATTGGATAAAATAGTTTCTCCTTGAACTAGTTATGTAAAAGGCACTTCAAGGATTTAATATTTCATAAATACTTTGTTGGTTAACACTATTTATGTAAAACTGTTGTATCCACTGGTTTTAGGTATAAATGGTTGACCATGTAACTTCTGAATGAGAATTGGATTCATCGGCCATACGGGGATATTCTTTCATTCTTTCCAAGCTTACTAGAGTTCTTGGGATGAGAAATATAGATAGAATAAAATGAATTCTATAGACATCAACTAAATACAACATGAGATTTTGCTACTCAACTTGCTCATGTGGATGTAAAAAGGAAAGGAGAAGAACTAGATTGCAGTCTAAATTATGGGAATGTTAAACGTAGAAAGCATAATGGATCTAATCCAACTCAATAGGTAGTTTTATCATAAACTTCCAAGTATCAATAGCATTTTTGTTTGTACTTAGATGGGTGTAATATAAGGTTATCAGGTATAACATTTTTTTGAATTTGCAAATTTCTTTCGTTTGGCATACTATTGAGCTCTCAACAACTCCCCCTATTTTTTTGCAAAAAATTAAGGGTCCCCCATATGAATTTTGTAAATACTTGGATTTCAATTGCTTTTGATATTTACTTTCTTGATTTTACTCACTGATTGGATGGTTTCCTTTCTTAGATGCTTGATTTTCCACTTGTTAACTCTTTCATCTTGGCTTTAATGAAATGAAGTTTTGGTGCTATGGCTCATCTCCGTAGTTTCAATGTTTTGGATTTATGATTATTCAACAATGCTTGCATGCTCTTATTTGAGATTTTTTAAGTTGATTGCATGCTTCCATTTGCAAGAATTGGATTAAAATGAAGTTTCAACAAATCGCCAAGTTTCGCTCTTCAATACATAAATTGGTTAAATGTGCACTTTGGAAGATAACCAAAATTTGACTAAATGCTAAATTTTAGAGATTTCAATCCTTGTATTGCAAGATTACATATTAAGGAATAGAGTTGAGCTCTTAGTTATGATTTTTGTATCACTTGTCAAAATTTTCAAGCCTTAAAATTTTGATAAAATATTTCATTTTCATAATTTTACAATTTTCAGCAAATTTAAAATAATTTAGTTGAGGCTTGTTCACATCAAGTTCGATTACATCTTAGAAGAACATATATAAGACTATGGAAAGAAATAAATGGTTTTCATTTTTGAACAAAGAATTTTATATGGCTATGACTTTGTTTAAAAAATCTTTTTTCTTTGTCATAACTTTTATTCTTTTTTGACTAATCAAATAATTTGAATATAAGCTTAATCCTATGCAACTAGATCTATGTATTGAAACACCATTTGTCAAATAATAGAAGAAAGCTCATGATTCTTAATTTAGGAAAACATCAAAGTTTACAAAATCTTTACTTACATGATTGTTCTCAAAATTTCACCATACATATTATAATCAAATTGTTTTCCAATTGATGAATATACTTTTGAATATTCAAATATTTATTACAATTTTTTTTCCTTTTTTCAAAAAACCTCTATTAAAACATATATCACCCATTCACATACAACTAGATTTATTATGCCTAAAGATGTCTTTGAGTAAGAATTGCTAATCGAATTTTGTTCACTTATGTATATTAAAAACCTTTGTTTGCTTGAGGTTATAATACTTTGATTAATGCTGATTGGTTTTTCTCTTTGAAGTGGTTGATTCATTTTTGGTTGTCATTGAAAATATAAAAGGTATTTGTATATAAATTCAAAGCTTAATGCTTTTTCCATGATGACTACATCATAAACTTCTTTGAGTACATTTATGTTGAAAATAATTAAGTCTTTCACACTTGTGAGATGGTATGATCTCATCGTTTCTTATTGTAGTTTGAGATTATTATTTTTTTGTTTTGACAGGTCATCCACCACAAAGTTGCAGATTTTAAATCCACCTAACCACAAGTCCACCACATCATTCGATTGAACCATTTGCAAGGGTTAAATCGTTTGGTGACTTTGTTATGGTTTTTCCATTATGCGGGAAAATACCTGTCAATGCGGGAGAAACTATCATGAAAAAGTTGTTGTGTAAATAATTCAATTGATTGCATTGATTTCAAGGGAAAGTCACGCTCTTGTTCTAGAGATTAAGCAGTGAACCGCCATGTATTTATTATAAAAACAAAACTGCAGATTTGTTGTCACCACCAGAATGATTATCAGCTTTACTTTCCCAATGTGATTTTGTATCACCTTGATTATTGCATCATCCGACCACATCGTCCATGCATTTGCGGAATTGGATTTCTTTGAATTGGATCCAAATCAAAAGCCTCCCGTCTACCAACTCAATAGAACGCCATTTTTTATTGGCACGCCAACTCACTAGACTATTGCTCTACCATTTTTTGAATTCAAGCAAAAAAAAGTGAAATAAAATTCCATTTAAATTCGGATTAAAAAAAATCTATTACAAGCATTATCACCAACATACCGACTGTCGATTTGTTTGTACAAAATAAAATTAGCAGAGTTCAAAAATTGATACACGATTTAACATTCCAATAATACAGATTTGATTTTAAGATATTAATTGTAGAGAAGGAAGCATTGAAATAATTTAAAATTCAAAACTATATCTTGCTTTCAAATTTCTAGTTCTTTCTCAAACCCGAATCTTTCTCGGCGGACCTCTCAATGGGGAGAACGATCGCGTGTGAGAGAGATTGTCCTGGATCTTGTGACCCAAAAATCAAAATCAAATAGATTTGTTACGTATCAACAATGAAAGTCTATCCAGATTTTTAAAAGAACACCCACTGTACTATGTTCCTATCTCTGCACCTTGTTTCAATTGCAATGCCCTTCTCATCTCTCTCTCTCCCTTGATTATCAACTTGGCCGCTCTCTCCATATCCTCTCTTCACCACAAACACTCCATTCTCATTCTCCTCTCGCTGAATCTCCTCTGCCATTCCTAATCTCTCCACCAGTAGCTTCACCTTGAAGGGGTGATCGTGTTGGAAGGGCCAGGCCAAGATGGGGACTCCTTGCCCGATGCTCTCCAGCGTGGAGTTCCAACTGCAATGGCTCACATGTCCACCTGTAGCAGGATGTCCCAAGATTCGTGATTGAGGAATCCAACCCAAAATAACCAAACCCTGCACTCAGACTGATTGCCTGCATTATTGTGCCTTTGGAAGAAGGCATGCAAATCCACTGGAATGGAGGAAATGAAAGAAGCATCATTCATGTCTTTTGGCTCGTTCAGTTTCTTCACCGCTCGCTTCCAATCCCGTCGCAACCTCCTGTATTTGATGAGCCCAGAATGCAATCTTGGGATTTGCTTCTATAACCCTGGGGATTTGCTTTGAACGAGTGAAAATATGTTTTGGAGCTCGCAACATCTCGGGTTGCGGAAAGGGAGGTCGTTAAGGGGTTAAAGGCCAGGAGATGGATCATCAACCTGTAAATTTACCGCCTGGAAGCTTGTTCTTTGCCTCAGTTGTGTGAAGAGGGGCCGAATGAAAGGGAGTGTCCATTGTTACTGCCTGGAAGATTTGTTTTTGCCTCAATTGAGTGGAGAGGGGCTGAATGAAAGGGGGAAGATCAAAAGTTTTAGCGGGCAGTTTAAAATTCAAATTTGAGAAAGTTTTAGCTGGCAGTTCAAAATTCAAATTTGAGTTACAACTTGCAAATGACACCTTTCCATGCGATGGCATGCCATGGTATGAGCATCGTGCATTGCGTAATACCTCATGATACGTATGGTGATGGTCTATTTCATGCATGATAGATGTGCAGATGTGTCCGGTAGATCGCTGGTGGGTGATTCCATGAAGACGGGTAACTATTTTTGGCCAAATATGACGGTGAAAAACATAAATTTTACCCATGTATTAAATTGAAGCCCTCGAAACTCATATATCATGTCGAATTTTCATTTAATGAAACGTGTGTACTTAAAAATTTGAAGAGCAATTAACAAGTAGTTTGTGTGCGTGCACAATAATTTAATGTTAAAGTAATAATTTAAAAAAATGAAATATGCGAACATGATCTAGACAGAATGCACTAGGGCTTACATGTTTTTCTTTTAATTTTTCTCGAAAAAATATATTTATTATTATTTTTCAAAAATGACCAATGAATATTTAAGTCGTATTTTGCACACATGTGTGTGCGTGCACGAAATCTTTTGATTTTTTACATAATTTGCAATACTATAAATACCATTTTAAAGAGGACGCGTTTATCTAGGGCGTGTGTATTTTTTCAAATTTTTTGGATGTGTATTTTGAATTTTGTGGATTTATATTTGAGCTCAATCGAAGTTGTCGGCATGGTTTTTTAGGGCAAGTTTTAGTAGAAATTTAAAAACAAAAGACATATCAAGATAAAAATTCATAAATTTTATATATCTAGATAGAGGATTCGTTGACGAATCCAATGGTATCAAGTTCGCTTATTAATGAGCATTTAATGACATGGTTTAACTCTGTGGAAGGCAGACAAACATTCCATTCTGCAGGGAAAAGGGCTCTCGGCCTGTATTTTAAGCCCTCGCTCGATCGAGCTTTTTTAAATACCTCGATCGAGGGCTTAACAGAACCTCAATCGAGGGTTTAACAATACCTCGATCGAGGGTTTATTAAACCCTCTATCGAGGTATTTGCTCGATTGAGGGTCTGTCAAATAGGCTCAATCGAGGGTTCGTTTGTGTAAAAAAAATATATATAAACCGACTAGGGCGAAACCGTGAAAGGAGTTGGCAATAATTAATGTTTCCAACTACCCTTCCCTCGTAAAAACATCAACGAACCTGTATATAACTAGCAAACAAGGATTCACAAACAACAATTTACCTCATTTCTAGTTTTTTTTTTTTTTTTTCATTAGAGCTTTGTCAATTTGATCTTGTTGAATTAGAGATTTGTCAATTTGATCTTGTTGACTTAGAGATTTGTCATTTTCATATTGCTGAATTAGACCTCATTAGACATGTAAGATTTATTTGTAGGCATAATTTAAGATTTCATACTAACATTTTGTTGTTTGTTATAACAATTTGAAAAAAACATTGTTTGTTTTCATTGTAGATTGATTCATGTAAAATTTCTTTGTAGGCATATTTCAAGATTTCATACTAACATATTGTTGTTTGTTATAACATTTTGAAAAAAAATTGTTTGTTTTCATTGTAGATTGATGAGGAATAAAAAAAAAAAGACAAAGAAAACATGCTAGAAAACAAAATGCCAATGAAGAACGTGAATACAATAGAGAATGAATGAGACAACAAAGAGCAAGGTTGAGAGAAGAAGAAGATGCACATTTGGTGCAACAAATTCCAATGGAGGACAACCGATGTAAATTATTGAATTACATGCTATCATAATTTAAATATCATGCTACATAATTTACAAAATTAGTAACAATTTTTCAATAAATTTAACTAAATTTCATAATTTAATTTGTTTCATATTTATTTGTAATGATATTCTTATTTATTTCATCAATTTGTTATTTAAATTTCAAAGTTTGCAACAATTTTTATGTTAAATGAACAATTTTCAAGTGGTTTTAAACAAATGTTAAATTAGAACAATTTTCAAATGAAACATGTAAATTTAGATTCTATTTTCATGTTAAGATATGAACATATTTTTAACTATTTTCAAATTATTTCAAAATTGCTAACAATTTTCAAATTATGCTTCAAAGTTGCTTTAACAATTTTCAAATTATTTCAAAGTTAGCTAACAATTTTCAATTTTATTGTCCAACAATTTTCAAATGAAATGTACACTTAGATTCTATTTTCAAGTTAAAATGTATATACATATTAACTATTTTCAAACTTCTAAACTTTACCAACAATTTTCAATGTTATTAGAATAATTTTCAAATTAAATGTACATCTAGAGACTATATTTTCAAGTTAAATTGTACATATTTAACTAATTGCAATTTTTTAAGTTACTAACAATTTCAAGTTAAATGTAATTTCAATTCGTGTTCTGTTAGAAAATTCGATTTCAAAATAAATGAATGAATATTTTGAAATTTACATGTTTGATAGTTATGTATTAGTTAGAGTTTATTCAATTTGAAAACAAATGAGTGAATATTTTCATAGTTATGGTGGTTGGCAATATTTTCATAGTAATGAATATTTGAATACAAATGAATGTTCAAAGAGCTATTTAATTATAATGTTTACTTAAAAAAAATTCCATCTATCACATATATTTTTATTTGCATAACATGACATATCACCATGATAAGATTAATGATTAGAATCATATATTTTGTTAGGACAAATTGAAAATAATTAAATTTTCAATGTTTGCAACCTTGCATTGATATGTGAAGCACTATTGATAAAAAATCCTTAAATTGCAATTTATGATAAAATTACAATTTCCATTTAAATGTCTATTGTTGAAATTGCAAAATCATCAACTAATGAAAATGTTATTTTGCATTAAAAATTATGAATTTCTTCTCAATCATATCACTATAATGTTTTTAATTAAATATTGTATTCATCTCTACATTAATGTTTTTTCCCCACATTTAGAGTATAATAGGTATGTTATGATGGGTAGAAAATCAACCTTAAATTTTAATTTCACGTATATACAACATGGGATGCATGATGTTGTCCTTGAAATTCTAGGGTAGAAGTGTTGTAATCATTTATTCTTTGCATGGTGATTTGCAATTTGTATTTTAAATATTTATTTATTTATAAATTATACCATAAAGTTAAAATAACATTTTTCTTTTAATGTAAAAGTAAAATGGACATAAATTGCATAAAAAAAATTTGCCCACAATTATATAATGTGATGATTGTAAATGATATTAATTTTTATGCCCATAATATTTTTTATCAAGTTATTAATAATTATCTTGACTTAAATATATATAGTTGATTTTCAAGTTACTAGCAATTTTAAAGTTAAAAGTACAAGTTACTACCAATTTCAAGTTACAAGCAATTTCAAATTTTACTAGGAATTTCAAACTTTACTTCTAGAACAATTCTCAAGTTTAATTAAGTTAGCAATTTCAAGTTACTTGAGCAATTTCAAATTTCAAGTTACTAGCAATTTTAAGTTACTTGATGTTAAGATCCTAGTGGGTGGCCTTCACTAACACCTCGAGGTTTTGGTGTAACGGTTCGTATCATTTGGTATCAGAGCACTTTCTTGGGCTCGTTGGGTGGAATTTCTGCCATTTTTTTTTCCGCATCTATTGCAACTTCGGATCTGGGAATAATCCATGTCCGCTTAACTGTGGGAAGTACTTGGGCATAAGCCCTAAAACTCATTATGAGGAGTACCACAGGAACCCCAAAGCAGCTGGCCCATTGAGAGGACCTGCCAGTGAAAAGGGCAACAACCACTACCTGATTGACTAGTTTTTCCCCGTGAGGTGAGGGGTACTACCCCAATACGCAAGCCGTCAGACAACATTGGCGGCCGAGTGAAACACCTGAACTGTTAGGAAGCCGAACATACCTGGGGTCCATATCTATTTTCAGCTGAATTGTTGTCGATCACTTCCACGCCATTTTAGATCCAACGTCGGCATTGCAGTGTTCATCCGGGGTTCGTACAGTGCAGAGGGGACACCACCGTACGGGCGCACATCCAACCCAGAGTCTGGATTGCAGAGCATGGTGGGATGTTAAGATCCTAGTGGGCGGCCTTCACTAACACCTCGGGGTTTTGGTGTAACGGTTCGTATCACTTGAGCAATTTCAAATTTCAAGTTACTAGCAATTTCAAGTTACTTGAGCAATTTCAAATTTCAAGTTACTTGAGCAATTTCAAATTTCAAGTTACTAGCAATTTCAATTTTTACTTAGAACAATTCTCAAGCTAAATGTATTAGCTGGAAAATTCAATTCACATGCAATTTTCAAATTTTCAATTTCCACATCAAATTTCAAGTTACTAGCAATTTTAAAGTTTAATGCACAACTATCAAGTAACCAATTTTCAGTTTGTTAATTTACATGTTATGTAGGGAGAGATTATGGTCAGACATCACATCATGGTGATCAAGAATCGCATGACCTTGTGCCCCCTCATGATCCTGATCAGCCATCACATGACACCTTTCCCTCTCACATTGAAAATATACTTGGGAGTTGCAGTGGGGTTGGAAGGGATGGAAATTTTCTAGAGGATTGTGCAGTTGTTTCTGAACAAGAAGAGATTGGGAACTCGATCCCTGGTCGGAGAGATAGAGAGCATGTCAATAACATAATCAAGTCATATTTTGAACAACATTCAACGATGGCACAAGTTCAAATCCTACATGGGTTGATAAAACACAAAAAATTGAAACGTGCCACAAAGTTGTTGGGTTTTCAAGATGTTAAAACAAAAAAAACATGCGAGAATGCAATAGAAAATGTAAGAACTACATTATCTTCATTTGGAAAATCAAGAAACAATGATACCCAAGCTGCTCGTAGGGAAATTACAACGGCTGTTGTGGCACAAAGCACCTCAAGAAATCGAATGGTATCAACAATGGCATCATTGCTCAATGTTTCAAAAAGAACATTGCTCAAATATACTAAATTCAGGGTTCAGATAGATGAAAATGATGAAGCTGCTTGTTGGGCTCTTATTTGTAGGGAACCCTATCGAGGTAGGATGGAAGCAGGCATTAGAGAGAAGGTGATAGAGTTTTGGGATAGCCATTCTCGTGCTATTCCAGATCGAAAGCATGTCCTGCGACAACGTTTATCCAAAGGCATTTATCAGGAGCATTGTAAGCATGTGATGGAGATGACAAGAGTTGCACTTTACGAGGAATTCCAAGAAACCAATCATGGTGTTCAAATATCATTTAGCATGTTCAACAAATTGAAACCGTGGTATATCAGGACGAATACGATTCGTGACACTTGTTGCTGTCGGTACCACGTTGAATTTCAACTATACTATGACACATTTTTGGATTTTTGCAAAAGGCACTGGAATGGTGTACTAGCTCCTCACACAGTGCGAGATTTTATTTGTATGATACTATGCAATAGGAATCATGAACACGTGTTTTTCAATAATAGGTGTGTAGGTGGGATAAAATGCCATGAATGCGGTGATTTGACATTGTTCCATAGGAACTTTCCTATCGATCCAACACACCATGGATTGTCAGATATCACCGTTAGGTGGAAGAGGTACGAGTACGCCACCATGAATCCAACATCTTCTTCATCTGTGCCATCCAAGAGGATCGACTTGATCAATGATGAGATTCTTGTTTCAGATTTCATGGAGAAGTTTCAAAGTCAGATTTATAAATACATAAAGCACTCCCATAAATCCAGGTGGCAAGCTTTAGAATTCAAGCATTCTCGTGACGTATTTGAGCTGGGCACAATCTTATGAGTGGTATACTTTGCAGAGAACTACACCTTTGCTCCTCAGAGAGAGATACAAAGTGAGTACTATCACTTCGACCAGGTGTCTATCTTCGGACATGTATTGTACATACATGCTCAGGAAAGCATTGATGGTAGGGATAACACTCCCCAGTCACGTGAAGTGATCAAGAAGTACCATTTTTATGTTAGTGATGATCGTGAGCATGACACATTGTTCGTTCAACACTGCTTTGGGTTGATTTATGATTCATTTAGGCAGAGAGGTGTATCATTTACTGAACACTGGATTTGGTCATATGGCTGTGCAGGGCAATTCAAATCGACATGCTCATTTTATTGGTTGAGTCGTCTGCACAAAGAGACAGGAATCTGACACACCTGGAGCTTTTTTGAGACAGGTCCTACCCTCTTGTAGAGGGAAAACATCTCATCAACTGCTGATAACATCATTGACAAAGATCGCTGTGTGGGAGAATCCTCCCTCAAAGTGCACACACATGAGCTCACCCACTCTCGCTGGGAAATGATATCAGCGAGAGTGATCTGTGCGACCTCATCATCATACGATCTCTCTGATGGGGCACCTGCGATCCAAACCAAAACACAAATGTTACTAAAAATATATATTATAACTTGCAGCTGAAATTCAATGCATTATATACTAAAAATTTACTGAAAATCTGCTAACAAAAAATTCGCACTTGATGCACCTGATGCACTCGTGTCTTGTTGCACATCCTCCGCCTGGGGATCCACATGTATGTAGTCGGGATGAATCGACACACTATCTCTCCTGCTGCCGCCACCAGTGCCAGCCGACCCCAGCCTGACATCACTCCTCAGTGAACGAGAGCGTTGTCGATGGCCGCCCTGTCGGGCGATGTCAGATCCTCTCGTGCTTCGCGGAGGACGAAGCACTGAATCTCTCTCTTCAGGACTATCTGCATCACATTTCAATTTCTAATTCTAATTTTCTTTCAAATTCTATTCCAAATTTCACATTTCAATTTCAAATTTTCTCATTTCAATTTCAAATTCTATTCCAAATTTCACATTTCAATTTCAAATTCAAATTCAATTCAAATTTCAAATTCTATTTCAAATTTCACATTTCAAATTCAAATTCAAATTTCAATTTCAATTTCAAATTTCAAATTTAAATTTCAAATTCAATTCCAAATTCAATTTCAATTCCAATTCAAATTCAAGGCCACCACTGGACTAGAGTTTGCTCCTATTGATCCTCAACCATCGAGTGAGAGGAAGGTTCCTACAATCATTGTTTTAGATTTTTGGATTCAATTTTGCAAGATTTATTTTTTCGGATTTGATGTTTGATAGAGCTAAGCGAGTTATTTGAATTGTTGAGTGAACTAAATGAATATAGCCTCAATGTTCAATATTGACTTCTGGAAATGATCTATTAAGCAAGTTACATTAGTTTAGATGCCTAGTTCTGCATATATTTTGTTGGCATCTCATAATTTTACAGACACCCCAGATTGATAATTTATGTTACCAATTTAGGTAATTAAATTGACCAAAATTTTGATGATGTTGTTGGGGAGATGCTAAGGGATTAGGCATTGGTAATTTGGTTTTAGTTCTTTCATTTTTCCTTTATGTATTTGCATATGATTTTTGGTTGTGCTAACGTTCCAGATGCAGTGAGATTGTGATGGCAAGATGGGAGGTAAGAACCTATGCTTTCACTATTGTGAGTATGCTATCACGCAAGATCTGAAGAATGCTAGTATATCTTTCTTTATTTTGGTTTGATTCATGGAAAGTACAAATCTAACTCATGTCAATAGAGAACTTGGTGACAACATGGTCTTAGTATCTTGAAGGCATACAAATACATGATTAGTTTTGCATTGGAATTTTCTAAGTAGGGTGTGTTTTCTATAGATTTATTTCATTTGAATATAAATGGTAGAGTAGTTTTTAATTATTTCAATTTCATTTGGTGGTGCAGTAAGAACCACCCCATCCACTAACCATTGGAAGGAAAAATTATGAAGGGATGCATATGAAGGAGGAAAAACAAGTAGAGTTTCAGGAGCTAAAAGTCTGAGGTTTGCATACGAGGTGATTTTTTTTCTACTATGATTTTAAAGTTGTAGATTTCAAAATATAGAAAGTCACCATATTCATGAGTATGCTCTCTTCCTATGTCTAGTTGTGATTTGGAAGATTAGAAAAGAAAAATATGGATACAAGTCTTTATATCAACTTGTAATTCTACTGTCGAGGTTTTCTGAAAAATTAAATCCGTTTGCAATTCATGAGTGCATGATCTCTTGATGGGACATGTTTATAAATTCCAGTTCTAACACATTATGGAGAAGGTGATAAGCTTACCCCCTGCAAGGTAGTGAGCTCAAAACCTTGTAATGTCTACTTTGACATGACCATCTACAATATTTTGTTATAAATTGCCACAAGTTGTTTAAAAACCATATTTAAGATCTAAGAGACAGGTATAGAATATTTTTTGTGGGGTGAACTCATAAATTCACCACAGACACACTCACCAAGAATATCACATACCTAGATCAGATTTAGGGAGAACATTGTAATTTTTTAATTTTGACTCTCATATTCTATCATCTTGACTATCATATTCTACGGGGGAATCAATTTCAATATATCATTTCATACCTGTCAAAATGCACTAAGGTACCTTGACACTCATTTTGGGCGGATCGAATGGGAAAAGTTTGTAGTTCTAGCAATAATTCTTTTCTAGTTCACTAAATAATGGAGGAATTATTTTGTATTGTTCATGACCATTTTTTTGTGCATAATTTTCTCATAATGATTGTACTTGTTTGAATAATTTCTATGTTTGTAAAAACTATGGCGGCCTAGGCTATGATCCCAAATCTAGTAAGAATGAATTTCAAATAATCATGTGCATGCCCAAAATTCAGGAATTTTATTTTCTTGCAAAGGATAGACCACATGCCTTCATGAGAAATCCATGTATCCCTCTTTGACCACTAGTCCCAATATTTTTTAATAACAATCATAAAGCTATGGTCAAGGGACTTAAAGGATAGAAATAAAATAATATTCTTTCATTGTATTTTCCTTATAAATAATAAGGTTGACAAAGTAATGTTAGGTAATATGAGCTTGTTCTAAGAGGACCTATAGTCATCCAATGCCAATTTTCAAGGAGAATTTCCGTAAGTTTTATTTGTCTAGCCATTTTTATAATTTTTACATTTTAGAAATGTCCATATTTTTAAAAAGGTGTTTTTATTGTTGAATTGTAGTTTGTATTCCACAAAGATGGTGGAAAAATCTAATCCAAACACATGTAGTCTAGTCCAGCAAAATGCATTTGTAGTGGCTTATATCATTCAGAGACATCATCTAATGATGTTAGGCCACCTGATGTTGGGAATTTTCCCAAGCTATCCATTATGGTTCTAGGCCAATTTATCTTCATTGATGCTCACATTGTGGACATATTTTTCATGGCCTAAGAGGGGATCCTATTTAGGACAATTTGGCAAGTTGGTTATGGTTATGATTAATAATATATGATTATATATTATTAATATTCATTTTTTAATTTTTTATATTATATTATTAATGTTAAATATTATTTTTATAAAATAAATTAAGTAAAAATTAATAAATAATATATGATTATATATATTATTAATATTCATTTTTTAATTTTTTTATATTATAATATTAATATTAATATATGATTTTTTTTTCAATCTTCTTGGCGTTCTCGGAGGATTGAAAAAAAATGGGCAGCATTTCTGCTTGTAAAAACACATTTTAAAATAAAACCGGTAGCATTTATGCGGTGAAATGCTACCGGTTGATATATAAACAAATTTACATACCAAATAATTTTTAAACAAATAAATGCAAAATAAATTTAAAATCCTAAACCTATTTGAAATTTCAAATAGTTTTGGTTTTTGTTTTGAAATGGTTTTTTGTTTTAGGTTCAAATGGTTTTTTTTTTCAATCCTCTTGGCGTTCTCGGAGGATTGAAAAAAAATGGGTAGCATTTCTGCTTGTAAAAATACATTTTAAAATAAAACCGGTAGCATTTATGCGGTGAAATGCTACCGGTTGATATATAAACAAAAATAAATCAAATAATTTAAACAAATAACTGCAAAATATTTAAAACCCTAAATCTATTTCAAATTTCAAATTGTTTTGGTTTTTGTTTTAGTTAAATCAAATGGTTTTTTTTTTTTCAATTAGTTTGGTTTCAATGGTGGTTTTCGGTTTCAATCTTGGTTTAGTTTCAATGCCTACATTCTAACCATTTCTAGAAAACCAAATTAAAACTAGATTTGATCAAAAACACAAATTTATACAACAAATACAATATATATATATTTTTTAAATAACAAAAAAACTGGTGGAATTCTACCCACCTGGTGGAATAGATGACATGATGGCGTCCGTGTGGGGAGGTGGTGTCACTGTGGGGAGGTGGTGTCGGGTGTGAGCTCAGTCGAGGCCTCCGGTCGCTGCTGTGTCCATCTCTGTCAAGCCACCACACAAAACAGGGCCGGTCGGGCCCTGTTTTTTTTTTCCCTGTCGCATACCCTCGATCGAGGGTTTGCTCGATTGAGGGTTTGGTTAGATCCTCAATTGAGGTATGTTAGAGCCCTCAATCGAGGTATGTTTAAACCCTTGATAGAGCATTTAAAACCTCAATCGAGGGCTCTAAAATACCTCGATTGAGGGTCTGAAAAACAAATTTTCCCCATGCGATCCGCCAAAAATGGTGAACCACATTCGTGGATTCACCCTGGTATGTGCCTGGTATCTTTGGTTTGATCGAAAAATTCTTGCTATTGACGGAGCTTGAAGGTATGTTAGAGCCCCTGCAACAGAATTTATTAGTCTGCTGCGGTGCCTTGATCAAAGGTGGATCAAGAGTTTCCTGTATCAAGGTAGATAAATGCGATATCAAGGTTTAAATGGGGACATGATCACTACGATGCTAGGGTAACTAGTGTATAATTATCCAATTCTACGTCTAGGGTCATGTAATCTCAGTCATCTTGTATAATAACGCAAACATACAAAGGTAAAAGGTGTTATACATGCATAAAGGACCAAAGTAAAGTGTTGTTTGTTTGTTCGAAATGAACTTAGGATAGAGTAGGTCACATATTAGCTTAGTCATAAACAACCCTTGGTAGTAATATTCTTTAACAAATAATAAAATTTAAATTTAACCAAGGAAATTAAATAAGACTTAATATATGACTTGGCCTAATCTAAATTAGTTTTGTAAAAAATAACCAAACAAATGATAATTGTACAAGGTTAATAAATGGCTCAATGTATCGACCTTCAATAATATTCTTTAACAAACAATAAAATTTAAATTTAACCAAGGAAATTAAATAAGACTTAATATATGACTTGTCCTAATCTAAATTAGTTTTGTAAAAAATGAACCAAACAAATGATAATTGTCCAAGGTTAATAAATGACTCAATGTATCGACCTCCAAGTGCTAACGCTGCCAATCATATTAGTGACCACCTTAAATATAATCAAAATCTCATCCACAAAGATGATAGAAGTGAAAATAAGACTAGTATCCAACATGCTTAAACAATTTTGATCCTGGCAAAAGACCCCTTTGGTGAAAATGAATTTTTTTAGGATGTAAAACAATAATTGTTTTAATATTCCAAGGTTATTTAAATGAGATCAAAATGCCCAATTATTTCACATGAATCATTTGAAAATATACTCCAAATGAAGAGAAGATGAGCTACAGAATTAGAAAAATCAGAATGATATTTAAATAAATATGAACAACAGCTTGTCAAGATTGAAAATAATAATGATATCTTCCTAACACGTATCTACATGAAAATATTAGCTTTGATTAGTCCAACTATAGAATGACTAACAGAGGGATGCAGAATTAACAATGAAGAGATATGATATTCTTCATCTTTAGATTCCATGCTTTTAGTTATGGAATCCAAAGATGAAAAATGATTATCATTGATACTATTAATATCCATAACTGAAGTTATCACAACCCTGTATTTCCCCATAACGATGAACAAGTGAGTGATAAAACTGATACGAAACATGCCAATCATAAGACTAAAAATCCTAAAGAATCAGACAGCCAAAATTGTAAACAATACCTGGAATTTTTGTCATTGATGATGAATTTGCTGAGAAAATGTAAGGTGGAGACCCATTCATTTTCTTTAAAAAAATGAAAGGGCTGTTGTTGACAAAGGCCAACAAATGGAGACTGGATGGAAGAACCAGTTATCTCTGACTTTTATCCAACAAGAGGGCCAGGCGGGGATACATAAGAATAAAGACTGCAAATCAAGATGTATTTCAGTCATGTTTTATGAGTCCCACATACAAATATTTAAAGAGATTTTCGTCCAATTATTGCCACTAACATATTTCCCTACAACCATCTTCCGAGAATACAAAACATTATAAAAATTAATAGGAAAAATGAATGAATGCATTATTCATTAGCTTGCCATAAATATTGAATAGCTAGTGATAACCAATGTTCGTCATATAGTTTTACCTCTAATACCATCGACATTGCCACTGCTTCCAGTAGGCTTCCATAGCCCCGACAGGGTTGTCTTAACCAAGATTAGTCATTTTTTCCCCATTCACTAGTGTAATTTATTTAATTTGTAAAGATCAAACTAAAAGGCACCGCCCTTACTTGGTGATCAGGTTGTGGCAGCATCATTCACACAATCTTACAGAAAATGAGCGGGTTAGCTCATAATGAGACCTCTCGTCTTGCATCCTTTTATGACTGGCAAGCCAATATCCCCGCTTGGTAACCAGCAATTCCATAAGAGTGAATGATCATGAACATGGTAGCTTGTAATAAGACCTCCTGCTCTTGATTCAACTCTTTAGTTTATAGGTTTTGATTTATTTTATGTTAATATCCTAAGAGATTACTTAGTGAACGGGGAAGCAACCAAACTACTCCTTAAGAGCATGGAATGGCATAAAGAGGCTGGTGATTTTGACAAAAATTGGTAACACTAATTGTTATGAAATGGGGCTGATAAAAATATGTCATTAAAATTATGCTATTATAAATATGCCTTCTCACCAGGCAATTGAAAAGGGTAAAGATGAGGTTAGGAAGGCATCACACAAATTTTCAAGACTTTGAAAGAGTATACCCACAAGCAGATTGATTACAACCTCATTTGTAGACTTTTAAATGTTGGTATCGTTGACTCAACCTCTTATTTTGATAAAATCAAGAGACCTGGTTTGTATATAACCATGAATTGGCTCTATTTGCAACAGAACCTTAAAAATCTCAGCTAAATAGTATGACAATATCAAGCTTTGATTAGGATAAAGGCTATGATTTATTCAACAAATTACAAAGAACATAAAGAACATAAAGAACATAAAGAACATAAAGAACATAAAGAACATAAAGAGCATCAACGCCTGATTTATACCAACAATTGTTCTATACTGGTCCTTTTTGACAAAATTATTACAGATGTACAATTATATAAAAAATTTGAAAAATTTAAACTAAGAAGATATCAAAATTAAATTATATCTCCAAATATTTCATTAGAATTCAACTACATATAAAGTTGACCTGTAAGAATTAATGATCGATATCAGGATATGATTTTTATTTAGTGAAAGAAAATTAGAAAAAGGAGAGATGATTCAAACTAATTCAAAATAAAACATCACACCAAGTCAAACAAAATTATATACAAAATATGTACAATGATGATCTCCAACAAGGAAATCATGCGAAGTAGTGTTTGAGAATCTGTCTGTTCACTGGATGGATCTCTAATTCACCTTCGAGTAAACTTAAATGAAAAGTACTTGGACCAACCTTTTATGTAACAATGAAAGGTCCAAGCCAAAGGAATTGAAACTTTGTGTGCTTTCCCTTATTCTCATGTGCTCTATCCCATTTCAACACCAAATATCCTACCGCAAAGTTCCTATCTAACGAGGACCTATGATCAAACCATTGTTTTATGATCTGTTGGCATCGATTGAATTTTTGTTTAGCCTTAGATATTTCTTCTTCAAGCTTAAGCAGAGTATTAATTATGTTCTCTAAGGAAGAACATTCAGTATCCTGGAGAGATTGGGACAGTTGTAATGAAGGAAACAAGATGTTGGGTGGCAGGATTGCCTCTTTCCCATAAATGAAAAAGAATGGGAAATTTCCTATAGAATCTTTTGGAGTCACTCTATTAGCTCACAAGGCTTTGGGTAAAGCAACATGCCATTTTTTGTGATGATTCGCGATTATTCTCTTGATAATCTTAATCAAATTTTTGTTTGTCGATTCAGCGAGACCATTACCTTGAGGATAATAGTTAGCTGAATATTTAATTTTTATTCCTTTTCCAAGGCATAAGAAGTTGATTCAACAGAAGAAATGTACGAAGCATTATCAACAACGAATGATTCTGGGACACCAAATGAGTTATAATGTTATTTTCCAGGAAGGATATCACTTGATTTGAGTTGACCATACATAGTGGCACCGCTTCAACCCATCTAGTAAAGTAGTCCGTGACATTTAGTATAAAATTTTGTTGAAGGGAAGATGAAGGATTTATTGGCCCCACGATGTCTAGGCTCCATTGCTGAAAAGGAAAATATGATGAGACTGGTTGCAGCGAGAATGTAACCCTTTTGACTTTACCTACGACCTTTTGACAAATTTGACATCTGCGGCTAATGCATGTGCACCTTTGAAAAGAGTGGGATGGTAATAACCATCCCTTAGTACTTTATGTGCAGTAGTACCCCCCCCATAATGTCCTCCAACAGGTTTCGAATGCAATTCTACCAAGACTTTATTTGCATCCTCCTGCTTAAGGCATTTGAGGAAAACTCCATCGAAATTTTTTCTGAAGAGAAGATCATTAGAAATATATAAAGGTGTAGATTTTAACCATAGTGATCTTCTTTTCCTTGGATTCAGGTGTGATGGAGCAATCCCATGCATCATAAAAAATTTAATGTCAGCATACCATGAATCAAGACTATTGGAAAGACAAGAAATTTCATTTGAAACCAAAAATTTTTCATTTTCAAAATATGATTCAACCTTGGGTGAAGAAACAGAATCAACCACTAACTTACAGATACCCTATCCTTTAACAATCTAAGCTGGTTTTATTTCAAGGTCATACTCCTGTAGTGTTATAATCCAATGGGCACGTTTTTCACCTAACTATTTTTGGACCAACATATTTCTGAGGGTACAATTATCTTTGTTTTAGATTTCAGCAGATAAGGCCTATGATGTTTTTTTGCCTTAAAAACAACAAAGGTTTGTTTTTCCATAGTTGAATATTTTAATTCTGCACCCTTAAAGGCTGAACTCATGAAGGATTGGGGACTTCGGCATTAGAATCATTTTTTTGTGTGAGATTTGCTGCATAAGATACGTCTGACGCAAAACTGTATAAGGTGAAATCTTTTTGAAAATTCAGGCGCATAAGAGAAGGAGCTTCAACTATTGCTTGTTTTATTGTCTTGAAAGCCACCTTTTCTTGTTGTCCCCATTTAAAAACAACCTCCTTTTAGACCAGATTAAGGTCTCACAAAATCAGTAAATCTAGGGACAAACCTCATAATGAAAATTATTTTGCCTAAAAAGAATTGCATGGCTTTCTTGGTAGTGGGAGGAGGAAGATTTAAAATAGCCTCGATTATGTCTAGATCAATGTTTATTCCATATTTTGAAACTTCAAAACCAAGAAAATTTCCTCTAGTTACAACAAAAATAGATTTCTTGGGATTTATCAAAATACCATGTTTATGGTAGCGATCAAACACACTCTTTAAATGGGAGAGATGGTTTGATCTACGAGCATAATACACAGTAATATCATACAAATAACAATGAATTGATTAATCAATTCGCGAAAGGCTATGTCCATGGCCCTTTGGAAGGTATCCCCGACATTAATTAATCTGAAGGGCACCTTTATGTAGGCAAAAGTACCCCATGGGGTTCTGAATGCAATCTTAAGTTGATTTGCAGGAGAGACCAACACTTGGTTATAACCTGAGAATCTGTCTGAAAAATACATCATCTTAGAACCAAAGACCTTTTGCAATATTTTTTCCATGGTTGGTACCAGGTAATTCTTTTTGTTAGATGCATGGTTTAAATTGCGAAAATCCAAGGTGGATATCGCCATTATTTTTCCTTACAGGGACAAAATTGGCTACCCATAGGGTATGCCGTATTGGAAAAATAATTCGGGCAACAAGTAATTTGTTCAACTCTTTTTTAATAGTAGGTTCTAAATTGGGATGCATTTTTCCAAGTTTCTGCTGGAAAGGTTTGGTTTGCAGTTTTAAAGGAATAATGTGTTGCATGATGTTTGGGTTGAAGGTTTTTAAATCATCATATGTCCAAGCAAAAAATTCTTTGTATTGCTTGAACAATGTGATGAGTGATGCTTTATCTCCTTTTGTACAATTAGTACCCAAATTAATTATTCGGGGATGATCATCAGTCCCTAAGTTAATGGTTTCATACTGCATAGAAGAGCTGTTGGTTTTACAATTTACGACCCCTTTAATTTTTTCATGTAAATCATAAAAAACTTCCAATTTAACCACATACTTATGAGTTGCGCTCACCTAATCGAAAACCTCTTGTAATAACCATTTTGTGGGAATGTTAGCAAAGTCATGAAGATTTTCATCATGTGTGATGTTGTCGATTACAACATTTTGAAAAGCACCTTCAGAATGCAAAAATTCTAATAACTACTGGTCATGATAAAAAACACGCCAGTTGGTTACATTATCCAGTATGGTAGGCCTAAATATAATATCAACAGAAAAAGAACTTGGATCAAAACCATCAACAGGTATTAATTGGGAACCAATATTCACAAGAAAATCGACATCTTGGTTCCAAGAACGAGGCATAGAACTAATATTGAAGGCCAGAAATTTAGAAATCAGACTCCATACTTGTGCTTGGTGACTCTGAAGGTGGGGAGTAACACAATGAATTTCATTTTTTACCTGCTTAACTATGATTTCAGAGTCTTCGAAAACCATTACCTGTTGTACATTAAGGTCCAAATCCTTTTTTAGCCCTTGGATTAGGGCCTCATATTTTGTAATGTTATTAGTACACTTGAATTCAAACCTGCATGTTATGAACATTTTATTACCTCTAGGATCGATTATAAAGCAACTTGCATCAGTGCCTTCTTTGGACTTTGATCCGTCAAATTAAAGAGACCAACAATCAATATCATCATTATTATGTACAATATTTACATTGACAACTTCAGATTTTGGTGTAACCATATTGGTACAAGAAGATAAATGTGATAGTTGTTCAGAATTAGAGCAGCCAGAAATTTCAGCTGTAAAATTACCAAAACAAGTATAAACACTACCATTTGCAGCTGAAGAATCTATATACCAAACTGGTTCATTGGGGTCATTGAGCTCAGTTACTGTGAAATTCTATGTCACAGCAGATCTAAGAGCTGAGGATACCTCACAAAGAAAGAATGAGCATAAAAGTTGAATAAAAGTGAAAACTACAGTAAAAAAGACCAGGAGAATAATTATGCAACATAACTCAGATAGGAGCAGAATAATGTCACACGATAAAATAAGTAGTATAATGAACAATGATGATACAATGGAGAGAATTTGAATCACACAGGAGAATTCGAACCTCAGTTGGTCTAGCATAGGGATTATCACCACTAGAGTGCTCTGGAAGACTCAAACTCAACTGATCTGAACCTAAACTCAGCTAATTGAAGACATAATCAGTTAATTGACTAAGGAGGGCACAATAGTGAGTTTTTCATGCATGCTATTCAAAAAAGGGCGCATGAGGCCACAATCAGTGGCATCCGGAGCTCTAACCCCCCACAAGAGTCAGCTAACTCAGGTGGAATGCACTGGAACACTCAGCAGGTTCCTATAAAATAGGGAACTAACTAAAGTGGTCCTAAAATGATGCATGCAGGGCTCAGAAGGTGGTAGATGGATCCTGGATGGCATATGCACACCACTAGGGGGGAAATGACATAATCAACAACTAGGAAAAATAAATAATGCTAGGTAGGACAAGGATGGAGTATTGAAATATCCTAACACCCCCCCTTAATCCATACTTTTTCATCCTCGGCCCTGGTTATTAAGACCAAAGGTCACCCATACAATCAAATAAATGATAAAAAGAAATGTCCATGAACCAAGGAAATGGGGAAAAACCTCATGGGAAAAATACCCCCCTAAAAAACAACAACAGTAGGGAACTCAAAGAACCTTCATACTAAGCAGAGAAGGAAAAAAATTTCCTCAGTGAAAGCCTTTGCAAAAATATTGGCAAGCTGCTCCTCTGTAGGATAGAAATGCAGGTGCTAGATATGGATCTGGATCTGCTCCTCTGATGTACCTCCCACTGTGTAGAAGTTTTGTTTTTCAAAACAAGTCTTTCAGGAACCCTTCTTGCTACTAGAGCGATGGCTCATTGTGGTCCAAATCATGAACCTTTGAGTACCTTTTGTCAAACAAACGAGATTTGTACTTGGTTGTAGATCCCCCATGGCAAGTCTCCTCAAGAGATTGTGGATTAAACCCCACCATAATGTGGCACCTCTTTGAGAGAAGTGGATATGCATGAAATATTGCAATTTTGCATGATACTGAGATCTGGTGGTTCTATGGTTAGATGGATCCCCAATTGTGTTCCCAGCAGCTACAAGGACTTTGTGAGCCCATACTGGCCTTGGGCATGGATTGGGAGCATGTGTTGGATTTGGATTTGAATCTGAATCTCCTTGAACTTTATTCTCAACATCAAGGTCTTGATCCTCATCTTCATTAGAAGAGATATCACTTTGATCTTCATCAGATTCTGATGGGGTAGGTAGAGAGTATGGACAAAAATATGAGAATTCATATGCCTTGGAGGCATGGTTTGCAAACCCTTTCTCTATAATATTCCCAGTAGAGATCTCTGCAACCTCAATTGTGTCAGGACCAAAGACCACTTTCTTCGGTGAACCCGTGTGAGTCATCTGATATACAGACAACAAATTTTCCGACAAAGAAGGCACAAATAGAACATTTTTGAACTTCCCATGCTCCATATGTACTGTGCCCTTCCCTTCAACAAAGATCTGAGAGTTGTCTCCCATGTGAATAATCAGACCATCTTTGATATCTAAAGAAGAAAATGATTATTTGGAGGCAACCATGTGGTTGGAGGCTCCTGGATCTATGAGGAGGGCTTGCGATTTTGAAAATCCAGCCTTCAGTGCATGGAATCTCTCATTACCATTAGAATCACTTCCAGAATCAATCTTTCTTGCACCTTTTGGGAGGGAAATGTTGTGTTGTTCAAGAAGCTTGGTCATATGATCTATCTTCTTCTACATGCAAGATCTCTCTGGGTGGTTTCCTTTCTTGCAATAGGAACACTTGGATTTCTCAAATCCCTTCTGTTTGTCCTTCTTAGAGCTGGAGGCTCCTTTTGATGGACTTGACTTGGAATTCAGCTTGGGTTTAGATGGCCTCTTATCCTTTCCCTTATGCTTCCCCTTCCCATTTACACTTTTTTCTTCTCTATACATAAGAGTTTGATCTTTGGAGGCCTTCAAGGCACCTAATCTAGATCAAGTTATCTTGTTCTTGGATGAGAGATTCAGTGAAAAATATGAGGGAATCTTCCAACCATGGATTGACATTTGCCCAGAATGGAAGGTAGAGACAAAGATGGAGAAATTAGGACCTAGCTTTCTCAGAATGGATAGCACCAGCTACTCATCCTTCTTCTCAATGCCACATTGCTTTCATTGCATAACTAGAGATTTGAATTTTGAAAAGAACTACTGAATGGTCTCGAAACTACTCGGTTGTAGAGCAATCAACTCATTTTCCAGAATATGGCCTCTAAGCTCATCTTGTTTTCCGAAGAGGGTCTCTAACTTCAGTCATAATTCTCTTGGAGTCTTCAATCCGTTGAGGTGGAAGAGTAGATCTATGGAAATATGAATACACAGGAAATCAAATGCTTCATCCAATCTATTCAAATACTTGGTTTTCTCCATAGCTGATTGTGGTTCAGGATCCTTCCCCATTGTCACCCTGTACAATGATTTGTTGCGCAATACCATCTTCATATTAGCCCTCCAATCAAGGAAATTGAAGGGTGTCAGGATCCTGGGAGAGAGAGGAGATCAGTTTGAATTGTCCTTTACAACTGCTGGAGCGAATACAAGGTGAAAAATGATGCTTCTATAGAAAAACTGCTGCAACGCTAAAAAACTTGCAAAAAAATCTCAATAATGGAGGTAGACTAATACTGAGCACTGCTTTAGACAGTAGGCACTTTTACCCGAATCCTTCACACCTGGATAGACCTCATTGGATTTCTCCAATGAATTCAATGCAATGGCAACAAGATTTGCTGTGGAAATTCAGAGGCTTCTGGTGCACTACCAAAAGCAACTGCTCAACGTATTCGCTCAAATGGCTCTGATACCATGTGAAATTCTATGTCATAGCAGACCTAAGAGCTGATGATACCTCACAAAGAAAGAATGAGCATAAAAGTTGATTAAGAGTGAAAATTGCAGTAAAAAAGAGTAGAAGAATAATTATGTAGCAGAACTCATATAGGAGCAGAATAATGTCACATGATCCAATAATCAATATAATGAACAATGATGATATGATGGAGAGAATTCAAATCACACATGAGAATTCGAATCTTAGTTGGTCTAGCATAGGAATTATCACCACTGGAATGCTCCAGAAGACTCAAACTCAACTGAATTGAACCTAAACTCAGCTAACTGAAGACATAATCAGTTAACTGACTAAGGAGGGTGCAATAGTGAGTTTTTCATGCATTCTAGTCAGAAAATGGCGCATGAGTCCATAATCAGTGGCATCCATAGCTTTAACCCCCCACAAGAGTCAGCTAACTTAGGTGGATTGCACGAGAACACTCAGTAGGTTCCTATAAAATAAGGAACTGACTGAAGTGGTCCTAAAATGATGCATGCAGGGCTCATAAGGTGGTAGATGGATCATGGATGACATCTACACACCACTAGGGGGAAAATGACATCATCAAAAACTAGGAAAAAATAATAATGTTAGGTAGGACAAGGATGGAGTATTGAAATATCCTAACAGTTACAGCGTGTTTCATATAGAATTCTATATTGCCCCTAATCTTATTTGGCTTACCATTCAAGGGAAACCAAAGGCGAGACCAATCGGTCGAAAAATATTCGTTTAAGTTCCAATACCATTCATGAATTAAAAATAGCCCGTAGGCTTCAAGTATGTCTGCTACCACTATGTCAATTATCTGATGAACCCTTGGATTAACAAATAATCTAATACATATGTCTTTTAATTCCCCTACAATTTTAACATTCAATCTATCAAGTTGCACAACATTAGATGGAGAGGGCTTCATATCTCCATTTATTTTCTTACAGGCTGGTAATGACATAACCTTAGATGACCCCACTATCTACCATACAGTTGTGTACATTTTTACTAAAAATTTCGAATGCCAATAAAAATGGAGGAACACCCATGACAGAGGAGTAGAAGAGCTCTGCGGATTTCTGCGTTTTTGAAATGCAGAAGGTCTGACGTGTTTAGTATAATTGTCATTGATCCAAAACATAATCATTAATGACAAAGGTTATGATGATATGGAATATATGATGATGTGGCATGTGTGATGAGTGTGAAAATCTATATGATGGTGTTCTAGTACCTTCATGATGTCATTGTTACAATTTGACATCATTATATAAAGGTTTGACAGTTTGGTGAAACTCTGGAAATTGACTAAGTATTGGAAAATTAATCTAAGTTTCTCTAGGAAAATTCACTCCATATCTCATAGGTTAATGATAAAAATTATCTAAGAGTGCCAGGTTGTAGCTTGTTGACTTGTGCATCTGACCATGGTCTCAGTTTTCTTTAAGAGTATTTTAGGAGAAAGATACAGGTCTGCCAAAACAAGGGTTCAGGATGTTTTACTGGTTGGGAACCCAGTTCAATAAAATGCCGCTCGGGTCAGAGGATGATGAATATAAAGGTGAAACCAATTGTTATGAGATCATTTAGATGGATACTATTGTCTCGTATCATAGTTTCAATGTTTGGTGAAATAGAAATTCACCTTGAAAATTGAAGGATTTGGCTAAGTATAAACTCTTCCGGTAAAACTGCCTAAGTAGCCTCAGGAAAATGCCCGCCACCTTTTGTATTTGATTGATTAATTAATTCTGAGGATATAGGAATGTAGATTGTTGGTTTGTGCATCCAACCATATGATTAGTTTTCCAAAACAATCATTGAGGGTGAAGATATTGGCTTACCAAAAATGCCCTCTGGCATGATTTACACTGTCCCAATAAAATGCCCGCCAAGGAGAGAGGATGAGGTTGCAGAGGATGGAATTGAGATGGATGGAACCTGCATGATGTCCCCCATGCTTTGGATGCTTCATATTTCCAATATTGGTGAAAATAAAAATCACCTCATTTGACTTAGGGTTTGATAAAATTGTCTAAGTGTTAAATGAGGGGTTTAAGAGGCCATTTGCAACTGCACGCTAGATTCTCTCTTTGTGTCAATAAATTCCCACAAATGATATGCTCTCAGTTTTCCCTCTGGTGGTCACACGTGTGAGAAATGGATCTTCCAAGTTGAAGAAAAATCATGTATGCACAGTGTATGGAAAATGCCCGCACAAAGCTTGGGTATGCCCGCACAAGGGTTCATATATGCCCGCAAAGGCATTAATAATATGCCCACACAATGCTAAATAATATATGCTCACAAGGTTTATGAAATGCCCACACAAGGCTTACAATATGCCTGCACAAAGGAAGCAATGGAGTTTCTGCGTGTTTCTACAGAGAAGTTGCTCACGATGAAGGATGACATGATACGATAAGTTACAGGGATAAGCTACATGAATAATTAATATGTCATGAAATAAATAAAACTAACTATCATAAGCTATAAGTCAATTAAACATTAATTTTAATAAATAGATTTATAAATAAACAGAGATTTAATCTTTTTGGAAAGACACGATTGTGAAAAGACACAAGTTTCAAAATGAAGAGATGCGAGTGTAAAAGGATGAGATACATGATGTTAAATATATATAAACAAATACTTGAATTGTAAGAAATATGTCTTGGTAGTCTAGATTGAAGTAACAACATGAAAAGACAGAGACCAAGAAAATGAAGAATAACCAGTGACATAATTAAAGAAATAAGAAGATCTGGAAATATGATAAAATCAAATAAGGGTGGTTGGGAGGTGCAAGGACATGTGGAAATCCTGTAGGGGGTCGTAGCCTCCTTCCAGTTGTTGCTGGTAAACAAGGTGTTGGTGCATCCTTCATTCGTTGCTGAAAATTTGGGCGTTGGTGCATCCGGCAAGTTGGTGCTTGCAAACTATTTGTAAATATAATTTTGCAGTAATAGAAAGTATTGGTGCTTTTCCCAATTTGGCTTCCACGATAATATTGTGTGTTCTGTCTTCATTGTTGATTCTTTTTCCAAGTGATAAAAATTTAAAAAGATAGCCTAATATTGATTCACCCCCCTCTCAGTATTACTTGATATTCCAACAATTGGTATCAGAGCGGGCTCTTCACTAAAAGTTTAAAACACCTGACGAGATTTTTTTTTTATCACTATGGGTCAAAAAGTAAAAATGTCCTCCAAGGTCCCAATATTCAATGGAGAAGATTATGCGTTTTGGGGCAGCAGGATGAGAAGCTATATAATGTCTCTTGGATTAGATGTTTGGATGTCTATAGAAACAGGGTACACATATCCCAAAACCCCTCCCACAGATCTTGAAGGAATAAAAAAATTCGGAAGCAATGCTAAAGCTGTTAATGCAATCTTGGTTGGATTAGCCAGAATAGTCTTTGCCAAAGTGATGCATTGCAAAACAACGGAGGAGATCTGGGACAAATTGCAGACTATCTATGAAGAAGACACCAAGGTAAAAAGGGCAAAACTCCAGACTTTTAAAACCCAATTTGAAAGTCTAAAAAATGAAGGAAGAAGAAAACATTACAAAATACTTTGAGAGAATTTATGAAATTGTGAATGCAATTCAAGGGCTAGGAGAAGAATTGGAAGAGAAATAAATAGTTGAAAAAGTACTAAGATCACTTCCAATGATTTACAATCCTACGATTTCCACACTAGAAGATAGAGAAAATCTTGACAAAATCACCATGGAAGAACTATATGGAATTCTCATAGCTTATGAAATGAGGATCAGGCAAGACAATTCTCAAAAGAAGGAAGCAGCTTTTAAAGCATCAAAAGTAGATAAGAAATCTAAAAATAAGTTTCAATTAGAAGACTCCGATGATGAAGAAGCACTTCTTGTTAAAAATCTTAAGAGAGGTATTGGAAGGTTCAAAGGGAAATTGCCCTTAAAATGTTTTAACTGTGGTGGAATTGGTCACTTTGCTTCCAAATGCCCTTATCCCAAACAAGAAGATGATGATGAGTGCCCTAACAAATTCAAGAAGAAAAAAAAGATTTTTAAGAAAAACAAAAAGAAGACCTTTTATTCAATGGATGATAGCTACTCAAATGAGTCTAGTGAAGATGAAGAAGTAGAAGTTCTATTCATGGGAATATAAAATAAAATATCTGAAGAAGAGGTAGAAGGTATGGTAGATCTTGAAGCAGAACTTGTAAGTGCTCTTGAAGAATTAGGAAAGTATACAAATATGTTCAAAAAACTAAAAATTCATATGACATAGTTTGAGGAGAAAAAAAATGATGCATAAAGAATTATTGTTGACTTAAAAAATCAGCTTCAAGAAGCCAAAAATGTTGAAAGCAATCTAGAACAACAACTCAAGAAACGAGAGGAATAATTAGAAAAGTTCGAAGCTGAAATGATCTTGCTTAGAAAGAAGACTGATGAATAATCCTTTCAATCAAAATTTAAGAGCAGCTCAAAAACTCTAGATGACATCCTAAGTTGTCAAAGATCATTCGGTAGTAAAACTGGACTAGGCTATGACAAAGGAAAGAAGCCAGAACAATCCTCTTTCATAAATAAAGAAGGAAATAAAATAAGTTATGCTGATGCACTTATGAAACCAGTTGTAAAGGAATATAGTAAAAAATTAACTCACTCTCAAACTGAAAGCAGGACAAATAATGTGCCAAGTAGACATCAGCAACTCTTTTTGGGAAATTGTTATGCTTGTAACAATTTTGGACATATAGCTAGAAATTGTAAACTAAATGCTCCTATTGGGAAAGGCATTACATCACAATCTCTGTTATATAAAAAGAATATCACTAGAAGCAACCCAAAAGGAAGAAGCTATAACTCTTTTGCTCCTCTATAGAATTATAGTATAGAATGTTACAAATGTGGTAACCTAGGACACGTAGTTAGAAATTGTAAACTAGTGATTCCTATGAAGAATGACACCACAAAATCTCAAGGAAACGAGGAAAAGAAGGTTTGGAAGAAGAAGGAAGATGTGGAATGTTCAATAGTTCTAGGTGCAACAGAAAAGAAAAATATATGGAACGTGGACAGTGGATGCTCAAAACATATGACAGGAGACCCACACAAATTTATAAGCCTAAAAGGAAATCAAAAAGGAAAAGTCACTTTTGAAGATAATCTATCCTCTAAAATAAATGGGAAGGGTACAATGGCTCTTAGAGACAAGATGAAAGATAAAAATGTTTTGCTTGTAAATAACTTGAAACCTAATATTTTAAGTGTGATCCAAACATGTGATCAAGGACACATATGTATATTCGATTCGAAGAAGTGTGAAATCAGAAGAAAAGATTCAGGTAAACTTGTTGGGACTGCTGTGAGAACTCCAAGCAATGTGTATATTCTAGAAAAAGAATAAAGTTCACAAGAAGAAGATATTCTTGAAGACGAAGAAGAAGAGAAAGTAGAGAATGAAGACTCCCCCATATCAGAGACAAAAACACCATCCAGACGGGTTCAAAAGAATAATCTTGAAAGTCAAATAATTGGTAACAAAAATTTAGTAGTTCAAACAAGGAGAAAATTGTTCTATGATGAAGAACAAGCACTTCTTTCGATAATAGAACCCAAAACCTTTAAAGAAGCTTGCAAAAGTGAATATTGGATCAATGGTATGAATGATGAACTCGATCAAATAGAGAAGAGCCAAACTTGGGAACTTGTCGCAAGACCTGAGTACATGAATGTTATTGGAACCAAATGGATCTTTAAAAACAAGTTCAATAAGGATGGTCATGTGATAAGGAACAAGGACAGATTAGTATGCAAGGGATATGCTCAAGTAGAAGGTGTTGATTTGGAAGAGAATTTTGCACCTATGGCAAGACTTGAAGCCATTAGGATGTTTTTAGCTTTTGCATGCTACAAGAACTTTAAAGTGTATCAAATGGATGTCAAATATGCATTTCGTAATGGAGAACTTGAAGAAGAAGTATATGTTGAGCATCCTGAAGGTTTTCTCTTATAAAAAAATAGAGATTATGTTTGGAAACTTGAGAAGGCACTCTATGGTCTTAAACAAGCTCCAAGAGCATGGTTGTCAAAACTTGACAAGTATTTAAAGCAGCAAGGATATAAAAGAGGGGCCACTGACAGTAATCTATACATAAAGTTTGAAAACAAAAATATGATCATTGTTGTAGTCTACGTTGGAAGTGATCTACAAATTTTGAGTGTAATCTTTGCTTCAGAAATGAAGAAGGAATTTGAAACGTCAATGTTGGGGGAACTAACATTCTTTCTAGGTTTACAAGTATCTCAATCAGAAAAAGGGATCTTCATCTCTCAAACTAAGTATATCAAAAAGATGTTGAAAAAGTTCAAAATGGAAGAATCCAAACCTGTTATTACTCCTATGGTCACTGGATGTAAATTGAGCAAGGATGATAAATCCTTAGAAGTAGATCATACTATGTATAGGTCAATGATTGGTAGTTTATTATATGTAACAGCTGCAAGACCAGATGTAATGCAGGCTGTAGGTTTGGTTTCCATATTCCAATCAACCCCAAAAGAAACACATGTGGTTGCAGTAAAAATAATTCTTAGATATATAAAAGGTACTATGAATTATGAATTATGGTATCCAAAAATCAATAAATTCACTCCAAGGGCATTCATTGATGTAGATTGGGAAGGAAGTATTGATGACAAAAAAAGCACTAGTGGAGCAAAATTTTACTTAGGAGATTGATTGGTGTCATGGCTAAGCAAAAAGCAGTCTTCCATTTCACTATCTACAGCAGAAGCCGAGTATATTGCTACTGCATCATGTTGTACACAAGTCATTTGGATGAAGCAAACATTGGAAGATTTACTTGTAAAATATGAGGATCCCATTACTATAAATTGTGACAATACAAGTGCTATAAACATATCCAAAAATCCTGTTATGCACTCTAAGACAAAACATATTCCAATCAAATATCATTTTTTAAGAGAGCAAGTGTCACAAAAGGTTGTCAAAATGGAGTATGTTGATACAAAGGAACAAATAGATGATTTTCACTAAACCACTGCCTAGAGAGTCATTTGCCTATCTTAGGCAAAAACTAGGAATTATCTCTCTTCATTAAGATAAAATGAAGATTTTAACCCTGTCACAAAAAGGGACATAGTTGACAGGGGGAGATTTATGAATCTTTGTCATTAATGTCAAAAAGGGGGATAAAAAATTGAATTTGTTGTCATCAATGACAAAGGGGGAGAATGTTGAGTATAATTGTCATTGATGCCAAAAGTATTCATTACTGATAAATGATATGATGATATGGAATATATGATGATGTGGCATGTGTGATGAGTGTGAAAATCCATCTGATGGTGTTCTAGTACCTTCATGATGTCATTGTTACAATTTGACATATCTCATAGGTTGATGATAAATATTATCTAAGAGTGTCAGGATGTAGATTGTTGACTTGTGCATTTGATATTGGTCTCAGTTTTATTTAAGAGTCTTTTAGGAGAAAGATACAGGTCTTCCAAAACAAGGGTTCATGTTATTTTACTGGTTGGGAACCCATTTCAATAAAATGCCCGCCCATGTCAGAGGATGATGAATTTGAAGGTGAAACCAATTGTGATGAGCTCAATTAGATGGATACTATTGTCTGGTATCATAGTTTCAATGTTTTGGTGAAATAAAAATTCACCTTGAAAATTGAAGGATTTGGCTACGTATAAAATCTTCTAGTAAAACTGCCTAAGTAGCCTCAGGAAAATGCCTGCCACCTTTTGTATTTGATTGATTAATTAATTCCGAGGATATAGGAATGTATATTGTTGGTTTGTGCATCCAACCATATGATTAGTTTTCCAAAACAATCATTGAGGGTGAAGATATTGGCTTGCCAAAAATGCCCTTTGGGATGATTTACATTGTCCCAGTAAAATGCCCGCCATGGAGAGAGGATGAGGTTTCAGAGGATGGAATTGACATGGATGGAATATGGATGATGTACCCCATGCCATGGATGCTTCATATTTCCAATATTGGTGAAAATAAAAATCACCTAATGTTGACTTAGGGTTTGATAAAATTGTCTAAGTGTTAAATCAGGGGTTTAAGAGGCCATTTGCAAATGCACGCCAGATACTCTCTTTGTGTCAATAAATTCAACAAATGATATGGATATGTTCTTTGGTGAATTTTCCATTAGACAGTGCAGGGACACCTTTCCCAATGGCACACTATTGTCAGTTGTGGACTTTGCTGAAAACTACACCCTGCAGCCACATAATGAGATTCAAAGTCAATACTACCATTCATACCAAGTTAGCATAATGGTCCATATCACGTATAGGAATGCGCTAGAGAGCAACAATGACATGAGGATAATATTGAAAGATACCAACTTCTACATTAGTGACGACAGGTTCCACGAACTGCATTATGTGCAACATTGCTTTAGAATTTTCTATGATCAGTTGAAGGAGAGAGGTATACAGATGGATCAACATTGGATATGGTCAGATGGTTGTGCAGGCCAGTTCAAAAATGCATGTGTATTCCAGTGGTTGAGTATTTTGCACAAGACTTATGATGTGTTGCATATATGGAACTATTTTGAGACCGGGCATGGAAATGGAGATCATGATGGGGCTGGAGCATGTCTCAAAACTTCCCTACGAAGGGAGGATATGAGGTGCATGACAAACCCTCATATTCAGGATGCATAATCCATAGTTCAATGGTGCTCTACAAAAATGTTAGATCGAACCACAGAGTAGCACATACCAACAGGTAGAGGACATGTTGTCAGAAATTTCTGGCATGTGGTTGATATAGATCGATCGTGTTCTTATAGTTGTACTACTATACAAGGCACTCATGCATTTCATTCAGTTCGAATCTCAAACAACCCATTATTTGAAATATGGACGCGAAAACTTGCTTGCTTTTGTGGTCCTTGCAGCATTTGTGAGTGGGATGAGTGTGAATCAATGGATTGGGTTGATGAATGGGATCATGTATCACTTGCAGTGGACCCACATGCACTTGTTGAAACAATACAGTTAGAGGAAGGCCAGTCCTCTATTTCGAATGAATATGATCATATATCTGATCTTGTACAACCAGGTAAACATTTTTGCATTCATATCCCGGTTCCCTCCTTATTTTTTTAATTATCCAAGTTATCAAACCACTACTTGTTGGAATATGACCGTAAAATGCATTTTTCCAGGACACATCTACGCAGTTGTTGCCCTGACAGACAGTGCAACTGGCATGAATTATTGGTTGGAACGATGCATCCAGGGGAAGAAAACCTTCCATGCATCATTAACCGATAGGGAAGGCATTACCTTTTTGACTGGATTGATGGTTGTTCAGGGAGAATATCTTACAATAGATGGAAAGGGACCAAAGAGCAATGTATAAACATACCTGGATTGTAGACCAGGTTCACAGGTGTATCACTTTATGCACTTGATCATTGGTACAACCATCCTACTACAAACAATGTTAATGAAGTCATCAAACAAGGTACGCTACTTACTACCTCATGCAGAGCATGAGAGGTTGTTTGAGACAATAAAAACCAGAGAGGATCCAGAAGGCCTAATTGATTGAGGTACATGATCTACACATGGCCAAGAAGCACGAGGGGGACAACAATTCGAATGAATGATTCGGATCTGTTATGGCAGAAGCATAATACGACTAAGCAAATCAGGAATACACTACATAGGTAAACACAGATACACACAGACAATATGCAGGAATGCGAACTGTTCTTCTCTATTACTGGAAAATGAGATCCATTGATGTATGTGTTGAGATATTGTAACTTCAAAGAATATTATATTTGTACTTTATTATTCTGGAGATGTTTCATTCCTCCTTGAAGATCTTATTGTATATCCGGAGATGTTTATTCCTCCGTCGGAATGTGGTAACTTGGGTTATTAGACTTCCCTAGTGGGGGTCGGCCCTGTATGTGTTATGTGGGTCAAAGGGTTATTAGACCACCCTAGAGGGGTCGGCCCAGTCAGTTGTAATGGGGTATTTAACCCAAGGGTTAAATACGAGCCTACATGTCTTGTGTAAAAGACAAGTCGGAGTAGTGTATAAATAGAGGAGGTGTATTCCTCATTTGACACACTCACTCACTTGAGAAAGGCGCACTTGTGGAGGAGAGGTCTGCTATGGAGAAGGAGGAACTCATGCTCAGGGTTTGCATCTTTGTATATTGCTGGTCATCTATATTGAGGAAGCTTTGCTAGGTTTTCTACCCCATGAGGGTTTCCCAGGATGAATCCGTGTCTCTTGTGTTTATGCTGTGCTTGTTGTTTCTTCAATGATCCTGTATATGCTATTATTGTGAAATGGAATGTAATGCTGCTATTTTCTGTCTTAGCATATTAAATCTTAACAATATGTTACAATATTATACATGCTTATATAGAATACCGAGACCCTTGGGTTCCTTCCTATTACGTTTAGTTACAAGAGAAGTTAGAACGGTTTCAGAAGTTCAACCGTTACAGTCGATTGGAAGACAGAGAGTCAGTCGAAAGTCACAGGTCGACGCTACATGTTGACGTCGCGAAACTGTTGAGGTCATTGAACTTGTCGAAGTCGCTAAGCTTGTCGAAGTCGGAACTTGTCGAAGTTGTGTCGACGTCGATGACTTGTCGCAGTCGATGTTAGCATTCGACAACAATTCCAACTACGATATGGATCAGACCTCCTTCCTTAAGAAACAATGGTCCCCATTGTTTGCTCGTGAAGGTGAGGAAACTTGTCGGTCAGTTCAGTAGCAGAGTACCATTTTCCTTGTGATAGGATCTGTCTGGCTTTAGCAACCCGAAACAAGGGAATTGTGTTCATCCTTGTACGGTGTACTCGTCGTCCCACAATGGTGTCTCAAGGAAGAGGCTCCTGAATATATGGATTGATGTCGTCGGGTTCTACTGTTGGTAGGTATTTCTTTTCCAACAATGGTGCATGGTATGGTCGAAGTAGATCCACATTGAATAATGGATGCATACCCATGCATGCAGGAATGTCGAGTTGGAAATCGTTTTCGCCAATCTGTCGAAGAATACTATATGGGCCGTATCACAAAGGCTTGAGCTTCTTGTATGGGCCAGTGAAGCGTTCCTTCTTGAGATGTAACCAGACCTTATACCCAATTTGGAATGAATGAGGAATAATATGCTTTCCGTGTCGGGCCTTAGCTTTTGCGTTTGCTCATTGCAACATTTCTTGTGCTTGTCCTTGGATGTTGCAAATATGATCTCAAAACTTCGAGTCTCTGTCAAGTTCCCACTGGCTGTAGTCGGTGTCGGAGTTCAACTATGTTGAGGAGTTGATCAAGTCGATAGGCGCTGAGGGTTAAAATCTATAACAAATCTCAAATGGACTCTTTCTTGTAGAGTTGTGCTGAGCATGATTATAACTGTGCTGTATGTATGTAAGACTTTCATCCCATGTTCGTCGATGCTTGTGGTTGTACATGCGAAGCAGTTGTACTACCAAGCGATTCACAACTTCCATTTGTCCGTCGGTCTAAGGATGGAAAGCTGTCGAAATTGAGAGTCGTGTGTCCAACTGTTGCCAGAGGGTCTTCCAAAAGATGTTGACAAATATGGCATCTTGGTCGGAAATGATGGTTGTGAGTAAACCAAAGTGTTTCCAAAAATGTGTAAAGAAGAGCTGAGCGGTCTGCCGCGCTGTCGTGATATTCTTACATGGAATGAGAATGGCCATCTTGGAAAATATGTCGACTACTACTAAGATCGCATCATGCTGATTTCTGGTAGTAGGATATCCCGTCAAGTAGTCCATAAAAATAGATTCCCATGGTCGAATAGGAACTTGCAGAGGTGTGTACAATCCCTGTCGTTGATTAGGCAGTTTAGCAGTGGCACAAACCACGCATGATCAAATGTACTTGTTGATGTCAGTTTTAAGTGTAGGCCAAAAGAAATACTTCTGGAGGATAACAATTGTCTTTGCTACTCCAAAGTCTCCTATATTCTTGCTGTAGTGCGCGTCCCAAATGAGCTGTTGTCGATGCTTACCGGTCGGTACACAAAGCTGTCCGAGCTAGTATAGCAAGGTATATTTAAGGAAATAGTCGGCGGTCGATGACTTGTCATTCTGTATTTGTCGATAGAATAAAGAAAATTCGATGTCGTCCTGATACAACTAAGGCCATGTGGTCGTGTCGTAACCCTGCATACTCATCACTGTGAAAAGGAGAGTAATGCGTGGTCGAATTAGACAATCGGTGGAAACGTTAGCTTTACCTTTCCGATACTTAATCACCAAATGGAATTGTTGTAGGTAATTAATCCACTTCAGTTGTTTGGTTGTTTGTAGTTTTGACTGGGTCATAGTGAACTGAAGAGGCTTATGGTCAATGAGGATGACCGTTTCCTTTCCAAGGATTTAATGCCTCCAATGCTTGAGAGATTGCACAATGGCATATAGTTCTTTTTCGTACATCGAATATCTTCTAACAGTGTCGTTAAAAGTTTCAGAATGAAAAGTGAATAGGTGACCAGACTGAGTGATCACTGTGCCAATGTCATAGTCCGATGCGTCCGTCTCAATCTCAAAGGGCTGATGCAAATTAGATAACACAAGTACTGGTGCAGTGCAGAGCTTGTGCTGGTGATATTCAAAAGATTCTTGTTGTGTCGGTGTCCATTTAAAGACATTTTTCCCGTTTCCTTTCGTCAGCTGATTCAAGGGCCAGGCTATGTGATTGAAGCCGAGTATGAACCGTCGATAGAAATTCGCCAAACCAAGGAAAATTCTTAGTTCTTGAATGCTTTGAGGAATGGGCCAATCTTTGAGGATTTTTACTTTGTTTGGATCGACGTGAATTCCTACAAAGTCACATACATACCCCAAATATTTGATGCTATTCATCACAAAGGTACACTTGTCCATATTCAAGTAGAGTCGATGTTGCTGGACAGTGTCGAGGACTTGTCGAAGCTGTCCGACATGTTCTTCCCACGATGGACTGAAAATCAATATGTTGTTGAGATAGACAATGACACATTTTCCGATGAAAGTTCGAAGAATGTTATCCATGTATCGCATGAAGGTCGCAGGTGCATTGGTTAAGCCGAAAGGCATGACTAACCAGTCAAACAATCCTTCCTTGGTCTTGAAATAAATTTTCCACACATCTGTGGGATTGATTGGAATCTGATGATATCCCGACTTGAGGTCGAGCTTAGTAAATAATTTAGCACCTTTCATACAATCGATGAGATCGTCTATCCGCAGCAGAGGGTAGGGATTCTTTACAAAAATTTTGTTGAGTGCCTGGTAGTCGATGCACATGCACCAAGTTCCGTCTTTCTTTGGAACGAGGACGAATGGAATTACACAAGGAGAGGAACTGGTTTGGATATGACCTTTGTTGATCAAATCTTGGATTTGTCTGCGAATCTCTTCATTTTCGAGAATGGATCTTCTCTAAACATATGCGTTAGGAAAAGAAGAACCAGGAGCAAGTTCAATGGAGTGTTTTACCTAGCAATGTCGAGGTACTCCATCTGGAACTTGGAATAAACTCCAATACTCGTCAAGAACGTTGTCGATCAACTGTTTCTGTTGGGAGCTGCACTGGTCGGTGAGTCGACTAGTTGCTACAGTCTTCCTAGAATGTTGCGGTTGATCATGAATAATGTGAACTTCTGAACATGATTGATGAGCTTCCTTGTCTGTTTAGAAGATATCATTGAGACCGTTGGTGTAGGTCGTCACATTGATATACTGTACCATTGATTCTAAATTTTGACAATCACTTTCTGCGGTCGTGACTAGTAACTTCCATGGCGATCCCATAGGTAAGGCTTCCCAAACAGGGCGTCAACCACAGAGAGTGGTGCCACGTCGCAAAGTACTTCATCTTCAAAAGGATTTATGAAGCATGCGAGCTTGCATTATCGGGTGATCCGTAGTTCCTGTCCATCCTTCATCCAACCGATGTTGTAAGGTTGAGGATGTGGAGTGGTGACAAGACCTAGTTTCTTCATGAGATCTTCAGAAACAAATTTCTTCTGGTTTCCTTTGTCCAAAATCAGATGCAATGGATTGTTCTGAACCCATATCCATGTATGGAACATGCACTCTCGTTCCTCCTCGTTGACGATAGTCGAGGCTGCTGGAGTTGTTGATGTCAAAAGGGTCGTTGCGTCTTGATCAGATTCTTCCACCGTCTTGTCGAATGCGTCGGATGTTGGCACTTTTTCCAAAAAGGTCTTCTGAGATTTGCATTCAGATGTATCATGCCAAGATGAGTGGTGGTAATCGCACCATTTACCGTTAGGGGGTTGTTTGCTGCGTTCGCTTTTGTGAAAAGGATTTTTGTCTTGATCTGGATTTGGTGGGGTTGACTGAGAAGATTTCGACTTGTCGAAGTTGGCTGGTGCCTTCTTGTCGGGTGGTTGTCCTGATGTCGGATTTGTTACGAAGCGCGCTTTTCCTTTCTGCTTGGTTTCAAGTTTGTGGCATATTGGAATGCATCCATGAGCGTATTGACAGTCAGAAAATCCATCTGCTGATGAATGTACTGGGATAAACCGCTGACGTACTTAAGAACAAGCAATATTTCTTCTTCTTGGACGCCAAGTCTATCCATGAGTCGATAGAACTCGTCAATGTAACTCTGTACTGATTAGTCTTTCCATTGCCTTAGCTGCTGCCACTTATTATACTTTTGTTCAATGTATTTGGGAGGGTAAAAGTCCTTTCGGATATATTCGACAAATTTATCCCATGTGTCGATGGGGTCCCCGCTTTTCTCCATCTTTGTCGAGAGGTTCTCCCACCAGCAGTGCACAGATGTTGACATCTTTAAGGCTGCAATGGTGATCTTGTCGGCTTCCGAGATTTGATTCACAGAGTAATAGGATTCCAATTGTTGTACCCAATTGTCGATGGATTCCGCGTCAATCTTGCTTTCTAGATTCAATATGTCGAGATTCATTTGCACTTTGAAGGGGTTGATTTTGTCGGAGTTGGTTCTCGTTGAAAATTCTCCGGATGTCCAAGCAAATTGCATGAGGATTTCAATGAACTGGGTGAACATTTCAATTCGTTGTCGAGCCAGCCCTTGCTCAATAAGTTGTGATGTCTCGTCGACTGCATGTATATCATCTGTTTCTCCTGCCATTTTTGGAGGTAGTGTCTACTTGGATTGCTGATATTGCGAGCATGTTTGAACAAGGATAAGTCAGGTAACTTCGCTAGAAGTGTATATGCAAAAACTTAAGCACGAAAAAACCTGATTGCTCTGATTAAGATCTGAATGAGATATGATACCAATGATCCACACGTGGTCAGGAAACATGAGGGGGACAACAGTTCGACTGAATGAGTCAGCTCTGTTATGGAAAAAGCATAATAAGACTAAGCAAAGAAGGAATACTCTACATAGATAAACACAGACAATATGTAGGAATGCAAACTGTTCTTCTCTATTACTGGAAAACAAAATCCATTGATGTATGTTACAATATTATACATGCTTATATAGAATGTTGAGATGCTTGGGTGCCTTCCCGTTACGTTCAGTTACAAGAGAAGTTAGAACGGTTTCAGAAGTTCAACCGTTACAGTTGACTGGAAGACAAAGAGACAGTATGTCGTAGCTCGACAGTCACAAGTTGCAGGTCGACGCTGCATGTCGACGTCGCGAAATTTTTGAGGTCGCTGAACTTGTCAAAGTCATTGAGCTTGTCAAAGTTGGAACTTGTTGAAGTTGTGTTGATGTCGATGACTTGTCGCAGTCGATGTTAGCATTCGACAACAATGCCAACTGCGATATGGATCAATACATAGTATAGTCATGTGATTATTTATTCATGCATGTATAATGTTATTCATGTTAGATATTTTATTTGATATCGTTATCTTATATCGTTTATTTGATGTTTGAGTTATGTTTAAGTTACTATTACAATACATTGATATTTTACACCAACCACTCCAATTCAATTTTCCATCCCTTTAGGAAAACTTCACATGCATAAACAAGATTGAAAACTCATCTTATATTATAACATTTCATAATATTCAATAGAAATTAGAATCAATACACATTAATGAGTACACATTTGTCATTCACAAATAACAATGAGACATAGAGATGCATTGAAATTTGATAGGCATTGGGCAATAACTTAAGATGTTGAAACCATATTTATCATTAAGTCATCAAAATCAAAATGTATTACAGAGATGTCAGAATGCCACTGGGAATTGGAAAATGCCAAATAGACTATATTAAATACAAAAAGGGGTGGATCAAGATGGAAGAATCTCATATGTTAATAGTCCTCCTCCATGCCCGAATCAACAAACTCAACACTGCCCTAATCATCATCCTCCGCCTCCACCTCCTCCTCCTCCTCCTCTCTTCCCATTTGAAAATCTGCATCTGATGGTGTGGAGGATGACCCCTCCATATGATCACCATCATCATAGCCTCCAAATCTCCCAGTGGAAGAGGAAAACTCTACAAAGCCAATGTTATGATATTCCTATACTCCATCCTAGTCCCACCAGTATTTTGATCATTTACATTTTCAGTCATGCATGCACTTTTAGGGTTTGCATGCATTCTAGGGTTTGCATGCATTTTGCATGCATCCCAGTCATCAGTCCAACATCTAGCCCTCAGTTAGCTAGCCCCTAGGAGCTTCTCACTATTCAGTTTTAGCCCTCTAGTTGCTTAATGTGCCCTTCTTCCTTGATTTTAGGAAGCAACTCGCCCTTCTTCACCTACCAGTCCAGTTGTCTTCAGTTTATACTCAGTTACACTCAGTTACACCTACTAGACTCAGTTTGACTGATGGTTGGCAGTTACTTGAGCATTGATGACTCCACCGATGATGATGAAGACTTCCAGCTGTGCTCCGATGACACCAGTTGTGCGCCGATGACACTCCAGTGATCTTTTGATCACTCCATGAAGGCTAATTCGAATTGCCACCTTAGGCATTTGAATCCTCATGCATTGTACTATTTATTTGTCCATATTGTGATTAATTAACTAGTGTGTGTGAAGTATTATTGCTTCTATCCGAGTTCTACTGTACCATATTATTCTATTGCTCATTATACTGTATTGACCACTCTTCTTCTATTTTCTTTCTTAATCATAATCATTCTCTTGTGAGGTATACATCATCTCTTAGATCTGCTGTGAGGATTTTCACATGGTATCAGAGCATGTTGAGAGTATTGTTTATCTCCATTCTTGAGAGGTTTTTGCAGGTTATTACCAAGATTTCGAGTGCAGCAGTTTCTGCATTTTTGAAGCAGTAGCAGTTGCAGTTATTCTATATTGTTTTTACAGGTCTTCTACAGCTTCTATGTATCCATCAGGAATTACTCCTCTTTCTCCATTCAACTATGATGAATGGAAACCAAGAATGATATCATACTTGAAGATCCATGATCTTTTTGATTGTCATTTTGAAAGAGAGTTCGAATCCCCTGAAGAGAAGATTTATTGGTTAAATAAAGGTGATGGATCCTTTGGAGCAATGATGCTTTCTTTGCCTAAATACCTGAGATTTCATTTCCAATACCGTGATGGTGTTGAAACTCCAATAGAGTTATGGACTCCAAAAGAGTTATGGGCTCACATGGATGAAAATTTTGGCAGAAAGAATGAAGAGATTGGTCCAAACCCATTCGAAAGAAAGCAAAGTGATGCATTCGCTCCCCTTGATGGTCTCTCAGATCATGAACCAGTATAATCTCATATTGAAGTTGTTGACAAAGAACTTGCAGATTCTCCACTCATGCTCCAACTTTCTTCTCTTTCTGTGCCAGCTCACACTCTAGATATTGCAGAAGGTCCTAAATCCTCTCTTGCACCAGAGTCTATTGATTTGCATCATGATCACATGATTATTTCGGAGGTAAAATCAGCTATTGGAGGTAATGCATTCGCTCCTCTCAAGCAATCATCTCTTATTTACTACTATATGATCATTAGCACATGCTTTTAGAAGGTTATTGAAGAATATGGCCATTGCCACCCGCTTGAGATAATTTCTCATGCATCCATTGGTTTTGATCTCACCTCTTATGGTTCAAAGGAGATCTCAAGAAACCATTGCCATTTGCTTGGGATACTTTATCATGCATATGATAGTTTTGATCTCACCCCTAGTGGTTCAAAGGAGATCTCAAGAAACTATTCTTCAAGTCTTAAATCTGATTTGGATTTCAAGCAATTATTATTTGATGGTTCTTTTTGGCATAATATCACCCATGATGGTTCGAAGGAGAAGACAAAAGACTATCTGCATATTCATGATTTTGATCCTACCTCAGCTGATTTGAATCACAGGTTCAAGGATCATCCTCATACTTTTGTATTTGTTCTCATCACATTCGATCTGAAGAGCAAGTACAAGCACATGTTTTTTGAGCATGATCCACTTCTTCCCAAGAATAAGATACCTCCAGACATATGACCAAGCATCACACTTGCTTGAGTTTGGAGCATTTATTTTGTGTGTGCCTTACAGTCTGTTTTTTGAGGAGGGGGTATGTTTCCCATGAAATTTTCCCACTTACATGGTTTATTGACTGTTATTATTCATTGTATTGGGTGACCTTTGGTCTTAGTTACCAGGGCCCAGGATGGATTAAGGGGGGGTGTTAGGATATTCCTATACTCCATCCCAGTCCCACCAGTATTTTGATCATTTACATTTTCAGTCATGCATGCACTTTTAGGGTTTGAATGCATTCTAGGGTTTGAATGCATCCCAGTCATCGGTCCAGCACCTAGCCCTCAGTTAGCCATCCCCCAGGAGATTCTCACTATTCAGTTTTAGCCCTCTAGTTGCTTAATGCACCCTTCTTCCTTGATTTTAGGAAGCAACTTGCCCTTCTTTACCTACCAGTCCAGTTGTCTTCAGTTTATACTCAGTTACACTCAGTTACACTCAGTTACATTCAGTTACACTCAGTTACACTCAGTTACACTCAGTTACAGTCAGTTACAGTCAGTTACACCTACCAGACTCAGTTTGACTGATGGTTGACAGTTACTTGAGCATTGATGACTCCACTGATGATGATGAAGACTTCCAGTTGTGCTCCGATGACACCAGTTGTGCTTCGATGACACTCCAGTGATCTTTTGATCACTCCATGAAGGCTAATTCGAATTGCCACCTTAGGCATTTGAATCCTCATGCATTGTACTATTTATTTTTCCATATTGTGATTAATTAACTAGTGTGTGTGAAGTATTATTGCTTCTATCCGAGTTCTACTGTACCATATTATTCCGTTGCTCATTATACTGTATTGACCACTCTTCTTCTATTTTATTGCTTAATCATAATCATTCTCTTGTGAGGTATACATCATCTCTTAGATCTACTGTGAGGATTTTCACAGCCAATCCATGTCACATCAGAACTAATGGATTTCAGTGCTAAATTCAAGGAATGGACAATGCAAGGTGTCCAAATAACCTGTAAGAGAAATAAAAGCATGTATAATTGACTCTACAACACTAACAAATCAAATGAATGGTGTACAAAATGAACATACCTGTGGATATTTAGCTTTCACAATCATGCCAGCAGCCTTGCAAACAGGTGCAATGTCCGTGATGATTTGTACACAAGAATCAACACCTCTCTAATGAATAAGTAGACCGTGCATGGATGAAGTCAATCTCACCATCACACCTCTCCTCCACTATATAATTGGAAGTCTCATGGACAGAAGGAACAAATGATATATATATCTTGGGAAGTACAATCACCCCTACATGCTCCTAAGCCACTAGATCAATAATGTTGACATTCACCCTGATCACAAGAGGAAATACTAACAAATTGAAATGTATCCCTAGAAAGCCTAATGTGGACCTACAACCATGGAGACCTAATATAGAATACTTATCTAGCCCTAGAGACATAACCTAGCCCCGGAGAGCTAATCTAGCTCTATAGAACCTAATCTAGCTTATAGAACCTGATCTAGCCCTATAAACTAGACAAAAACAAATCTAGCCCTGGAAAGCCTAATGTGGACCTACAACCCTGGAGAACTAATCTAGAATACTTATCTATCCCTAGAGACGTGAGAACTAATATAGCCATATAGAACCTAATCTAGCTTATAGACCCTGATCTAGCCCTAGAAACCAGACAAACAAATCTATCCCTGGAAAGCATAATGTGGACCTACAACCTTGGAGACCTAATCTAGAATACTTATCTATCCCTAGAGATGAAACTTAGCCCCAGAGACCTAATCTATCCCTATAAAACCTAATCTAGCTTATTTACCCCCTTTTGCAAGATTGACATGGCCCAGCTAGAATCCGGTGTCCCGAATCCATCGGAATCAACAGTTTCGCGATCAGAGTCACGGTTTTGGTGCTACAAGAATTTTGGTCAGGCATCCCGTGGCCATTCAGGGACACTTTGAGGAATTGCTCTGGGGGCATGGAACCCAAACCGACGAGTGGATTTTGGTTCCGTCAACTCCCACACGAGCACATGGCCATTTTGGACGTGTTCATGATGGCCACAGATGCCCGGGAGCCTTCGGATGAGAATTGACCCCCTTGAGAAAAATTGGAATGGCCTTCACTGAGCAAAACCCTAGTTCCAGAGATGGCACAATAACACCATTTCCAGGCGTTGGAGGCATAGTGTGGCGGGTCCCCCAGCTAGAACCCGACGTCCCTAATCCATCGAAATTGACAGCTTCGGGATCAGAGTCACGGTTTTGGTGCTACGGGCATTTTGGTCAGGCACCCCGTGGCCATTCAGGGACACTTTGAGGAATTGCTTCGGGGGCATGAAAGCCAAACCGATGAGCATATTTTGGTTTCGTCAGCTCCCACACATGCACATGACTATTTGTGATGTGTTCACGATGGCCATGCATGCCCTGGAGCCTTTGGATGAGAATTGACCCCCTTGAGTAAAATTGGAATGGCCTTCACTGAGCAAAACCTTAGTTCCAGATATGGAATGATAGCACTATTTTTGGGTGTTGGAGGAACGGTGTGGGGGGTCCCCAAGCTAGAAACCGACGTTCTGAATCCACCCGAATTGACGGCTTTGCGATCGGAGTCACGATTTTGGTGCTACGGACATTTTGGTTAGGCACCCCATGGCCATTCAAGGACACTTTAATGAATTGCTTCGGGGGCACGGAACCCAAACCGGCGAGCGGAGTTTGGTTATGTTAGCTCCCACATGTGCACATGGCCATTTTGGATGTGTTCACGATGGTCACACATGCCCAGGAGCCTTCGGATGAGAAGTGACCCCCTTGAGAAAAATTGGAATGGCCTTCACTGAGCAAAACCCTAGTTCCGAAGATGGCACAATAGAACCATTTACGGGCATTGGAAGCACGGTGTGGGGGGTCCCCCAGCTAGAACTCGACATCTTGAATCCACTGGAATTGACGGCTTCATGATTGGATTCACGGTTTTGGTGCTACGAGAATTTTGGTCAACCACCCCGTGGCCATTCAGGGACACTTTCAGGAATTGCTCTGGGAGCATGAAACCCAAACCGACGATCGGAGTTTGGTTCCATAAACTCCCACACATGCACATGGCCATTGTAGATGTGTTCACGATGGCCACGCACTCTCGGGAGCCTTCGGATGAGAATTTCCACCCTTGAGCAAAATTGGAATGGCCTTCATTGAGCAAAACCCTAGTTTTGGAGATGGCACAATAACACCATTTTCGGGCGTTGGAGGCACGGTGTGGGGGGTCCCCCGGCTAGAACCCGATGTCCTGAATCGACCATAATTGATGGCTTCGCGATCGGATTCACGGTTTTGGTGCTACGGGCATTTTGGTCAGGCACCCCGTGGCCATTCAAGGACACTTTGAGGAATTGCTCCAGGGGGATGAAACCCAAATCGACAAGCGAACTTGGGTTTCTTCAGCTCCCACACGTGCACATGGCCATTGTGGACATGTTCACGATGGCCATGCACGCCCGGGGGCCTTCAGATGAGAATTGACCCCCTTGAGCAAAATTGGAAGGGCCTTCACTAAGAAAAACCCTAGTTCCAGATATGGAACAATAGCACCATATCCGGGAATTGGAGGCACGGCGTGGGGGGTCCCCCAACTGAAAAACAGTGTCCTAAATCCACCAGAAACAACGGATTTGCGATCGGAGTCACGGTTTTGGTTCTACGGTCATTTTGGTCACACATCCAGTGGCCATTCAGGGACACTTTGAGGATTTGCTCCAGGGACATCAAATCCAAACCGGAGAGCACACTTGGGTTCTGTCAGCTCCCACACATGAACATGGCCATTGTGGACATTTTCACGATGGCCACACACACATGGGAGACTTCGGATGAGAATTGACCCCCTTGAGAAAAATTGGAATGGCCTTCACTAAGCAAAACCCTAGTTCCGAAGATGGCACAATAACACCGTTTCCGGGCGTTGGAGAAACGGTTGCAGGGTCCCCCAACTGAAACCAGTGTCCTGGATCCACTGGAATCAACGACTTCATGATCAGAGTCACGATTTTGGTGCTACGGTTATTTTGGTCAGGCACCCCGTGGCCATTCAGGGATACTTTGAGGATTTCCTCTGGGGGCACGGAACCCAAACCGACGAGCCGAATCAGGTTCCATCAACTCCCACACGTGCAGATGTCCATTGTGGACATGTTCACGATGTCCACGCACTCTTGGGATCCTTCAGATAAGAATTCAACCCCTTGATCAAAATTGGAATGGTCTTCACTGAGCAAAACCCTAGTTCCAGAGATGGCACAATAGCAGCATTTTCGGGCATTGGAGGCACGGTGTGGGGGGTCCTCCAACTGAAACCCGACATCCCGGATCCATCAGAATCAATGGCTTCACGATCGGAGTCACGGTTTTGGTGCTATGAGAATTTTGGTCAGGCACCCTGTGGCCATTCAGGGACACTTTGAGGAATTGCTCCGGGAGCACGAAACCCAAACCGACGAGAGAAGTTTGGTTCTGTCAGCTCCCACACATGCACATGGCCATTGTGGATGTGTTCATGATGGCCACACTCACCCGAGAGCCTTCGGATGAGAATTGACCCCCTTGAGAAAAAATGGAATGGCCTTCACTGAGCAAAACCCTAGTTCTGAAGATGACACAATAGCACCGTTTCTGGGCATTGGAGGCATGGCGTGGGGGGTCCCCCAAATGAAACTCGACGTCCTGGATCCACCAGAATCAACGACTTTGCTATCAGAGTCATGGTTTTGGTGCTACAAGAATTTTGGTCAGGCACCTCGTGGCCATTTAGGGATACTTTGAGGAATTGCTCTGGGGGCATGGAACCCAAAATGGCAAGCGGAATTAGGTTCCGTCAGCTGCCACACATGAACATGGCCATTTTGGACATTTTCAAGATGACCACGCATGCTCGGGAGCCTTTGGATCATAAATGACCCCCTTGAGCAAGATTGGGATGGCCTTCACTGAGAAAAACCCTAGTTCCAGAGATGGAACAATAACACTGTTTCCGAGCATTTGAGGTATGGTGTGGGTGGTCCCCTAGCTGAAAACCGGGGTCTTGGATCCATCAGAATCAGCTGATTCACGATCGGAGTCACGAGTTTGGTACTACGGGAATTTTCGTTAGGCACCTCGTGGCCATTCAGGGACACTTTGAGGATTTGCTCCTGGGGCACGAAACCCAAACCGGTGAGCGGAATTGGGTTCCGTTAACTACCACACATTCATGTGGCCATTGTGGATGTGTTCATGATGGCCATGCACGACCGGGAGCCTTTGGATCATAAATTACTCCCTTGAGCAAGATTGGCATGACCTTCACTGAGCAAAACCTTATTTCTAGAGATGGCACAATAGCACCGTTTTCGAGCATTCGAGGCACGGTGTGGGGGGTCCCCTAGCTGAAACCTGGGGTCACAGATCCATTGGAATCTATGGATTCACAATTAGAGTCACAGTTTTGGTGCTACAAGAACCTTGGTCAGGCACCCCATGGACATTCAGGGACACTTTGAGGATTTTCTCTGGGGGCATGGAACCCAAACCGACGAGCGGAATTGGGTTCCGTCAACTCCCACACTTGCATGTGGCCATTTTGGATGTTTTCACAATGTCCACGCACGACTGGGAGCCTTCGGATCATAAATGACCCCCTTGAGTAAGATTGCGATGGTCTTCACATGCCAATATCTAGACTCTTGAACGATCATCCAAAATAAAACATATCTGGATGGTGCAATCCATAGCATCACACAAGAGAAATCTCTCCAAGAATATCCAAGATTATGAAATTGCATTGCTTTGTGCAAAAATTCCAATGCCTCTAAATGGAGATGGTGATTTAGTTTGAACTCACAAATCATTCAATTTTATTTGTAACTCCAATATCAAGAAGCCATATCTAGAGTTACATATGACCAAATTGAGAAAAAAAAATTTCGTTGGAAATATTTAAGAATGAGGAATATGTACACATACTAATTTGTGGGTGTCACATAGTATGTGAGTCCACTAACAAGTAAAATGTAAGGTGGTTCCTTTTTACACAAAAAATCACTTTAGTCTATTATTTTCAAGGTTCATATCCTTTTTCACCATTTTACGAGCATCCAAACATAAAATCATAATCCATGACTATTTTTCATGCACATAAGCTGTTGGATGCCTTGGATGTGCTTTTTTTTATTAGAAGAACCATTTTGATGACCAATATTGATTGGTCATCATGAAGGATGAGTACCATGTTTGTAATGGAAATCAAGGTGTATCCATGAGTAGTGTGAGCTAGCATATATGTTTGTGCTACCCATAATTTTCCATGTAAAGTAGATTTGATAGTCCCACTACTTATTAGCAAGCCTTCTAAATGTTTCCAAACCTTTTAGATAAAAGGAATTGAAATTTCCCATTATTTCCCACAAAGGGTAGATGCAATGGCAACTATAAATAAATTGCCCCCATGATTCTTTAGTTCACCTTTGCATAGAAGATGAATGGCATTGTTGGAATGAGGAATGTGATATGAATGTCATTGTTGGAATGAGGAATATGAGATGTGTTATTGGCAAGGGGATGATCAATCAAGTGTGAACGTATTATATTCAAGGGTGATTGGATTCAAGGATATAGTTGGTTAGTTGCACATTGAATTTAAATGAAAGTCTTCACCAATTAGTAAGAATATCCAATAATGATGTATACAATGATTTAGGCTTTATTTCATATGTTAAATTGATGAATTTTATTCTTATTATCCTTAGTACATGTTCATGCTTATAATATATGAATGAATGGCACTTCCACCTTCTCATGAATTCATAGATTAATGTATCTCCTCTAGTAAATTATGCATATGCCCATTTAAATATGGATGCCTTTTATCCTACAAGAAAGGCTCCCAAGGTATAAGGCTATGTATGTTTTTGTTTTAGATTTATTATGCACATGTTCTTTCATGTTCTTTGTTTTAATGCTTATGTTTCTAAAGTTAGCCATGTTATAACTCCACAACTCAATGGTTTTTAAACAAGCCCTAACACACACGCATATTTTGTATCTTGAGACAACAAGGTACAAATATAGACAAGCGATATATAAATCACATCACTGGAAATCCATGTACATCAAGGCTACAAAACTTGAACAAACATATAAATTTTAGTATCAAATAGTGGAACATGGTTCCCAATGTACATACGATGGCAACTCATGCCCTATACAAAAGCCGACAACTCATGTCGTAGATCCAAAATACATGGCGACTCGTTCCCTATACAAAATCCAACAACTCGTGCTGTAGATCCAAAATACATGGCAACTCGTGCCGTAGATACCAAGTACATGGCAACTGGTGCCCAAAAGTGCCACATCGTGGCTAATGTACAAAACATGGTGTGTCAAGCATAGTGACCATCCCCATCACTCCCAGGCGCATCTCCAAAATCGATCTTCCTCTTCTTGGAGCTACTGGTATCTCGGGTCTTCTTCCGTCTAGGAGTAGACCGTCTCTCCAGGATCTGAAACAAATGGTATAATATACCATCATTTTAAATCATTTGTAACATTTACCACATTTATAAAATGAATGTAGAATTCAAATCTTAAATAACTCACAATTGATGCGAGTGGGAGACATGAGGCAGGTGTCCTGGATCTACTGGGCCTCTTAACAATTCCAACCTAGAACATTTACAGCAATCATTTCATTGAAAAATAATAATTGCTTAAATTAATTTTCGTTAATGCATCAAAATATTTTCATAAATTATCTTGATTCTCACCATGAACACCTCCGATAATGGACATGACTGGGCTTCAGGGCTAACAGGTGGAGCAATTGGATGGAAAACCTGCTCTGATGCAGTCATGGGGGGGGGGGTGCAGATGTAGTTGCAACAACTATGGGTGCAACCAATGTAGATACATGGGCGGATACTGGAAGAGTAGTTGCCACAATAGTGGTGGGAACTGGAGAAGATATGGTGGAAGAGGATATGGTGGTATGGGGTGGAGGAGGACGTCGTGGACGATGAACCCCTACCGGCTGTACAATAGAGGGTATTGAACCAAAAGGGATAGGGGGAATGTGGATGGATGGTGAATGGGAGGGAGGTCCTGGATAGAGGGAGGAGGATGCATAGAAGGGAGGTTGTGGACGAAGGGGGGAAGATGGATGGAAGGGGGGCATGGACAAATGGGGGAGGATGGATAAACGGGGGCAGGGGGGGTGTGGATGAATGGGGGAGGATGTATAGTCAGGGGGTGTGGAAGAATGCGAGAGGATGGATGGAGGGGGGAGGATGGACGGAGGGGGGGAGTATGGACGGAGAGGGGAGGCTATATGGAAGGGAGGGGGTGGACGGAGGGAGGGGCCTAGATGGAAGCGAGGGGGGTGACTCATGGGAGAGGGTGGAAACATGGGTCTAAATGGGGGACAAGGAACTATGCCACCTACAACTGTTGGTGGCCCCTGCATACACATTTGTAATATCATAGTTTAGTAAACAAAAATCAAATTAAACCATATTAAATTGTAACAATTCAAATTAAAAGCGGGCTTTTAACTACACATTGTACCTGTGTATATGGTGCCCTACCGATCCCTGGAAGATATGCCTGATCATCGTAGTCTGGGCATACCTATGGACACCAAAATGCATGCACGTTATGAACATATTAAACAAGTAATTATTTAGGCAATCAAAATATTCAAAAATATTGTACGAACTATCATCGTGTATGTCATACATATAAAAACATAAATAGTAGAAATTCCATAAGTACTAACAATATTGTGAGAGGTACTGAAAATACCTCCGTCGGAGGTGCCACAATTTCAGTTGCAGCTGCCATTGCTGCGTCCAAGTTGGGAGATCCTACGTTCTCCCATGATGGCGTCTCAACTCTAAATAACTGTACATTGAAATAATTGTTTAAGTCAAACACAAATACTTTAAAATTACTTTACAAATTATCAAGTGATGATTGAAAACACATTAAAAAAAGTGCTAACCTGCTCCATATAGAAACTCTCGATTGGGACAGGGCAAGTGTGCCCACAATGGAGACAAAGATGTGGCATTGTCCTCGTCGAACTAGAAGGCTCAACATGGCTAACACTTGAATCTGTCGTGAAGGCCCTGCACCTGAGTCTCTACCAGGGTCAACCTATCTCTCCATTGTAGTCGCTGCTACAAAGGAGGTTTTTCTAATGAGTCCACGTGCAACATTCCTCATCGCCCCCTCGATCTGATCAAGTTTGTGGGGTAACTGAGGTGGATGGGGAGAGGGGTTGGGCTCGCGCTTAGGATCTGGTGGCCCTCTTAGTGGGTTCCTCCTAGCAGCAGGTCGATCTTGGGCAGAGCCACACCCAACACCCTGGAGCTTAGTTATGTCAAAATAGTTGACATGCAAACCGAGCGCGAACTCAACCCATAGTTTTCAAAGGAAGTACTATGTGTTATAGGTCAAATATGCACTTCTCCGTCGGTGATCACATTTAGCTATTGATCACAGAAAATGACAACTTGGATTGAAGAGCATGATGACCCTAGATGATGAATGGCCTAGACTTACCCTTTTGCAGCTAACAAAACCCTCTTTTTACTTACTTTTAAGGAAAAACGCTACCCTACAAGCATGATAGTAGCGTTTGCCTCCAGAAATACTCTACTCCACTTCATTAAAGTAGCGTTTTCCCTCAGAAATACTCTACTTTGCTTCAATAGAGTAGCGTACAGCCTTAGAAATCTTGCAAACGCTGGTTGTAAAGCAGGGAAGTTGCATGTTGAACACTACTCCACTTAATAAAAGTAGCGTACACCTTAAAAAGTAATAAAAAATATATTAATTTGATGAATTGGGATTAGTTGAAGTTGGTTTTGCAACTTCCCCAACCTCCCAATCAAACTACCTCTCGATCCAAACTACCTACCTTGTCCCATAAATACAAGGGGGATAGATGAGAGAGGAGAGGAGAAACTATGCATTAAGGGTTGTTACGTTGGAGGAATTCCGAAGTTAGTGTGAAGAGCAAGAGCCCAAGATCCGGTTGCACAAGCACTCTGAATGATCAGGTATAAATTGTATTGATTATTTGCTTTTGACAATAAAGGTTGAAATGCCCTTCCCGTCCCGATCAAATGTCTAATGGATTGCATGTTTGTTTGGATTAAATTCTTGATTGTATTTGATATCTAAATTGTATTTCAATTTCATCATTGTTATATTAGTCAAGATATGCTGAGGAAGGTATCTTTGTATTGCAGGTTCGTCAAATGGAAGATCAAGTAGAGGATCGATCGAAGGAGCAAGCGAAATCTAGGATCGAACTTCATTAATAAGGTATGCCTTCAAGAACCTTGATCTCTTTCCTTTTGTAGAAGCCTATGTGATATGATTAATGTATTTACCTATCACCCCAGAATTTGGTAGTGTCCCTCTCCTCGCTATAGGGTAGAATTCCTGAACAACAGACTAGCGACTCCACTGGGGACCGGTTGTTTTCTGTTCTAGGAGACTCATTTGACTTTCCTTCCAGTACTTTTTGATCCTCAAAGAGGCTCTTTAGGTTACTGTATCCTATTTCCATTGCTTGAATTACCTTAGTTTGAAGTTTTGAAGCTTGTTTTAAACCTTCTCTAGAAAAAACGTTGGTTTTCTATGCATACAGTAGTGTTCATCTCCTGAAAAACGCTGGTTTGATTTTACACAGTAGGGTACACCTCTTGAAAAAACGCTGGTTTGCCTTTACATAGTAGAGTACACCTCCAGAAAAATGCAATTTTCTCTACTGCACAGTAGAGTATTTTCCTGTAAGTCTCTGTTTGTTGTTGGGATTTGATTTTTGCCTGTTTGGCTTGATTTCCAGCCTCTGTTTTTGCTTTCCCAACTTATACTTGAGGTCTTTATGCCTTGGTTGAGTTTTGTTTGCCTTGCCTAAGTACCTTAGGCCATCTTTTTCTTGCTTGAGTACTTTTTTGAGGTGTCTTATTTGTTTGTGGCTCTTTTTGGAAGCCGTGCCTTGTTCCTAGTTGAACATAGCTGCATGTTGGTACCCTAGTTGCTTGTTGCAGGTATACAAACCTTTGTTTATCACATTTGTTGTTTGTTGCAACACTAAGCATACTTTAACAGTGTCTTAACCTTCGATTTAGGGTTTGACCCCAAGTAGGAGTCTTTAAGGTGTTTTCAAAAGTTTTTGAGTCTAGACACTTCCTGATTGCTTTGTCACTTTTAGTTTCAAGTAAGTTGAAGTCTTTTAGTTTGCTTCCATTTGAGTCTTTGTGATTGTAAGGCCATCTTTGGTTCGCTTTCCTACCGTTAGCTTGGCTTAGTGTTTTTAGGGTTCTTGATGCTTTGGAGCAACCTTTGAAGTTTGCCTTTCCTTTTTAAAGCGTCTCTTATCCTTCTTTTCTTTCGACTTTGTCTTCCAAGCCCAAGGTTTTTTCCTTTTAAAAACTTCGTTGGACAAGTCTTTGTCAAGTAATCAAGCTGATTGTTGTGAACCTTAGAGTTGCTTTTCCTTACTTACATTGCTCTTTTAGGTCTTACTTGCTTCCATTTTCGAGTTCTTTTTCTTTTGTATAGATCAGAAAAAGCAAAAAATGAGTTTGGTAGTTTAAAGTAGTAAGGCTTATGATCATTTCGAAGTAGCATAGTTTACTTTGTTTTGAATTTGAAAAAGAAAAGAAAAAAGAGATTTGTTTTTTGTTTGCTTAAGTTTTCATTTTGGAAAGAGCATAAACGGAAAAAAGAAAAAGAGTCTTTTGTTGCTTTGAAAGTTATTTCTGTTGCACTTTACTTTCTCAAACCATTTCCACACAATGCACTACCCCGTTGAGTAAAAAGTTGCTTTCAAAAGAATTTTAATAAAATAAATTAGAAACATTTTCTTTTTAGGAATACATGACACCAACTAGCTTAGGCTAGAGTTTCGAGCTAAAAACACCTTAAACTGCTCGGAACTAGTTTCATTACGCAACAATCGTAGTACAACTTTCATTTAGGTAAACCCATATATATAAAATAAACCTGGGATGATCTACTCAAACCAGAGTTAAGCATGAGGCCGTGGAAGATCGGAATTGTTGAGCATAACCCCCTCACATTCCTTTTGACCATAAACTAGAGTTGATTCGCGTACGGGGGTCCTTTCGAACTTTGAGCTTTGCTACCCTGCCCATGCGTTTTGACTAGGATGATGACTGTTCCCCCTGGATATTTCGTATGTATGGTAGCCTTAGTATCATACCTTTAGGATCCTACACAGGTAGAGTGGGCGGTTATTCCCACTTCACCTAGGACAGGCATGGAAGGTAACTCTCTGGCAGTACTCCCAGGAAAGCGGTTTGGTGATTCAAGTGCTTGCACCCAGTGGACCTCCGGTGGACCTCTATTAGTCTGTTCTGGGCCCTAATCATCCTAGAATTACTTCCGAGAGTATTTTCTATCCGTTTGATTGGTTTGATTACTTAGGATTTTTTTAGTGGTATGCTGTTTGCCCCTTAGTCTTAGTGGCCACTAGGTTTTTACTTAGTGTTATTTTTATATAATTGTGGAAGACCAACAGCTTCGTAGGTCTCGGAGGTTGCAAAACCTTCCCCCACCCAGTGTGGAGCCACTACCGCCACCACGATGATGGAGGACTAACTCCAGTGGTCTTTTTGAATCTAATGGTGAAATAGAGGTTCCTGGTGAACCACAACCTAGAACCCTGGATCAACAAGTTTTTAACATTGTTGAGGTTGTGGATATCACTTCTAGTGATTTTAACACTCCTTTTAACCCTCCTCTTACTGGACTTAACAATCCGCTTCTGGTACCTGTTGGTTTCCAGCAGCCCGAGTGTAGTGCTTATTTTTTCACACCTCGGCATATTATGACTAACCCAGGAGACGAACACGGAGTCCCACAAACTCCCACAATGGGTATGAATACAAGTATTGTAACCCCTCCTTCCACTGCTACACCGAGTTCGACACAGACAACTTCTGTTTCAACTCAGTCCTTCAGTTTTAATGCTGGTACATTAGGCATGCCAAGCTCAACAGCTTTGACATCCGGGGGGAATTATTTTGATGCCTATCTCCGGTGTCCTACCTAACTACCAAATTCTTTTGATTTCCTCAAGTGAGATTAATGTTGGTTTAGTTAGGGAGATTAATTTTAGTGGTTGTATTACTCAATCGGGTAAATGGACATGAAACTTGGTGGTGTTGTGACAACCCAAACCATGCAAGTTAGAATGAATCGAAATAAGCCTTGTATTCGATGAAAACTAGATATAGAAGGGAGAGAGTTCTTCGATCATAAATGCATGACTTTCACAAGCAATTAAAAACCAAAACAAAAACTTTTTTGTTTTCTTTTTGTAAATAGAGCCAAACTGAAATACTTCTTTCCAATTCACTGATCTTACAACTAATATGCTTCAAAAGATGAGAATTTCTGTGGCAAATTTCAATGGTTAACTTCCTAATGCACAATGATGCTACTAGACCATTTTAATCAAAATGACACAAATGTTTTCCAATGATAACTTTCAATCTGAATTTTAATGATAATAATGGAAAAAAAAATGTGACTATGAAAGCTACACAATTCAGTGACAGAGAACAGTGATAATGGTCTGGTTGTGATGGGAAGATCAAGCCAATGCACTCAAAGTGAAGGGGTGACCCTATGTGCCAATAATGCCACTAACTCACACAATAATAAAGTTGACAAAAAAGAAATAAACACACCACACAGACTGTAAAATGAACAGGATGGTAACAGCAAGCAGAAAGTACCAACTAAGGCAGAGGAAATCAAGAAATGACTCAGTAAACCAAGCAAGCAAGAAAAAATGCCAGTATGCAGACACTACCGCGTGGCAGATTCAGACTACAGCGCGGTACTGCTAAACTACCGCTCTGTGTTAAACTCAGAGGGCGCGGTACTGTTGCAATATATGGAAAAGCGCAACTTTTGAAAAGAAAACTGAAAATTTCAGGGTTGCTGCAGACCCAGAGGACTCATTGATCATACAAGAAGGAAAAATACAGAGAGGAGGGGTAAATAAAGGTCAAAGAGACCAAAATTCAATACTAGTTTGAAAAGAGAGAAAAAGTCACAATCAAAAGATGGATAACAGTGAACTCAATCAATCAAATGAAATTCAAACTAGCGGAGTTGCCATTCTTGTTTGTAGAATTTTTCCCTACGGATAAGTCAAAATTCTCTTAAATTAAAGTAGATTCAAAACTAACTCTAAGATAAGAACAAAAAAAAACAAATGCTACCTTGAAATTCCTGATCTAACTTTCACAACAAGATTACATGCATTCAGAAGATATAAAAGATATAACTCACCTTTCAATTCGACGTTTGTACCGCTTCTAGCTTTTGATCCCAAAGCTCCCAAGTAGAACCTGTTGAAATCAAACAAGGAACACGCATACAAACTTCCAAATACCTTGAAGCAAATACTAGATTCAAATCTATACTAGATACATTCCATGTTAGAAATACATATCATACACATGAAATGGGAAAAACAAGACAAGTTATCTTTATTACAAACTTGAAGAATGCTTACAAAGGTTGCTTGATGTCCAAGCCAATCCTCCAGCTCCAAGTGCTTCCTCCTCTAGCTATCTCCACAAGGCTGCAAGATCATAAGTTTGATACCTCTAAGAGTCCTCCCCCTTGCTCATGGAATGGCTCTATCTTATAGTGTGTGGTAGGGTTAACCAACAAGAGAGATGGGTGGATCTAGGGAGAGTTTAGTGGATCAGGTTTGCTAATCACAAAAAGTGAGTTAGGATCGAATCAGGGACCTCAATCCTCCAAAATCTCTCGAAAATAAAAATCCTGCAATCCATGGAAAAAAGGCTAAATAAAGTGTACCACACCCCTAGATCAGAGCATAACGCGGTAGTACCGCGTGGCAAGGACAGAGCATAGCGCGGTAGTATGGACTACCGCGCACCTATAACTGAGCAAGGCGCGGTAGTTAGGGTAAATGAAGTCTCAGATAGGGTGATTCTTGTCAAAGTAGGTTTACTTTCAAGGATCACTCATCATTTTGTCTCTTCTGGGTGTTTTAAGCAGTAGGGGAAGTCTCGTCAACTCTATTTGAGGTGGAGATGCGACACTGTGGAATATGGAGGTATAACAGATGCCCCCTAAAGTGTGAGGTCAGAAGGGACTGATGGCCGAAAGACTTTACAAATATTGTGCAGAGATAGCTTCGAGGAGAGCGACAAAGAGCTGAAACAAAAACAAGATGTCAGATATACCACCGAGGCGGGCATCCCCATGCTCGGAAACAAATGACTCAAAGCATGGCTGCCGACCAATACATTGCAGATCCATGAGTACTGAGATGATATAGACTGTGGACAAATCATGGCTACTATGAACAAGCGTAGATCCATGAGACAGTAATGACACAACCACGACCAATACAAAAAGTGGATCTGTGTGACGATACAAAGGATATCTCCAACGCAACCTGGACGCAATCAAGATACAAAGGTGCGCCCAGGGTCTTCTACCCGATCGCAAATGATACGAATCTAGCCATGTGATTACAAAGTGTTGAAGTTGAACATGGTAGAAGCCATTTGATGACCGGTCAATGATGTGAACCATTAACAAATGCAAGGGAAATCACCAATGATGACGATGATCCCCAAGGTATTAGAAGTACATCTCAACGAAATGCGAATACATGAGTTGACGTCGAGCATTCGAGAGATTGTTCGATTAGAGGTCAGTGATGTAAACCTACTGTAGAACACGAGGAAACCTGCCATTGAGGCATGAAGGTACCAAGGTACTAATAGTTGATCTCTAAGTCCAATTCCCGGATAGTGATTTGGCGTCGACAGGAATAGACTCGTCGAAGGTAGGCCATAATGTTTCCCACATCATCGACACGAAATAGGAACGAAAGATGGTATAAGATGATGAGACAATGGAGTATGTACTGACACAACGGAGGTCTGACACAATGAACGACTCTGAACACTGCAACCCTTTGAACATATAACGGCATGTAACAGGACTTGGCAGCAGGGATTATTGATAGCAGAGGATAGACACCGGATGAGTAGGCTCGTGGCCAGAGAGACGACTCAGGATGATGACCATAACTCAGTGAAAAATAGATACCCAATATAGACAAGGGACAGGCACATGCCATGTTCAAATGTAATGACTGACAAGCTGCCAAAACAAACTTGACTTGTTCCCCATATTCCCCCGACATGATAGACGAGTACCTCTTTGTTGTTTTTCGAGCTTGAAGATGATAATAGATGCTCGGTGTAGCTCATCTCATAGATGAGTCCAATCTCACATGTTTTACGAACCTGAGAAAGGAGGGGTTCGTCCCAAAGCGGGTCCTTCGATGTTAAATTTTAACGAGTCCAAGGAAGGAAAAATCGGTAGTTTTTCACATTTAGAGAGCCTGCAAAAACTTAAAGGAGGCTCCAAAGTGTACTTTTTCATAAATTTAGTCCCTCGATCCCGAAAAAGTGTAAAACAATTCTCGAGAGAACTCTCCCAGCCAAAATTGACTGAGGTATACCTTTCTCGTAAGTAGTCTAGACGGGCCGAAAAAGGGGTAACCTATCACCGAATAGACGACCTTTCAAATACTTTTACAAGTGTGAAAGAGTCAAGATCACTTGGCAATCTTTTCAATTTTAGGGAGTCTGAAAAGAGATTAACTATGGACTCCAATGGTCTTTTTCGTAATTTTTAATTATTCTGGTCCGAAAAGAGAATAAAATACAACCAGGATAATACTTTCCTCATCGTTTAACGAGCATGAGTAAAGCTGACCAAACTCGACACCATTTACTTGAGTTTGACAAGCACGAGATGGGTGTGAAAGTGCTTGGAATCTTTTTCAAGTTTTAATCTAGAGCACGAAAAAGATAAAGTAGGCTCAAAATGAAGGTCAAACGATGAATAAACACCAGTGTGAATATACCGTCTTTAAAGGAGATTCTGTCAATAAGTGCTCATAAAACCAGACATTAGTAATGTGAAATGAGTTTTATTTTAACTAGATAAAATAATGAGTAAAAATGAGTGAAAAAGCTATATAAAGGATAGGTGAAAATAGAAAGTTACCATTTCACTTGTGTATTTACCAAAAGAGGAGATTTTACCCATTTGAGGAGCAAAACTTCAAGAGTTGATATCTGGAGATTCGGGGCACCATTTCAACAACCGTCTGCGCCAGGTAAGAGCTTACAAGCTTCTCTTTCATTTCATGTATGGATAACTTGCTTTCAGTAGAAAAAAGTGATTTTTTGGGCAAGCCCTATTAAGCAAAAATCGCCCTCCACAGTACCGCGCGGGGCCCATATCGGGAAACGCGGTACTGTGTAACAGTACCGCGCTGTGAAGTTAAATATAGGCGCGGTACTGTACAGTACCGCGTGGCTTGATTTTTCCTAGGCGCGATAGAGGCAAAAAATAGGATGAGAAAATCAATTTTTTCCGAATATTTAGCTGAGATCAAATTGTTAAATAGTTATTGAATGTTTCCCATGCCCTTTTGCAGGTGTTTGAAACTTATTTGGAGCAAAATGGTCCATTGGAAAGAAAGAGAACATGAAGCGGGTGATTTGGAGGCTGAAAATGACCTACCGACTGTGACTGCACTGAGGGAATGCGGTTTGTTGAAATTCTTCAAGACCAAAGGCATTCGTCAACAAGCCAAACTTCTCACCCATCTTATTCAATTGTGGGACCTCGACATTCAAGCTTTCCGAGTGGGAGAACACACCCTTGAGATTGAACTCGAGGATATTTATTTCCTTACAAGTCTCTCGAAAAGAGGAGCCCGAGTGAACTTTACTGGATACACAGCCTCGGAGGCGAGCACAGATGCATTGATTGCTCGATATTGCCGTCAGGGTTCGAGTAAGAAAAGCGGCAAAGTGGTCATCAAAGATGTTATAGAAATTCCTGTAAGAACCGTGTTGTTCACCATCACACGTGCAGCAGGGAGCATGGGTCCCCATTAGGCGTCCCGTACACAAATGAATCTCGCAGTGGATTGTATGGCGGGAACAGTATTCAACTGGTGTGAGGTGGTGTTGACCAACCCCAAAGAGCAAGTGCACAAGTGTAGGGTTGGAGAGAATTCCCAATTTGGTTATGGGAGTATCCTGGTCACCTTCTTTTTGGCGAGGGTGCCATTGTTGTGCCCACAGATAGCTATGCCCCGCCGTCCACCTACCGAGCCATGGATGGCTCGATGGAGTGATTATGCAGGACGTCTTGGAGGGCCACAGCGTTTGGCTTTTGGTGAGGATTTCTTCTCATGGCTCGAGGAACAGATAGTTATGATTGATGCTACCCCTATGCAGGGGTGGAATTCCGCGAGGACATCGACTTGGCACTGCCGGAAGACGAGGATTGGGTCAACTCAGGTATGACCTTCATGGATATATATTTTTTCTTTTTTTTTGAATATATAATTTTTATTTCTTTTTTAGAATGTGGAAAATACTTTTAATGTATGTACGTATGTATGTCGCAGATCGTGGACCACAGAGACCGGCTGGATACTCGCCATTACGTAGAGGTGGTGCTGATTGCCAAGCCGCCCCAGATGAAGAAGAAGATGAGGATGAGGCAGGAGGATTCCAGGATATAGAGAGGAACCTACAGGGCTTAACTCATGGTATCCCTGCTATGAGGATGGATGACGTCCCTTTGCATCTCCAGCGGCATACCGTAGGTGTGCCTGGGCGTATCGGCCGACTCCTTCGTAGGGTGGCTCGAGCTGTAGTGTTTTATCACTAGCAGCGTGAGGATTCTGATGAGGGACATGATAGATCTCCTAGATCTCCCTAGATGGCAGTTTTTATCTTTTTGCGGCATGTATACGATATGTAGGCTTTGAGAGACAAATTTTTGTATGGGATTTGGTCCCAAATTTTGTCTTTAAAACACAAACTATATGTATTTGGAAGAACACTTTTATAGACAGTGATATGGACCTATTTTCATGATCTATTTATTTACAATGACTTGTGTGTTTTATATTTTGTGATGTGTTTTTATGTATGGGCAAGATGCCAATCCAACATGTAATTAGCTAATGAATCAGCTATACAATTGAATTCTCTTGGTATGTGTTGATATGAAATAAAATTAAAAGATCGTTCCAAGAGGCGTACCCTCCGAAATAAACGAAGTAGGATAGGACCGCGAACTGTGTAAACACGATTCAGATGAGAAACCATGAGTTGAGAGTCTAAAAAGATTGATAGGGAGTCAATTCTGAGTGAAGCAACCTCCATCAAGAGTCCGATGTCTGCATGGTACTCTGCGATATTGTTGGTTGCAGGACCCAAACAATTGGCTCCTGAAGATATCAACTCGCCAGTGGGAGAATAGACTACCCATGCTGCGGAAGCGAGATTCCGGGTATGCCGGCTTTCACCGTCGGCGAATCCGAAGTAGGTAGACATCTGCACATAAAATCACGATTCAAAGTAAGAGAGGATACATGAGGTCCACGCGCAAACCAAAAAGTGAAAAAAAACATGCTAAGTACACTATGTACAAAAGTAACCCACGTAGGGAAACCTTACGCGTAGAAGCGTTTGAGGTATAGCCCATTGCGGGGTCGTGCCAATGGCATGCCATCACAATCAATGAGTTCATAGGCTCCTTTCTCCAAGACACGTTTTACAACAAAGGGGCCATACCACATAGATTCTAGTTTTCCTTTTCCGAGTTTATCGTGCATTTGATCATACGTGAGTACGAGGTCTCCTTCATTGAAAACCCAAGGTTGAATGGATTTATCATATTGTGCTTTGACGCGTTTCTTATGAGCTTCATTGGCTAAAGCAGTGTCGCGACGAGTTTCATCTAGCTTGGCTAGGTATAGAAACCATTCCTCTTCGGAAGTGGTGTGGGGAAGTAGCTCTATGGCTATCTTAAGTGATGGAATTTCACATTCAATCGGTAAAATGGCTTCTAGGACGTACACTAGTTGGAATGGTGTAAACCCAGTAGCACTTTTTACTGAGGTTCGGTATGCCCATAGTGCTGAAAATAGAGCTGAGTGCCAGTTGGATTTCTGAGTACCCACAATACGCTGAATCATTCGTTTCAGGACTTTGTTAATGGCTTCAACTTGGACATTGGCTTGTGGGTAGTACGGGGTTGAGTTTTCATGGCAAAAACCCAACTTGGCACTTAGTTCCTCGATCATATGGTTCCTGAAGTGGGAGCCATGATCGGTCACAATGGATTGTGGGACACCAAATCTAGCTATAATGTGATTGAATATGAATTGTGCTGCTGTTTTGTCATCCTCAGCATACGTAGGCATCGCTTCAGCCCATTTTGTGAAATAGTCGACAGCTACTATGACATAGCTATGCCCCCCGGCTGAAGTGGGCTTATAGTGCATGAAATCTATGCCCCATTTGGAAAAAGGGCCGACGACAATAACATGATGGAGTGGAGCAGGGTGCGAGCATGTTTTGCTATGAAAGAATTGACATGGTGGACACTTCTTAACTGTTTCAATGCAGTCTTTGAAAATTGAGGGGCAGAAGTATCCTGCTCGCAGTATTTTCTGGGCCGTAGCCATCCCAGAAAGATGACCACCACATGCTCCAGCATGGCAGTCATTAAGAATGCGTTCCGCCTCATCTAGGGTCAAATAACGTCGGAGAACGGTGTCGACACCACGTCGATATAGAGTATCGTTGACTATGAGGTAGTATTTGGCGTGATGTCGGATGCATCGACGTTCATCGCGAGTGAGGTCGGGGCGGAAGCGTTGGGTTTGGAGATATAATAAAATATCCCCGTACCACAGATCAGACGTGCTAATGAGGAACAATGATTCATCAGAAAGAGAATCAATGGGCTTGGATTGCTCGGTAGCATGGGGCAAGGTACAAATCAACTCAGCAAAGACCAAAGACTTCTTGGACTTGGATTTGACAAATTCCAAGTCAAAGTCTTGAAGGATGACGATCCAACGGGAATATTTGCCCCCAAGCACTTGGCGTGTGAGGATATAATACATTGGATTGAAATCGGCTATAATAGTGGTCCGACGGAGTAGAATGTAATGACGGAATCTTTGGACAGCAAAAACTGTTGCCAGAGCCAGTTTTTCAACATGTGAATAACGCGTTTCAGAGTCGAGAAGACTCTTACTAAGATAGTATACCACATGTTCTATGCCATTGTGGTCTTCCTGGACTAGCACCATACCGATGGTGGAAGTCGAAGCTGCGAGATAAAGAATGTAATCCCGTGTGTAATCGGGGGGTTGGATAAGAGGATCTTTGGTTAAGGCTGCCTTGAGATTATCAAAGGAGCGTTGGGCTTCGTCATCCCAGATGAAAGGAATGTTCTTCTTGAGAAGCCTCATGTAGATTACAAATGAAACGACGCAGAAATTTTGCATGCCCTTGCAAACTCTCAAGTTCTGGAATGTTTGTGGGGGAAGGCAGAGCTAAGATAGCTTCTACCTTGGCAGGATCTAAGCGTATCCCACTTTTGGAGATTATGAAGCCCAAATTTTTTTCGGCTTCCACGCAAAAGACACACTTATGTGGATTCAAACGGATATTGTAGTGACGACACCTTTCGAAAATGGCACCTAAGTGATCAGGATGGTCTTCCCTGGTCTGAGAATGAGCGGGAAGATCATCAAGATATTGTTCTACAATATGTCTGATATCGTGAAACGCATACGACATCGCCCGTTGGAAAGTTGCTCCGGCGTTTTTAAGGCCAAAAGGTAACTTTCGATATGCGAAAATCCCTCAAGGGAAGATAAAGGCTGTTTTGTGCTGGTCGACTGGGAGGATATCGATCTGATTATAGCCAGAAAAGCCATCCATAAATGAAAAGATGACACTCCCGGCACAGTTATCGATGATCTGGTCGATAAACGGAGTTGGGTAGTTGTCTTTTGGACAAGCTTTGTTCAAGTCGCGGTAATCGACACAGACTCTGATCGTTCCCTGTTTCTTGGCTACAGGAACGATGTTAGATACCCATTTTGTCAATGGGACAGGATAGATAAAACCAGCACGTAGAAGTTTTTCAACTTCTGCTTTAATAGCGACTGCCTTACGAGGGTGGACGTGTCGAAGTTTCTGCCGAACAGGTCGGGCGCCAGGGAAGGTTGGAATTTCATGTACCACAATCGAGGGATCTATTCCTGGAATTTCTTCATAACTCCAAGCAAAAACATCGCAGAAGGTTTTGAAGTAGGCACTATAGAACTTCATTTTGAGGGGAGTACATGTTTTGCCAATATGTATGTTTTCCACGATACCAGGCTTCACCGAAATATCTATGGGAGTGGTTGCCATAAGATTAGCCAGGTTTCCTTCAGAAAATATTTCGTCGAGGGAAGTGGGAAACTTGGTTTGAACCATCCCAAGTGAAGTACTGGGTTTTGTATCAGGCTCAAGTGTCTGAATGGTGGGGAATGAAGATCGATGGTGAAAATCTCCCCATGGTGGCTCATCACCACACATAACCTCCATAATTGATTCGTCGGTGGGAAAAATCAAATTGAGAGGATCGAAAAGTGGTGGAGATGAATGAGTTTCAGACGAGAGTTGTGCCACAGTGTGATGTGTAGAACAGTCCACCCAATCGGTGGCTGATTGGATCGCTTCATACGCTACGAGGTTTCTGTTCAAAGGCATAGAGTTGCCGTAGTTTTCAATCTGAGCGAGACTCGGAATCACCCATGAATCATTGGAAGGGGTGACATTTGATGAAATCATGTTGACTGGTTGAACATGGGTCCCCAGCTTTGGAAAAACTCCAATAAGGGACGAATCCTTCATGAGACCAACACCAATGTCTTGGAACCGGTACCGAGGTTGATCCAATAATGGGACGGTGTTGGCGGAGTTCGGATGAGAGTCTGGGATACAGTAATCAAGTTGATCAATAGTGACAATTTTCCCTTCATGAGGAAATTGAACAATTCGAAAGACTGTAGATGCTATGGCAGTCATGGCGTAAAACCAATTCCGACCAAGTAAAAGATTGTAATCTAATGGTGCATCTATGACTTCAATATGTACGGACACTTTTTTGCCCCCCAGTTCAACACTAATTGAGGGAATGAGTCCATAAGGTTGAAAACCATGTCCATCGAATGCCCTGAGAGTAGTGGGAGAAGACGTGACTTCGGGTGAGCCTAAGGCTCTCCAGCAATTCAAAGACATGATCGACGTGGAGGCACCTTCATCTAACACAGTGCGATGGATGCTATTTCCACATATTTTTGTATGAACTTGGAAGGCTAACTGGTGAGAAAGTCGAGGTTTGGCGTGTTCCAAGTTAAACATAATAGAGTTTGAAGTATCTGGGTCCATTGCCCCCAGTGCTGAAAGTAAGGTTCTATGCTGCGTGGGGTAGTATTGAAGAACCTCGAGAGTCGACATGGCGCAAGGTGCTTGAGCTAAATCCTCAACGATGTTGTAGTTTTGGGCAGCTCGCGCATTGGGATTAAATGTCGCCTTTCGTATGGTGCCCTTGGGTGGGCGTAGCAATGTGTCCGTGAGCGGTCTCTCAATATGGAGATGGCCGGTAGGGGGGGGAATAGGAGTTGGATCTTCAACAGGAGATTTGCCTTTGGCTATCTCTGATTGTTTGTTTGAACTTGGAGGATTCTCATATGTCTTTGAACGAGTGGTTATATGAATCTCTTCATTACTCGTCATCAGGATTTCGCGATTTGTGGACGTCTCTCCGTGAGTTGGGTTGCTCGGGTTGCCCCCCTGTGGGGTTTCTTGGGCAACCATATGCTGTTGTTGTTGAGGGAAAGGGTCAGTTAATACTGCCGGGCGAGAGGATCCTTTAACGAACTTGTTGACCTCATCCTTGTAGGGACAGTCACGTGTATAGTGATCGTCTTGACAAATTAGGCAGGGAAACTTAGCCTTTCGACGTCGTTTCTGGTCGTTGTGGGTGGGTTGTGGCTTGGGGTTCTCCTGCTGGTTCTTTTTGGATTTACCACGATTGTTTTTCTTCTTTCCTTCGGATGGTTGTGACGTAGATTGAACTGCGTTCACTTTGGAGGAGATAGCAGGAGAAGTAGTAGCTTTTGAAGCAGCCTGAGGTAGAGCGGGGGAAGCAGAAGCTTGTTGCCCCGTCAAGTTGGTAGTAGCATGGGCCTTGACTGAACCGACAATACCATCAATAGGGGGTTCAGTGGTAGGTTTCGTAGGATCAGTGGTAATGTGGGCGGCATGAGGAAGAAGTTCGTGTAAAGTGCCAGATTGGGTGTATACCAAATCCATGTACTGAGCTGCCGAGATGGCTTGTTCTTCTGTGACCGGCCCGCGCATAGCGATATCCCTGGCTATGGGAGGCAAAAAGGATTTCGTGAACCAATCAGCGAGTAGCTGATCCGAAATGGGTTCCTTGATTAGCCTACGGCGTCGACGCCACTCATGGATGTGATCCGAAATGTGTGTAGAAGTGGTTTGACGCAGTGAGGTTAACAGTTCTGTTCCAGTCTCATACTGGATGGGGAGTTGGAAATGGGTCAGAAAATGCATAGCCAAGGTGTTGAAATCCCAGAAAGAGTGTTGTGGCAGCTCGATGTACCATTTTGCTGCCATGCCGGTAAGCGTACGCTGGAAGAGCCGTAGTCGAATGGAATCGTCCATCAAGGAGTTGGATGAACACCAAAGATGGAAGGTCATTATGTGATTCTTGGGGTCTTCCCCGGGCTTAGCATCGAACTTAGGAATGTCTGATGGGAGTTTGGATGGAATGGGTGGCCAGTGAGGTTCATGCCATATGGGATCGTTAATGAGCCTCGAAAAATCGGGTAAGTCTAGCGTGGCCAAAAAGGTAAGTTGACGATTAGTCTGTGGGTATGAGTAATAACTGTCTGGTGCAGAGAAACCTGGGGGGCTCTGCATAGCATACTGTTGCGTGTTATACCCATATGTGTTTCCCGGGGGGTACTGCTGGAAGTTCTGTGGGTAATAAGCCATCTGGTTCACCGGTTGAGTGTTGATAACTGGTTGGTGGATGTTCTGCTGAGTGGGGATGGTGGGTATGGTACTCTGGGCTTGCTGAAACCCAGGAATGGTTGCTACTCCTGGTTGGGGAAAAGTTCCTTGGAATTGTTGTGTTCCAGGAATGTTACCACTATATTGAGTAAGTGGAGGGTTTCCCATAACAGGGTTGGGGGGTGGCTGCGACGGTGGTGTCCATGGAAGGTTCATTCCTGCTTAAGGAGCGTTTGGAAATTGAAGAGATGGGTTCCATGGAGTTGTAGCAGCTGAAGGGTAAGGGAAGCCAGAGTTCAAGTTGGGGGGAATCTGAGATTTCCCCCCAGCTGGGTTCCAGTTTCCAAATAGTGAGTACCCCCCACTCTGTGGGTTTTGAGGGTCCCAAGAAGGAAGCATACCTGACGGGGGATGTTGAGGCTGAGGCCCGGTTGGAAAACCGGTATAAGGTTGTCCGCTGCCAGGTGTGTTGTACATACCATACTGAGCAGATGCTGCTGGTTGGAAGGGTTGTTGGGTGGAGCCAATGGGTTGTCCTCCAGCAGCTGGGTTGGATGGCCCTATAGGAGGAGGTTGTGGACTAGGAACGGGGTTCCCAACAAAGGGTTGTGCTCCAGCTGGTTGGGTTGATGGCCCACCAGGGGGAGTTTGGTTGTTGGAGTTGGGGACCATGGCAGTCGGTTGTCCACCTCCTGAGATGGTGTAGATAGTGGCCGAAGGTGATCCTCCAGTCAAAACGGAAGATCCAGCAGTATGACTTGGTGTTCTTCCGCCGCTAGCCAAATACGATAGTGTTGATTGGTCAACGGCGCCAAAAGTGCCGATTTGTGGAGGGGGTCTTCCGTATCTGACAGGCGAGGACGGAGAAAAAACTGGGTTATCCCTCATAGAATGTGCGCCAAAAATGGGCGATGGCAGCAAATGTGGGGAATTTAACCCAGGGGTATCGGCGTCATCCATAGCGTGTTCAATGATAGGAGGACCATCGAAGACTGGGTCCGGGTTCATGTCCTGGAAAGGGTTTTCGGGGTCCGGCGAGAATCTAGGTATAGTAACGTCTGAAGGTCTGGATCCGTCTGCATAGGAGTGACGAAACTCTGTGCTAGACGAGATGTTGGGATCCTGAAAGTCAGGAGGACGAGTTGTTAGGAACCTATGTAAACCCTTCTCTTTACTATGTTAGTATATTGTTATTGGACGCATATGCTTTGTAAGTCGTCCCGTAGTATTTGTTGATCCGTAGTTTATATTAGCCCATAGTATTGACCCATAGTATTGGACTCATATGCTTTGTAAGTCGTCCCGTAGTATTATATGTCCCATGGTTTTGACTCATGGTATTGGGCATATACTTAGTATATAAGTGTGTGTTGAGGTCATTGAAGGCACCGTGAAGTTAATTGTATTGAGATTGCTCAAAGGAGGTTGCCCCCTCGAAGTGGCCCGTGATCAATATAAAAGTGATTCTGTTCTATTATTTCTGCTATTTCGCATATTCTTGGTAATTAATTGTTGCAGGTGCATCTCACGAGTAACAGGGGGATATCTAGAGGCTGTCGAGAGCATTTGCTCTGTATCGCGTTTAAACTGTGCCGATGCTAACGGGGAATTTGCTAGACTAACCATACTAGATTGAATGGAAGCCATGATCTCATGTCCCGGAGGAAGGTTGGGGAGAGATATGGTGTGAGGTACATTGCTGGAAGAACCGGTTTCCTGCGGATGAACGCTGGGTGGCGTGGTGATAGCAGGCGGAAGCTCCGCCTGGGAAGTGATGAAGCCATAATCAGGTTCAAAAGGTGTGTCAGGAAGTCGAGTGTCTTCAATAATTTCGACGTACCCGCCCGGGACTGAAATCAAGCCAGGTATATCCTGGTCGGACCCTTCGGTGGTGCCAACAGATCCGTCAGTGTCATTGTGAAAAGTTTATGGTGGAAGGGAGGTGTTGACATCAGGTAGAAGGATGACCTCTGGTATAGCATTATGGGCTGTACTAGATTCATCCGTTGTAATGTTGTACACTGTGGCAGATATATCTAGAATAACAGTGGGTGAAGTGACAGTGGGAATCTCAGATATACTGGTGGTTGCAGAAGCTGCAATAGATTCTGAGACTATGCTGTGAGTAACAGTTACAGGCGGAGCTGTAGATGTAGTATGTATCGGCAGTGGAATGTTCCCTTGACCAGCACCGTGGCCAGGAGGAGTGGGAATGCGTGATGCAGGCGGACCGGAGGTCCGTGGCGGGGGTGGTGGTGGAGGGCTTTGGCCCTGTATTCTTCGTGATCTCCGTGGTTGTTCTGACATAATGACAGGAAAATGAAATCCAGGGGCAATTTCGTAACAAAAGAACTCAAAAAATCTAATGCAGCCGAGTGTGCAGAAGAGGAGCTAGAAAAAGCAAGGCTCGCAGGCCAAAAAAGCAAGCTCTAAAATCTATACTGAGACTGGTGTCCTAGTAAGCGAGCTGAGAAAAATAATGGCCAGAATTCCAACAAGCAGTCACTAAAAAGAAAAATGACCCTCTACAAAGATGAGATAACAAGAAAACTCCTAACTAAGAGCTGGAGACCTCAACAAGCTGTATCCTTCGCAAGGTGATGAAATCCAAGTCGAACAATACAACATGAGAGACCGATATGAGAAGGATATCCCTCTATCGAAAGGGATCCTGGGTAAAAGAGCCCTAGTAGAAAAGTCACTAAGCTACCTTGTTCATGACACATTGGAAAAGGTTTTGGGCACTTCTGCCTTCCGAGGAATACAATGATCGATGTTTCCTTAGGGCTAAGTGGAGTGCGGCATTCCACAGAGTCTGTCCGGTTCTCAATCTCGCGTCCGTTTAACCCATGAAAGTTGAAAACAGTCAGGAGGCCCCTCCACAAACTGGCTGTGACCGTGTCAATAAATACTAGAGGATTTTAGTTCCCTAAAGACAACGACTATGTTTCAGATGAAAAATGACAAGGGGGAATTATTTTGATGCATATCCCCGGTGTCCTACCTAACTACCAAATTCTTTTGATTTCCTCAAGTGAGGTTAATGTTGGTTTAGTTAGGGAGATTAATTTTAGTGGTTGTATTACTCAATCGGGTAAATGGACGTGAAACTTGGTGGTGTTGTGATGACCCAAACCATGCAAGTGAGAATGAATTGAAATAAGCCTTGTATTCGATGAAAACTAGCTATAGAAGGGAGAGAGTTCTTCGATCATAAATGCATGACTTTCACAAGCAATTAAAAACCAAAACAAAAACTTTTTTGTTTTCTTTTTGTAAATAGAGCCAAACTGAAATACTTCTTTCCAATTCACTGATCTTACAACTAATATGCTTCAAAAGATGAGAATTTCTGTGGCAAATTTCAATGGTTAACTTCCTAATGCACAATGATGCTACTAGACCATTTTAATCAAAATGACACAAATGTTTTCCAATGATAAATTTCAATATGAATTTTAATGATAATAATGGAAAAAAAAACGTGACTATGAAAGCTACACAATTCAGTGACAGAGAACAGTGATAATGGTCTGGTTGTGATGGGAAGATCAAGCCAATGCACTCAAAGTGAAGGGGTGACCCTATGTGCCAATAATGCCACTAACTCACACAATAATCAAGTTCACAAAAAAAAAATAAACACACCACATAGACTGTAAAATGAACAGGATGGTAACAGCAAGCAGAAAGTACCAACTAAGGCAGAGGAAATCAAGAAATGACTCAGTAAACCAAGCAAGCAAGAAAAAATGCCAGTATGCAGACACTACCGCGTGGCAGAGTCAAACTACAACGCGGTACTGCTAAAATACTGCTCTGGTACTAATGCGGGAAACGCGGTACTACCGCTCTGTGTTAAACTCAGAGGGCGCGGTACTATTGCAATATATGGAAAAGCGCAACTTTTGAAAAGAAAACTGAAAATTTCAGGGTTGCTGCAGACCCAGAGGACTCATTGATCATACAGGAAGGAAAAATACAGAGAGGAGGGGTAAATAAAGGTCAAAGAGACCAAAATTCAATACTAGTTTGAAAAGAGAGAAAAAGTCACAATCAAAAGATGGATAACAGTGAACTCAATCAATCAAATGAAATTCAAACTAGCGGAGTCGCCATTCTTGTTTGTAGAATTTTTCCCTACGGAAAAGTCAAAATTCTCTTAAATTAAAGTAGATTCAAAACTAACTCTAAGATAAGAACAAAACAAAACAAATGCTACCTTGAAATTCCTGATCTAACTTTCACAACAAGATTACATGCATTCAGAAGATATAAAAGATATAACTCACCTTTCAATTCGACGTTTGTCCCGCTTCTAGCTTTTGATCCCAAAGCTCCCAAGTAGAACCTGTTGAAATCAAACAAGGAACAAGCATACAAACTTCCAAATACCTTGAAGCAAATACTAGATTCAAATCTATACTAGATACATTCCATGTTAGAAATACATCTCATACACATGAAATGGGAAAAACAAGACAAGTTATCTTTATTACAAACATGAAGAATGCTTACAAAGGTTGCTTGATGTCCAAGCCAATCCTCCAGCTCCAAGTGCTTCCTCCTCTAGCTATCTCCACAAGGCTGCAAGATCATAAGTTTGATACCTCTAAGAGTCCTCCCCCTTGCTCATGGAATGGATCTCTCTTATAGTGTGTGGTAGGGTTAACCAACAAGAGAGATGGGTGGATCTAGGGAGAGTTTAGTGGATCAGGTTTGCTAATCACAGAAAGTGAGTAGAATCGAATCAGGGACCTCAATCCTCCAAAATATCTCAAAAATAAAAATCCCGTAAGCCATGGCAAAAAGGCTAAATAAAGTGTACCGCACCCCTAGATCAGAGCATAACGTGGTAGTACCGCATGGCAGGGACAGAGCATAGCGCGGTAGTATGGACTATCGCGCACCTATAACTGAGCAAGGCGCGGTAGTTAGGGTAAATGAAGTCTCAGCTAGGCTGATTCTTGTCAGAGTAGGTTTACTTTCAAGGATCACTCATCATTTTGTCTCTTCTGGGTGTTTTAAGCAGTAGCGGAAGTGTCGTCAACTCTATTTGAGGTGGAGATGCGACACTGTGGAATATGGAGGTATAACAGCCATAGTGGATGAATACATAGGGTACCAACCCACTTTCATTTGGGTGGGGTAATTTCAACAACACTTTCACACAACAACAGATGGATGGGGGCAACCCCTACCAGCAGATGGCTGGGGGAAACCCCTTCCAGCAGATGGATGGAGGCAATCCCTACCAACAAATGGCTGGGGGAAACCCTAACCAGCAGTTTATGGGTCCAACAATGGGAGGTTACCCCTTCATGACTCTAGCTCATCAAATGCCATCTTATAGACCCCGTTTACCATTTCTGGGAACTCTAAATTTGCCAGATATTTCCAAGTTAACGAACGATCTGGTGTGCCATAACGTTACATGGCCACCAGTTCCCACTAAGCTACCTTCGGACATTCCAAAATTCGAAGGTAAAATTGGTGAGGATCTAGTGATTATGTTACCACTTTTCATCTCTGGTGTTCTTTGAACTCGTTGAATGAAGATTCTGTTAGGTTGAGACTTTTTCAATGAACCTTGACCGGTGCTGCAGCCAAATGGTACATTGAGTTACGTGCAATCACCTTTTTTAACTTTCGGGATCTCGCCGTAGTCTTTTTGAACCACTTCCAGCTTCCTGTTTGGTACGATGCTGGAGCAGATATTTTGTCTATCTTTAGACAAAACAAAGCCACCCATTTATTTGATCACATTCAGGAGTGACGAAGATGGAAGAGGCTCATTAAGGCCAATATCCCCCCAAAATTCTTATTAGAGTGGTATCTGAAATCACTCCTTCCTTATGTTTCTAAGGAAGTAGCTACATATGGGGTGTCATCGGAAGAAGAAGCCATTCTAAGGACCCAACAACTAGACTTGGTTTACGCTCAGTCTGGGATCCTTTACGAGATTATACCTAATGCACCGCGATCGAACATCGATCTAGGTAGACCAAAACCTGGATGACATGCTGATGGCATAGTAGGTTCAGTTGATTCTATAGCCTTCAAAGCATTGGCTAAACAGGTTCATGCCTTATTGGTCAAACAATCGACTGCAGAAGTGACTCCCATCACAACCTGTCCTTCTATTACTGAATATGTACATCAGGTTCAGACTAATCAAAAGGGCCATCGACATCCCAACAACAAAAAGAAGGGAAAGAAAGGAGAGGGGAACCAATAGAAGCCCAAAAACAAAGAAAATTCCGAGGAGTGTAACAGAGAAAAGAAGAAGGTCAAGTTCCCTTGCAAGCTTTGCAAGCAGGACCACCTCACTCACCAATGCCCTCTAATCGAAGAAGCCCAGAAGATTCTTCAAGAAAAGAAACCTGCCATCCTTAAAGATCCATTTCCAAAAGGGCAGGGATCAACTTTTGACACCTCCAATGTTGGGGGCACCACCCATGCTTCAGTTGATCAAACTTTCATTAATATGGTTAACTCAGACGCTCTTTTACAAACGCGGGCAAGAAATTATACCCCGGATTCGCAGAATAACGATAAAGATATTCCTTAATCTTCCAATCCTCTCCACATTCCTATGGACCCACTGCCCAAGATCCTGAAAGGTGTCTTGAAACTGGCTTCGCACAATCCCAATGCACGGGCTACTGCCAACTACAGTGTGGTTTAAGATCTAGCCCAGACCCCTTGTGCTATGTCCACCTTAGAAGTCTTGCAAAGTTGTCCATTACAATGAAATGCATTTCTGGCAGCGATTGGAAGTATGGAATCATCCAACATGACTGCGCGTTTTGATATGTCTGATATCAAATACTGGTTTCCGTACCACGTTGCTCTTCAGATAGAGGTAGTTCATGGTCCTATGACCATTGGACGAGCTGTCGTAGATGAAGGCACGTCTACGTGCGTAATGTCGATTTCTTGTTGGAAATCCTTGGGTTCTCTCGAGTTAGCCCCCTCTAACACACTGCTTACTGCATTTGATGGCAGAAACTTCCGTCCACACGGAGTCTTGCCATCATTTGACGTCACACTGGCCGGTAAGACAATTGCTGTAGAGATTGAAGTTCTGGATGCTTCGCTTGATTACAATATGCTGTTAGGAAGGAGCTGGACATATGCCATGCGAGCTATTGCATCGACAGTTTTTCGAGTTATTATGTTCCCTCACGAAGGTAAGATCATCACGGTCGATCATCTTTCGTTCTCTCGGTGAAACAACCAGACTTCATCGGAATCCACAGTTCCTTTAGTTGATCAATCTGCCCTAGTAAGCGAGAGTTTAGGAGTAGGGCTTTACAGGTCATTAATAGGCACTTTTGACCTACCCTTCTCGTTCTTTTTATGCATTCTGATGAAGGTACATCTACTGAAACTTTCACAGCCGGTTTAAGGACTGATCCGTGGATCCTTCCTATTGTATTAGAACCCTTAGTGCTTTTATCCGTTGCTGAAGTAGCATACATGGAAGCACAACATGCTGCCACAGAACATATCATGACTCCGCCAGTCTCTGCTGAGTCGAATATGGACTATGCTCCGGTATGGTCAGTAGACTCGATCCACTCTTTCGACTGTTTAGACACGGTTTTGCCTTCTGATGAAGCCATTTTGGAAGCCATGATGGGCCTGGACCAGCCTTGGGAACACATGCACCACAGGTCCTACCTGCTTCCAAATCTAGACAGGATAGAGAGAGGAGAGTTTTCTTTGAGACCTAGTGGGAATGTTGATTTGTCCTCTTCCACTTCAAGTACTGTTTACGCTGAAGGGAATATGGCTAATATATCGAGAACCATCCTGATTAACATTTCCACCAGACCCAGGGTCATGGAAAACATTTTTATCGGAGCAGATTGTTCTCCAGAAGAGATCACTTTGTATACCAAACTTTTTAAAGAATTCCGCGATATTTTTGCCTGGTCTTATGAGGAGATGCCAGGCATCGATCCAGCCATCATTGAGCATGTCATCACAATGTATCCTAATGTGAAACCTATGAGACAAAATCTCCGTCCAATGAATCCTCGAAAAGCGACCACCATTAAGGTGGAAGTCGAAAAATTGCTTAAAGCCGGATTTATCTATCCGATCAACATGACGGAATGGGTTTCAAATCCTGTTCCGGTTGATAAAAATCAAGGCACCATTCGAGTCTGTACTGAATTTTGGGATCCAAACAAAGCCTGTCCGAAAGATAACTACCCCACACCATTTATTGACTAGATCATAGATGTGTGCGCGGGACACGAGATGTTTTCTTTCATGGATGGATTTTTGGGATATAATCAAATTCAAATCAAACCCGAAGATCAACACAAAACAACTTTCATTTGCCCGTGGGGAACCTTTGCTTATAGGAAGATGCCATTTGGCTTAAAGAATGTTGGAGCTACGTTCGAGCGAGCAATGAATTTCGCTTTTCACGATATCAAACACATAGTTGAACCCTACCTGGATGACCTCCCAGCGCGATCTCGCAAGAGACAGGATCATCCAGCTCATTTGAGACTTGTGTTTGAACGGTGCCGACAATACAAGATTTGATTGAATCCTAATAAGTGTGTATTCTGCATCGAGTCTGGACGATTACTGGGTTTCATTGTATCCAATCGTGGCATAATGGTCGACCCATTAAAAGTTGAGGCAATTGTAAATATGCCTCCTCCTCGCACCTTGAGACAACTCCAAAGTTTTCAAGTCATGTCTAACTGCCTACGACATTTCATTATAAACTATGCCAAAATTACAAAGGGTTTCATGTGACCGCTTAAAAAAGATACCTACTTTTTGTGGGATGAGGCTGCTCAACAATCGTTTGAGGCCTTGAAAAAGGCATTACTATCAACCCCCTTGTTAAGCCCGCCTGATTATACAAAGGATTTCCTCTTATATCTGGCGGCATCACTTTACATAATTGGCATAGTACTAGTTCAGGAGGATGACATGGTCCAAGAGCATGTCGTTTATTATCTCTCGCGTGCATTGATAGCTCCTGAGATTAAGTATTCACATGTTGAGAAGTTAGCACTAACTGCGGTCTATGCGGTGCAGAGGCTTCATCACTATATCCTTTTACGAACCACTACTATAATTGCAGAGGTCAATCCTTTCCAATATGTTCTCACTCGACGTGTTATCGGTGGGAGATACAATAAATGGATTGTAATCCTGCAGGAGTTCGATTTAGTTTTTCAGTTTGCCAAGTCGAAGAAATCACTAGTGTTCGCTGAATTAATTTCAGAATTTCCGAGTGACTTAGTGCACATTGAGGAAGAGTCATCATTCCCGGGTGAACATATCTTTTATTGCCTCCTCTGACCCATGGTACGGGGATATTTTAGTATATCTCCAAACTTTCAGGTGTCCTACCACTTTTTCTAGAGAGGAACGATGCAAACTGAAAAGTCATGTGAAAAACTATCTCATTATTTCTGACACTTTGTACAGACGTGGGATAGACTCCATCTTACGACGTTGTTTGAATTTAGAAGAAACATAGTTAGTATTGAATGATGCTCACAGTGGAGCTTGTGGGGGTCATCTTTATAGGTTGGCAACAGCTCAGAAAATACTGCGTGCCGGGTATTTTTGGCCTACAATCTTTAAAGATTGTGTGGAAGCTGTGAAACGCTGCCGTCCGTGTCATTTTTTCACCATGAAAATGAGAGCACATCCAGCTCCTCTTCATCCTGTGATCACAGTAGGTCCCTTCACCAAATGGGGTTGATTATATGACTTGTAATCCAGTTTAGGCTAGAGGCCATTGTTATATTATCGTTGCCGTCGACTACTTCACCAAGTGGGCCGAGGCAATGCCTGCTGTTAGAGAGGATGGAGAAACCGCCACTTATTTCATATTCAATCAGATTATCGCAAGGTTCGGCATACCCAAAGTGATCATGACAGATCACGGTCGTCATTTTCAGAACAATATGATGACCGAGCTTTATACCATGCTAGGTTTTCGTCAGGAGCATTCATCTTCATTCTATCCACAGGCGAATGGTCAGGTCGAAGCGGTTAACAAAACTTTGAATACTATTCTACAAAGAACCATTAATGTTAGTAGAAATAACTGGCACATCATGTTGTATCTTGCTCTTTGGGCTTACCGAGAAAATGTAAAGACTGCTACTGGGTTCTCTCCCTTCCAACTTGTGCATGGGATAGAAGCAGTCGTTTTGATTGAATGCGAGATTCCCTCATAAAAGTTGGTTGTCCAACTGTTACCAGAAACTTCAGTACTAGAAGAACGTATGCTACATTTAGAACATCTAGACGAGTAGCGCTGTGATGCGCTCATAGCAAACGAAGACCATAAGAAACGAGTCAAAGGATAGTATGATAAGTCTGTCATACCTAGGGTTTTTCTCGAAGGAGACCTTGTTCTGCTTTGGGATCAGGACAAGGAACCTTTAGGGGCTGGAAAGTTCAAGTCCATGTGGCTCAGTCCTTACATAATCTCAAAGGTATTGAAGAAAGGAGCTTATGAGCTAATGGACTATGAGGGTAATAAGCTACCCGAGCCTAGAAATGGGCTCTACCTGAAGAAGTACTACGCTTAGGCATGTGTGCTTTTTCATGTATTATAGTTGTACATTTTGTAGAACTAGTTTTTGCTTGTGATTGTTAGTTGACCTTATGTGTGTTTTCTCGCTTCGTGTTTCAGATGTCGACTGAACACTTTTTAGGATTTGCTGATGGCGCCAATCGCCACACCCGACAGTTGGCTTCAGCAGCTTGGGTCATTTACTCACCGACTGGCCAACTGATTTCTTCGTGGGGGGGGGGGGGGTTGTTTGGGTCCCACAACAAATAATGTAGCCGAGTACAATGCGGTCATAGGACTTCTCCGGGATGCTCTTGTCCAGGGAATTTTACATTTGGAGGTAAGACTTGATTCATAATTAGTTGTATTCCAGTTGACGGGTGTTTATCAGATCAGAGATCCTGTTTTGCTACGACAATTTTTGCGAGTTAAATTATTGGAAAGACAGTTTGACTCCATCATATATCAACATATTCCAAGAAATTTGAATGCATTAGCTGATTCATTTGCAAATTTTGTTTTAGATTGGCATTTGTATCACACACGTCTATAAATTTGCACATAAAGTTAAACACACACATGTAAATATACGCCGATACTGTATATATATCTGATACTGTATCAAAAAATAGTTTGAGTTTGGAACATAGGTCTATCATAGAGTCATGTCATAAGATACAAAATTGGGCTCGATGGCCTAAAAAATATACATAAAATATCCTTCTCCTATGGAGAAGGTGGGGCCTCATCAGCATCCACTACCTCTCAGTAGCATATGACCAGCCTGGCTACCTTGCGCAGCAGCCTAATCCAGGCTGGGGGCACACCGACTACATCCTCCTGCATGTCTATGGGCATCCGCTCAATACGATATGTGGGAATGTCATGAGTCAAACGACTCATCTTCCTCTCTATAGCCCCTAGCGTAGCATCAGCTGCGTCCACATCAACAGGACTCACGAAAGTAGTAGGATGTCCCTCGGGATGAACTGGTCCAACATCTGCATATGACACTTTGTTTTAGAACTTCAAACTCATCATAAAAATAATATACTTTAAAATTGAAAAAATTAAATAATTTTCAAAACATAAACATACCTATGTCTCCCCAAGCACCACCTGGAGGAAGTATCAACTCTGGATCATGATGGAAGTCTAAACCAACATTGGGAAACTGCTCAAATGATGGCACCTGTCCCTCCCACCATCCCCAGAAATCATCGGTGTGATAGCAAAAGTGGCTTTCACCACCACCCTGGCGGAGAAAAATGTCACCCCAATGGCCCAATATCGGCTCACGAGGAATGACTGGGGGAAAAGGCATGCCCAAGCTAAGAGCGGGTACCCTCTCGAAGAAGAAGGTACAAAGGATGCTTCCATATCCAAAGTTCTTCATTGGCCCGGTCTTACACACCGAGAGTTGAAGCTTCATGTTTGGTAAGAGACTTTTTCACCAATCATATACATGACCTTGCAAGCATTCAACACCAATATACATGTAGTGCTTTGAGGCTAAGTGCTGTGCGACACTCCCTCCCATTCGATTCAACATACTTATAATAACCTTCAGAGGGAGGCTCGTAAGAGTATAAATGAGAATTTGACTTCCACATTTCTCAGCACCTTCCACACAGTAGGCATTTACATAATCTTGCACATACATGGCACCCACATTTCGTGTGGACCCTTTCAGGTTTACAGGATCTCCCCTCCTAGAGACCCCTGTAATGAAGTATATGTCGTCAATAGTGAGGTCCAAGGTCTCTCCCCGGATATTGAACACATTGGCATCGACATCCCAATATTGGATGAGTCTTTGAAGTAAGCGGTTAAGTGCCCTCATGTTTACGGTTCGGTAGAATTTCAATAAACCACACCTTCTAAGCGCATGAAGAGTGGTAGGATCTTGCATAGCCACCCTATCCATATCTTCATGCTCCCTCTCCCTCCAAATAAGTGCCATCCTGCCAAAAGAAGGGTCAATTTTTAGTTTTTGAGCATTTTCTAGACACTTTCAGGCAAAAACACTACTCTACTAACTGCACAGTAACATTTGGATGCCACTCTCCTTGAGGAATAGTAGCGTACACCCTTAAAAATACCCTACTTTACCTCCTAGACAATAGTGTACATGAAATTGACGAGTTGGGCATGGCTAGATAAGTATTTTTCAGCATAAAAATTGACAAATGAACCATCAAAATGCAAGTAGGGATGAAAATAACTTACTTGGAAGAGGTTTGAGGTTGAATGGTGGCCCGATCGGATCGCTATGAATGGTTGAAGATCAAGGGTTTGCTCCAAAACTTGCCCTCCAAATTCCAAATGTGATATTTGAGTTTTCAAAATGAAATTACATATATGAATTTGAATTTGATTTTTTTACCCACTTTTCTGAAAAGTCTATAGTTTCAAATTTCATAAAAAGGGTTCTATTTAATCATTAATATCTATATATGTTGATGAGGTGAATTTAACCTATGTTTCTCAAATTTTCACTAGATTTTCATAGCATCAATCCATTATGACTTAATTTCTTTATTGACGGACCATGTTAAGTACTTGATGGTTGAAATTTTATGCCATTGAAGATCTTTTGTCGTTAATACTAACTTGGTTGTTGAGATCCTAGTCTTTGGCAGGTCATGAGTCATGATCCTAGAGGCTGTCTTTTAAGTCATTTTAATCTCTTGTTTGGACTATTGAAACGTAAACAAGATTACCGAGCAAACTTGTCCTCTTCAAGCTCATTAAAGGAACTGAAAGCCCATCCGCTTAAGTATAAGTTTAACCCTTTTTCAGACTTTTGTGGATTACTTACAAAAAATGAATACTCTAGTCATCCAAGGCTAGAAGAGTTATTCTTCCATTGTTTTACACTTTTTCGGGGGAGGATACTAACTTTACGAAAAAGGACCTTTTGGAGCCTTCTTTAGGGTTTTCAGGCTCTCGAAATATGAAAACACCAAGCGAACACTCACCTACTCGGGCTTGATGTGAAATCCACGAGAGGGTAAAAAGAGGATTGTTTAAGTTTTTCAGACTCTATAAACAGGAAAACACCGGCGAGCATTAACTTACTTGGGCTCGATATTAAAATCCACGAGTAGGTGAATGGAGTTATTGTTTAAGTTTTTTAGACTCCTTAAAATTGAAAATACCGGCGAGCAAGAACAGATCTCGGCTCGATATTAAAATCCAGAGATCAATACAATAGAGTATTCTTCTATCTCTTCTTCGAACTCTGTAAACAATGAAGAAGGTCCCGAGTCTTCCTCCCATGGGCTCGTTAAGTTCTTTACATGGTTGGATCTATTGAGTTTTCATTCTTTCTTGGACTCATTAAAACAACAAGAAAGGTATTCTTTTATCTAAAAAGAATAAGGGATAAGAAGGGTATATCACATCTTATAGTTTCAAAGGCAGTTCAGTTAGTCATATCCTTGAACATAGCACCTATTTGAGTCTATCATTTTAGTTGGGTTTAGTTTTTGACCTTAAGGTGAACCTGATCTCCGAGTTATTTACTCCCCCGGTTGGTTATTCTTCCAACCATATGGAGGGTTTGCTAATGTCTCCTACATTGTAGGCTTATATCACTTTCCCATCATGTTGAAAACTGCCTAAGTCACTTTGTGTCGTGCTCATTGTTCAAGGATACAACCTGTGTCGGCCATTCTGCAGTTTACCTTGAACTCATGTGTCGGCCATCCTAGTGTCAGTCTTGTTACTTGTACTACTCCACATCAGCTCATAACATTTGAGTTTTCCTCGTGTTAGATGATGGAGGATTCCTTAATGCCTCCCTTCCAATGGATTTCTTCCCATCGACATCAACTCCTTTTGCTTTGGGACCGAAGTTTAGAGTTTCGGTTAGTACCTTGAGGATTGCAATCACCAGTGGCAATCTCTCTCACTGTTGAATTATGAGAATACATCAATGTCTCTTATTTGACAGGTTCCTCAAGTGTTTGACGTCAAGTCCACTTATTCACACTTGTTGGATCGTACTAGGTACCTTGGGCCCCATTATCATTATCGGTGGAAGCCCTCGCGTTTGTTAACGGTATACATCAATGACCGGTAATCAAACGATACCCCCCATGTTCGACTTTCAACTCATTTATTCACATGGTTAGGGTCTGTACCTTTGGTTGTTTGCATGAAGACCTTGGGATTTTGGTAGCATTACCTCATTATGTTATCACCCAAGCTGCGCAAGACTGAGCCTTACTCATTTTTTGGCTCTCCATGAGACATAGATCTAGTTTGTTGTTATGGCTATGATCTCTCATTTTGACATGGATCCACGCTTGTATTTCAGTGGCCGTGCTATATATACATCTCCTAGTTATGTATCGGAGATCATGTTGTATCATGCTACACATCTGTATGATGTCAAGATTGTAATTGCTCACTGACCTTGATCGTTATTTCAGGTACTTTTGTGACTTGGTTCTGTGGTTTCTTGCTCCTCCGCTGACTTGGAATTATAATGTATTTCGGCCATCATTTCCCTTTGACCTCACACATCAGGGGGCATCTGTTATAGGTCAAATCTGCACTTCTCTGTCCGTGATCACATTTAGCTGTTGATCACACAAAAGGACAATTTGGATTGAAGAGCATGATGACCCTAGATGATGAATGGCCTAGACTTACCCCTCTGGAGCTAATAAAACCCTCTTTTTACTTACTTTTAAGGAAAAACGCTACCCTACAAGAATGATAGTAGCGTTTGCCTCCAGAAATACTCTACTCCACTTCATTACAGTAGCGTTTTCCCTCAGAAATACTCTACTTTGCTTCAATAAGGTAGCGTACAACCTCAGAAATCTTGCAAACGCTGGTTGTAAAGCAGGGAAGTTGCATGTTGAATGCTACTCTACTTAATAAAAGTAGCGTACACCTTAAAAAGTAATAAAAAATATATTAATTTGACGAATTGGGATTAGTTGAAGTTGGTTTTGCAACTTCCCCAACTTCCCAATCAAACTACCTCTCGATCCAAACTGCCTACCTTGTCCCATAAATACAAGGGGGATAGATGATAGAGGAGAGGAGAAACTATGCATTAAGGGTTGTTATGCCGGAGGAATTCCAAAGTTAGTGTGAAGATCAGGATCCCAGGATCCGGTTGCACAAGCACTCTGAATGATCAGGTATAAATTGTACTGATTATTTGCTTTTGACAATAAAGGTTGAAATGCCCTTCCCGTCCCAATCAAATGTTTAATGGATTGCATGTTTGTTTGGATTAAATGCTTGATTGTATTTGATGTCTAAATTGTATTTCAATTTCATTATTGTTATATCAGTCAAGATACGTTGAGGAAGGTATCTTTGTATTACAGGTTCGTCAAACGGAAGATCAAGTAGAGGATCGATCGAAGGAGCAAGCGAAAGCTAGGATCGAACTTCGTTAATAAGGTATGCCTTCAAGAACCTTGATCTCTTTCCTTTTGTAGAAGCCTATGTGATATTATTAATGTATTTACCTATCACCCCAAAAGTTGGTAGTGTCCCTCTCCTCGCTATAGGGTAGAATTCCCGAACACTATGGAACTTCCCTATTATTGCAGGGAGGTTTATCGTAAACCATGAACCACCTATGCATCCAATTGTCCCTCCATGGTTGGAAATGACACCAATCCATGCAGACACGTGGCTTTCTAATGCCCGGTGGTTGTTGTGTTCTTGGATCGGTGAATATACTGTATAATTGGGCCTTTTTAATATTCAAATCTTTTATTTCCTCCTTGGAAATGCCTGTGGAATAATACTCCCGCAGCCAAGCTCTATATTCAGTCATGTCGATCAATTGGAGATGTGCATGGATGAGGGAGTCAATTGAGCTCTCAATTGAGGTGGCAAAGGACTCTCGAGATGGTTCCCCCGTGTTTCTTAGTTCTCGAGTTTGCACTCTCATTTCATTTACATAATGGTTCAAGTCATCTTGGTCGAAATTTTGTTGGGGTTTTTGATTTCCTTGGGCATTTTGATTTTGTTGAGGGTTTTCATTGGTTATAATATTGTTGTTTTCTTGTGTTCCACCGGACTCCATGTTAACATTTTGTTCATTCATTATATAGGTTTACACTCTGCAAATGAAAAATTCTCTATTATTTTACTAATTTGGGAATTATTAAAAACTTAATAAACAAACAAAAATCAATAAAATGACAAAAAAATGAATAAAATGACACAAAACATGGATCTTACCTATCCAATGCATTTGATGATCACTTGGTGGATGGATTGAGAGAGTTTTTGAGTGTAAATGGTGGTCTGTAGCTCCGTGCACGCGATGGGTGAGTGAGGCTCGATCGTAATTGAAGGAAGTAGAATGCATCTGCCTTGTTTTTTTTAATTATCTTAACAGGGGCGCGCGCGTTCTTTTGAGCGCGTACGCACTAGAAACGGGCATGCACAATAGCGCGCACGTGCCTCGGCTCGGTACCGAACTTAATGGCACGTGCACACTTCCTTAGGTGCGTGCGCACGTTTGGTTTTTCCCCGTTAGCGTGGCCCCGTTGCAATGATTTTGGGGAGCATCTTTGTGCGCCCTCACCCCATCCTTTCCTCCATATCATTATTTAAATTAGTTAAATCAACCATTCACATAGACCCTTTAATCAAATATTCCAACTTGGATACTCGAAAATATAGGTCTTCACTTTCACCGTATGCCAGGGATTAATCCTCTGTTGTTTTGAGTGGAGTCATTTGGTCTCTTCCACCACCTTTTGGTTCCATGTGGAACAAAAATATTTATCTATGATATTTATTACAACTTTGAGATCAATCCAAATAGATCCTTCTACTAGAAGTAATTCAAATTTGAAATGGTGTACCGTTTTAAAACCTTGATCTGGAGACTATTTTGTTGGCCAACCTTCCACCTGATGCAATTTTGAAATTTCGGCCCCTATGAGTCTTAAATTTCATAATATGGTATCTTGATATGCCATCTTTCCAATGCCACACTTTTCATTGAATTATGATGTTCCTAGAGGAAATGCCTGTAACTTTCCCACAATGTGCTGATTTTTACACTTTTCCACATATCAAAATTGTACGACCTGTCATGTGTCCAATTTTTAGGATGTGAATATGAAATTGATACCAAATATAATAAAATCTATATTATTTCATATTAAGTAGGTCTCATTCAATTTGGAGCTTGAATTCTCTATATATTATAACAATTTTGTCGAGAACACTTGTTTGAGACTAGTTTTTGGACTAGTCAGAAACCCTAACTTCCAAAGGGTCTGTAATGAATCAGGATCTTAAACGCGTACTACATATATTTCATTATGTCTTCTACTTCACCTCTGAGTTTTGCTATCTAAAACATCCTAGAAAAAAGTTATAGAAAAAATTCCAAGATGACTTGTGTTGGAAGCATCTAGGCTCTGATACCAAATGTTATGCAACAAATTCCCCAAAAGAGCATAAATAGATAAGAAAGAGTAGTCCACGCCTTAATAATGAAGAAAAGAGATGAATAGAAAGCCTCTTCAAGGGAGAAACCTATTTATACAATGTACTAAATACATAAGACAAGACAAGAATAGTCCAATGAAAAGGTCTCCTTGATGTATATAGGAGACAAAGAGACACAATTACCACTAATGGACTTAAGCCGACATCAATAATATAACAATACTTGCCCAATTTAGGGGGGAATGGGCCATAGTTTAGGGCTTAATAGATCTCACATAGATTGTGATTCCAAAGATGACATTAATGAAATTTAATTTCACGCGGATTAACATTATGTCAGCGATTATTACTTTACTATATCGATTAATATGACGCTAATATCAATTTTCCATTGTGCATGACAACTAGATTTGCACTTCCTTTCTCTAATGCTAACCACTAGACATCATATGGAAATCATTTTTATCCCAATCAACATGTCTCAATAGGTTAAGAAGGTAGAACAACATATCCCTTTTTTTAAATAGTTCTAGGTTAACTTGCAAACCACCCCACGATCATATTAACTATATCTTACTCTACTAACGATACTTTAAGCATGGGATCAAATTTAGGTAATTTTCTCTACTTTTTCAAATCATCCTTAATGTATTAAGGAATTCCTTTCTAAGCAATTTATATATATGGATTTTCCTCAAAAATAGAAATCAATTAAAGCTCGATGGGATAGCAAGTGGTTGAGTGTTGTGAATTGCAAGTAGTAGATCACGGGTTCAAGTCCTAGGGTTGGTTGTCTCAATGAATATGGTGGTTCTCACTCAATGTCTCCAAGGTTTCCAAAATTGCAACCGAATGGTTTACCCTAGGTACCATCCTCAAAATGAGGAGAAGTGCCCAAGGGTTTCTTTTGAGGTACATTTTTTCAAAAAAAGAAACCAATTAAGTTCAATACCTCCTTAAGCTTATAGAAATGAACAAACAAATTCATTTTTATAATGTCAAATCAAGAATGGGATATTCATTTTTATAATGTCAAATCAAGAATGGGATATTCATTTTTTGTAAGACTCTTTTATTACACCAAGAATAATGAGGTGTATCTACACTCCAAATAGATGTGTCACATTTATAATATTAATAAAGTAAATTGGAAAAAAATGGAGTCCTTAAAATAATAATAATAATAAGTCATAAAAATAAAAACTAAAATAATAATAAAAACTAAAAAAAGACTGTAATAATCATAAAAATCTATAAAAAAATAAATTAGCATAGATCCATCTTCACCCCAAAAAATTTAAGCGTCATATTTCGTTTGATCTCCCTTGATGCTTACTAGAACTAGGGTAAAAAGGGATCTATGTTGATCTAGATAGTCTCAATAGCTAAGAGCATCTTAAACAACACTAAAAAAGATCTAAGAGCATCTCAAACAACACTAAAAATCCTACAAAGAGGATTGCATTTATTATCCACACCCATTGTCTTTGGCATATTTTAGCTGTGTAAAAATGAAGCTTAAAAATACAAACCTATTTCTATGAGGAAAATAATATAAAAGAAAGGAGTTATCATAGATGATAAGAACTAGTAAGCTTGCTTTAAAAAGTAAATCAATTGCTTTTAATTTTGAATTATTATAAGAACCTAAAGATGGGATTCTTAAATGTTAGGATCACAAAATAGTACTAGAATCGATATACAACATGTATGTTCCCTAGTGTGGTCACAAAAAATCAATGAATTCGATGAAGGATTTTCCTAATTACCTCAAATACCAATAACTTAGTTGTTTCTCAAAGACATAATTAGCTCAATACTTGTTCAATTCAAACAACCCCAACCATCTTCCTTTGAAAACATATTATGTCAAATGATAAGACCAACAAAATTAATACCAATGTTTCTGACTAAAGTTCTAGTTATTAAACATCAAAGGTAACTGCTAAACTGAGATTCAACAACAAGTAGCTTTGAATTCATGCCAAGATATGAGCTCTCACCAGAGAAAGATGTCATTTAGATGAATTATATATCATTGAGGGTTCAATTTATGTAATATCCTTGGAACAATTTAACCAGAATATTAATTCAACTCCAATTTTCTTTAAACTCTACTAGACAAATTTTCTGCCAATTTCTTCGAACCGTGCAAGGAGTAAGTGAGGTGTACTGGGCTAAAGACTGAGGATGGTGGGATGAAAGTTTAATTCTGGAAAATATATGGGATTAGGTGCAGAAGTAGGTCACGGAGGTCATATCAGATTGCCTTATGCACAAGGTACCAGCACCATTCACTTTTCAGCATAGAACAAGCCTATGCCTACTTCGAGGCTTCCTGGGTGTCTGGCATATGCATACAGGGCAGGGTAGGGTCACTAGGAGTTAACAACAGATTTTATATCAGTCACATATATGCTGGATAAGTTTAGTAAGGTAATTTTGCAGACTTGTGAAAATATGGGGAAGAATTGGGGTTTCTGGGCTCTCCCGGGATTGCTGAGCTAGTAATTTTCTTAACTTTACAAAAAGAGACTAAAAGCATTCAAATTATGGTTTTTTGGACTGATATGGTTAATATATCATGTTATTAACATACTTCAAAATAAGGGAGGTCAAATGGATGCACAGATTGCATTTTACAAAGAAATCAGTGAAACTAGCCTAGAAAACACACCCAAGTAGCTAGTCTTGCATTGTAATTCATCAAACTGCTACAAAAATTCATATAATCTGTTCTGATATTAAATAAAGCCATGATAGATGGTATTAAACACATATAAGTCAAAATATAGATTCATAACACTCTCTTTCTCATTATTAGATTTCCTTCCAAAGTACATGCCTCACAGGCTAGATTTTCATTACATTTGATGGAGAATGAAGAGAAGAATTAGAATATTACTGTGGATCTGCTCTAGATTTATGATCAGGTCACCTACAGGTCATATGACTGTCATTGGTTGCATACTAAACTTTTGGACTTGATTGGGGTGCATTCACTGAGCCAACCCTCTCCTTCAGGGAAAGCTCCTCTAGATTTAGATGTGAATGGGAGAAGAATGTAAGAAGAGAGTGAGGATCATATATGAAGCTGATATCTGATCATATAAATCTATGATGTTCTGCAAATCATGACATACTGAGATTCATGGAGATCTTGGGCGCAACTCCTGAGAACTAGCTCCTCCTTCTAGTTATTTTCCTTCAAATCTAGCTGCTAATCCACTGTAGAATTGCCCTCCTCTTCAAGCTGACTATAAATATTCATGGCTGGACTGATATGAATGTTATTGGCTACAATAACATATTCTGGACCTACATAACACTCTTAGACAACTCACAAAGTCTTGGGGCACATCACCCAAGCAAACTTGTTGAGGCACATCACTCAACTAGAGAGGCTCAGAGCTCTCAAACCAAAATTGCAAATGACCAAAAGTTGTGTAATGGAGTTGGTTGGATTCTTTTATAAACTCCAAGATGACCTACTAAGCAAGTTTATTGGCTTGGTAACCTGTGAGAGTAGGTTACCCACTTGCCCATCCTATTCCAAATCCATGAGGGCGCCATCTTGAGATAATTAGCAAGTTTTGTCTTTGAAAAACTTTCCTTCCTTTACCTTCCTTCACTGAAATTGGAAAGTGCGCCTTAGTGAGCTTTTCTGGATGTTTCTAATTTCTTTCTGAATGTTTTTCTTCATCTTTCCACTTTCTTTACTTTCCTCTTTTCCGCTTTTTCCAGTTTCTAATTTATTTTCTTGCCTTCTTTCCTCCAATTGATTCCTTGCTTTTCCTGAGATTTTTCCACTTAGGCAAGATTGGACCTACTTGCTCAGATTCGACCTCCTAGTCTTGTCATCGCCACTTGCCAATATTTATTAGCCAAAATTATTAATAAAAATATTACAAACTCAATATTACTCCAAAATTCAGAGTTTAATTAATTAATTAATAATTAATCAACCACTATGGTATAATTGCCTCACAAATACTCCATTAATTAAATTATCATTTAATTAATCACTTAGACTTAGTCATGGGGTTAATAACTACATGGGGGGTCCACCTTGTCCATTTAATTCCCAAATAAAACCTTAGGCATATTCCATAAGGTAGTTTCTATACTTGCTCATTAATTAAATAATTATTGCCTAGGTGACTTAGGCCAAAATTACCCCATGGACCATAGCAAAATTTGGGGACATGACAGTCCTCCCTTCCTAAGATTGCTTGTCCTCAAGCAATGTCAGGATTCCACCAAGCTTCTGCTGCACCACTATGATTATAATTGTCCCCATCCATTGTACAGTTTGAAAATTAAACCCAGGCCTTCAAAAAAATGAAGAGAAACTACAATGCAATTTATATCTGCAATTTAACCAGCAATGAACAAAATTTTCAACCCAGCTAGGATAACTTGAGTAGAATTCCTGGATCCCACTGTTTCTCCTGCAAGGACCAAATTTTTTCTGTCATCTTTGGCAATCTGTCACTCCCATGGATGCCAGGATCCCAAAGTATCAAATTCATTTTCCCGATCTCCAAGCATGTGGATTCCCTCCACATAGGCAAACTTCCGCCAATAAAATGTTCCATTGATCTATCTTGGCAACTTGCCTGCTTACTTGCCTTCCCTTGACCATGAGAAAAAATATCTTTTCAAGGAGGTTTCATTTTTGTCAGGTAATATTTCATCCAATCAATATGGGGATGAGTGATATCCCATGGATGCAAAATATACCTGGGTTGCTGCTCACAATTCCAGACAACGTCAGTTGTAAATACAAATCTATTGCAGAAACAAGAAAACCTTTTACCTTCGAGATTTCTCATTTTAGTGTTGCTTCTATCCATCCATACAATGGATGAATCGGACATCTTGCTTGCTGATGCACATGAGCTGAAATCATCCATCTTTGCTGCAATAAGATCTATCTCCCATAGGAGCAGATCATGATCCACCTGTGGTACATGTGGCATCAACAAGAAAAAATTCTTCACCCACTGTTCATTCCCCATTGTTATTGTTAAATCCATGATATGAGGGGAAGGACTGTGAACCTTCTTCGTAGGTATGCAACCTTCAGTAATCAGACTTATGGCTGCAACTTCATCATTATTGGCTGGCCCAAATTGGGTGCTCTCATCCCACTTTTCTATGGGAGAGTGACTGTTTCCAAGGAATAGCTCAGTTTCCCTTAGGAAATGATCAGGTGCTTGGTTTTCATCAAACTGTTCTGCACACTCCTCAAGCACATGTAAAGATAAATGATCCTCATGATCCACCATCTCATGAAGTTCTTCCTTATGATCATGAATGCTTTCACCCCAATTAAATTGACTGAATGGTGTGTAGGAGGGTAGGGAGGATCTTTGCAACTTTTCATGAAGCAGCAACATCTCCGTCTTGGATTATTGGAGGGCACTTTGAGTGCTTCTCAAAGAATCTTGGGTGGCCATCAATTCATCATTGAGCTTATAGTTCTCTTTTTTATATCTACAAATGCTTTCTTCATCATGCCATGATGCATCCCGCAACAATTCAACAAGCTCAAACATGTAATCTTTATCTGAAAGCAACTGTGAGAAATTACCTTTGATTGTGGTCATTGCTTTCTGGATATTCTTCATGGATGTAAAGAGATATTGATCTTCCTTTAAAGCAGCTTCCCAACACAACCTTGACACTGAAGAATGAGTGTCATGGAGAATTTTCAGGGCCTCTTGGATCTTCTGTTCATCCATCTTCAATGACCCTGCAAGAAGATGAGGTTCTTGCAGATGTTCCTCGGGCCTTCATTTTCCATCACTGGATTGATTTTATGCAGTGCACTCAAAGTTTGGAAATCTGATCCATATATTGCTGCTGCAATATAGTCATCTCTTAGGTCCTCAACAACATAATTTGGGCTGCAAATTAATTGCTCATTCCTCCTGGGTATACTGGAAAGATCTTCTCTCAAAGTTCCAGCCTTCTCATTGCATTTCTTTTTGACATCAGAATTCTGATCCTCATCACTAGGGAGCTCAACCACTCTGAACTTTTTACTAGAAGTGGCTGCCATATCAGAATGAAATAATGACACATAAAAATCAGAATTTAAAAACTCACCAGGTGTCATGTTATCCTCCTTATGAGGTGGAGTGTTGGTGGTTTGGCCTTCCATCAATTTCTCATTTTCGGTTTCTGTTGTTGCCAGAACTTCTTCTTTCCCCATAGATATTGCACCCAAAACACCTTCATCAATGGGAATCTCCATGTCCCCCACATATATGTTAGAGTACACATCTTTAGATGCTTCCTCACACTTAAAACATTCCTTAGTGGATTCTCTTCCATTCATGTAGGCATCTTGCAAACACCCTTCTAGTGATTCAGCTTGGTCACTACATTCACCCTTATAACCCAAGATATGAAACTCAAAATCCAGGGAATCCCTTATGCAGTAATTGTCTTCTGATGTGGCTGCAACATCATCATGACACAATTTAGTACAAAAATCTGAAAGTGGTCCATTCCTTTGCATCATGCTTCTCTCTTCAATGGGTGGGGTTATGGTGCCTTGTTCTACCACAGATTCTACTAGTTCACATCTAATTGATGTGCGGTCAATTTCTACTACCTTGTGAAGCTCATGTGGTGTCTTTGGATCTGATTTATGTTCTACTTTTAGATATGATCCGAAATATGGTTCAACACCCCTAGCAGTACCAATCTCATTCGAGATGATCTTGAGATCCTCATCATAGAATCTTGCAGTAGATTCTTCTTCTATTTTGTCAACAATCTCATGATTGGGTTTTGGGTCCTATTTCTCCTTGGTTGTCTTAGGATGAAGATTCTTAGAGGATCTTCTTGAAGAGGATCCAAAAATTCTTGTGAAGTCACATGCATCCAATGCAACTTTGATATCTTTTATTATATCTTCCATAGAAGGTTGAACTTTGACTGTAGAACATGCAACTTTTTCCTGAATATGGCTATTAGAATAACCATAGTCTGTTCTGTCAATCATGATATCATGGGAGATGCTTATGGAAGGTACTTCTTGGGAATGCTCTTCCTCATACTATCTGCAATATTCTTCACACTGATCATCATAATATTCATCATATTCCTCATAAGAATAATCTTCTTCTTCATACAACTCAAAGTCTAAATCTTCCATAACTGGAACTAATTCCACATCTACAATCTTGAATATAGTGTTGAGATACTTTTCCAATGAGAATTAATTTCCATAGGATGAGCCAAGGAAAGTGCTCTGATACCATTGTAATATCCTTGGAACAATTTAACTAGAATATTAACTCAACTCCAATTTTATTTAAACTCTACTAGACAAATTTTTTGCCAATTTCTTAGAACCGTGCAAGGAGTAAGTGAGGTGTACTGGGCTAAAGACTGAGGATGGTGGGATGAAAGTTTAATTCTGGAAAATATATGGGATTAGGTGCAGCAGAAGGTCATGGAGGTCATATCACATTTCCTTATGCACAAGGTACCAGCACCATTCACTTTTCAACATAGAACAAGTCTATGTCTACTTCAAGGCTTCCTGGGTGTCTGGCATATGCATACAGGGCAGGGTAGGGTCACTGGGAGTTAAAAACATAGTTTATATCAGTCACATATATGCTGGATAAGTTTAGTAAGTTAATTTTGCAGATTTTTGAAAATATGGGGAAGAATTGGGGTTTCTGGGCTCTCCCGGGATTGCTGAGCTAGTAATTTTCTTAACTTTACAAAATGAGACTAAAAGCATTCAAATTATGGTTTTGTGGACTGATATGGTCAATATATCATGTTATTAACATACTGCAAAATATGGGAGGTCAAATGGATGCACATATTTCATTTTACAAAGAAATCAGTGAAACTAGCCTAGAAAACACACCTAAGTAGCTAGTCTTGCATTGTAATTCATCAAACTGCTCCAAAAATTCATATAATCTGTTCTGATATTAAAAAAAGATCTGATAGATGGTATTCAACACATATAAGTCAAAATATAGATTCAGAACACTCTCTTTCTCATTATTAGAGTGCCTTCCAAAGTACATGCCTCACAGGCTAGATTTTCATTACATTTGATGGAGAATGAAGAGAAGATTTAGAATATTATTGTGAATCTGCTCCGAAGCTATGATCAGGTCACCTACAGGTCATATTACTATCATTGGCTGCATACTGAACTTCTGGACTTGATTGGGGCTTATTCATTGAGCCAACCCTCTCCTTCAGGGAAAGCTCCTATAGATTTAGCTGTAAATGGGAGAAGAATGTAAGAAGAGAGTGAGGATCATAAATGAAGCTGATCTCTGATCATATAAATCTCTGATGTTATGCAAATCATGGAATACTGAGCTTCATGGAGATCCTGGGCGCAACTCCTGAGAACTAGCTCCTCCTTCTAGTTATTTTCCTTCAAATCTAGCTGCTAATCCACTGTAGAATTGTCCTCCTCTTCAAGCTGACTATAAATATTCATGGCTGGACTGATATGAATTTTATTGGCTGCAATAACATATTCTAGACCTGCATAACACTCTTAGATAGCTCACAAAGTCTTGGGGCACATCACCCAAGCAAACTTGTTGAGGCACATCACTCAACTAGAGAGGCTCAGAGCTCTCAAACCAAAATTGCAAATGACCAAAAGTTGTGTAATGGAGTTGGTTGGATTCTTTTATAAACTCCAAGATGACCTACTGAGCAAGTTTCTTGGCTTGGTAACCTGTGAGAGTAGGTTACCCACTTGCCCATCCTATTCCAAAGCCATGAGGGTGCCATCTTGAGATAATTAACAAGTTTTGTCTTTGAAAAACTTTCCTTCCTTTACCTTCCTTCACTGAAATTGGAAAGTGTGCCTTAGTGAGCTTTTCTGGATGTTTCTAATTTCCTTTCTGAATGTTTTTCTTCATCTTTCCACTTTCTTTACTTTCCTCTTTTCCGTTTTTTCCAGTTTCTAATTTCTTTTCTTGCCTTCTTTCCTCCAATTGATTCCTTGCTTTTCCTGAGATTTTGCCACTTAGGCAAGATTGGACCTACTTGCTCAAATTCGACCTCCTAGTCTTGTCATCACCACTTGCCAATATTTATTAGCCAAAATTATTAATAAAAATATTACAAACTCAATATTACTCCAAAATTCAGAGTTTAATTAATTATTTAATAATTAATCAACCACTATGGTATAATTGCCTCACAAATACCCCATTAATTAAATTCTCATTTAATTAATCACTTAGACTTAGTCATGGGGTTAATAACTACATGGGGGGTCCACCTTGTCCATTTAATTCCCAAATACAACCTTAGGCATCTTCCATAAGGTAGTTTCCATACTTGCTCATTAATTAAATAATTATTGCCTAGGTGACTTAGGCCAAAATTACGCCATGGACCATAGCAAAATTTGGGGACATGACAATTTAACATTAAGTTTGGATTATTGACGATCTTTCATCTAGAACTCCCTTGCCCCTTTCAACTCCAATAAGAATGTTTGTTTAATGCCTCTTATGACATCATGTTGATTTGATTTCAAGAAAAATGGGAGCCAATGAATACAATGAATGTGGTTTCTCCTTTAACCAAATTATTGTTCAATTCCACTTACATTCAAATTTCTGTAAGGAAAGAGAGAAAGGAAAACAATACAAGTCAAGCCACAATACACGATAAACTGACTGCAACTTCGAAAGTGTTTCAGATGCATTGACACATTGCGAAATTAGTTCTAAAGATAGACTGAAGTATCATAAGTGTAAATTATGTTTACTCTTTAAGTAAAGTGAATAGGAAGAGTCACTAGGGAGTCCAAGAGACTACTTGGAAAAAGAAACCCAAAGATTTTTCTTATGTATATATGTCTTTCTTATATATATATTGTACATTATGTATATATTGTATGTTAATGAGAATTTTGTGCTTTGATACCTCTATTTTCTTATTTTCCCTTATTGGTTACCTAATAGTGGTATCATTATGAGTCTGTGGCCGGGCCAATTCTGCTCCTTGCGTTTCATTTTCCTACCATAACTCTTGTCAGATCTGGCATTCTGAGAGCATCGTTTTGGAGTGTGGCACTCTTACATGTATACCATAACCGTTGAAGACCAGCATTCTTCCCTCTTACGTGAAATTGCCCATTGTATTGCTTTGTCTGTTGAGACACGACAGGCTTTCCATTTAAACGTTGTTCAAACCCTAATTCTCAGTCTATTATTCTCTGCTCTATCAAACCTACACTTTGCCAGTTTTGCTTGCTCGATCTGCGCCTCTCTGCCATTTTTTTATGCAATATGTTACTTTTTATCTCTTCGTAACGATTTCTTCATTTTCACCAAGCAAGAGACATATCCTCTGTTCCTGCATGCGCATCACCAATGATCGATCTAAGATTTCCTTCTTAGATCGAAATTATCTCTTTTTCCTTCTTGTCCCAAAACCCTAATTTTGGCATTTGTTTCTAAATCTGATATACGTGCTATCTATGGTCTCTCCAACTCCTTCACTATATCCTACCTCTTGTCCTCGTGAACAATTACACTTTAATTTGAACAGTCTCTCATTTTCCACTCCATCATTGATCTTTTGAATCTCTTCTCCAAGAGTGTTTTTCTCTTGGACTATCTGAGCGACTTGTTTCAACTCCTATCGATCCCACAGCCTCCTATACTAGTCTTCTACCCCATCAATCTTGGTGCATTTGTGGAAAATTATTGAGGGGAATGGACCACGTCATAGCCTCCACATCAAGTGAAGTCTGAATTTCATGCATGATTTGCTCATCTAGTAAATCCTGGTTGGAAATATTAATGTCTTCATTGCGATACTCAAAATTATGATATTGTGAAAACTTGTGAGCATCACCACCCTTTGCTCAATTTTATGTTGCAACTATTGCTGAATTAAAGGTTGGTCTTATGTCTATTTATGAAGGTAGTGATGTGAATAAGTATTTTATAAGTAGTGGATTTGCATTTATCCATGCAAACTCTTATATCATTGCAGTTGAAGGCTATGTAGAAATGGTTTGCGTTCATTTTGTGAAGTGTATAGAGCTGCGTGGAAGTTTGGTAAGCCACTGGTAGTCTTTTCATTGTTGGTTGTATATTGTTGATACCTAGTTGTTTGGTTGTGTATTGGAGAGTGGTGAAAGCCATAACCCACATTGGGTTACTGGATCCATCTCAAACAAAGTTGTTGCTAGTTTTTTCTTGGATTGAAAAGATTGTAGACCTGTAGCTGAAGCAATTTGAAACCGCCACAGAATGACTGTTAAATTTTTGAAGTGTTGCTTCCTTTATGCTTGAATACTATTGGAGCATTGGTAATTGTGCATTTATTTTGTTTAAAAGCATTTTATTGGAGCATTGGTAATTGTGTATTTATTTTGTTTAAAAGCATTTATAGTCCACTTGAGTAATAATTTTAAAATAGTATTTGTCATAGAGAGAACTGTTTTGAAAGGTGATTAGTTCTCTCTTATGCAGTCTTAGAAGGTATTGGAGAATATTATTTTTGTAGAACGATTATGTTGAAAGAATACATTGTAATAGGTGGCAGCCAAATAGACCTGCAGTTTCAATTTGTCTCCCAAACACTGTTAAAATGTAGGCATTGTGAAGAAAAGTTATAGATTTGAAACTGGTTTGGACTCATGCAAGTTTGTTGTTGTTGCAACAACTACTTCAAAAGAAGAAGTTGCAGAAGCAACTCAACATCATTCAAGAACTCAGTTATAGCAGATTCACCAATTCAACACTCAGAAGTGTAACTTGCAAAATGTTGCTTTTGTAAGTTCTAGTGCATTTTTGGTACTTGCATGTGTTTTTGTACAATATCAAAAGTGAAGGAAAAGTTGAATTGCATTGTAATTGGGTGCATTCTTGGCTGAGATCGATGCCCCTCACTTTTTGAATTTGAGTATGTTGAGTCCTGTTTGTAAAGGGTGGAGTTGAAAGAAGCCCTCAGCTCGTTGATTGATTCTACTTGGTCCTTCATTTACAAGGAGGCCTCAAACAATCCTCATAGTGTCTCAATTTGAAGAAATATTAGAGTTGTTGAACACTCTAATGGTTACTGCTATAGTTGACTCAATCACAATCAACAAAGAAACTCTCCAAAATTTTATCACACGTCTACAGGATTCAAAACCCAAAGAGGACGATGTATAGAAAATGAATCAACATTCTGAACTAGTGTTCGTTCAGAACAATCCTCTCTTTGAAGATGATTCTTATCAGCTACCAGAAAACAATGACATAATGTCAGAATATGTACAACTTGTTCAGAGTTCCATATTCCAACATCGTGATCGAGTTGGCCATGTGAAAGATCATTTTTTTTTATCTTCATCCTTGTCATCATTGCGAGAAGCATAACCATTCTTCATATAAGTGTTTGAAGCTGAATAAACCTGCAAGAGTGAAACTTTCAACATAAAATTTTACTGCTTCTTATATTGCACCTGACAGGGGGGACATTATGTTAGGATTCAAGTTATGAAGCCTTGTCTTTTGACAGCAAGGAGTCATGGCCTTCTTCAAGTAAGCTAGATCAAGTAATCCTGAGCCACAGTTAGTTTCGGAGGCGAGATTCAGAGATGTAGCAAGAAGACAAAAGAGAACCTTAATCTAGAGTACTCATGTGTTATGTGTCTAGTTTTGAAACCATGAGGATTTCCACTCCTCACATTGTACTTGACAAGGGGGAATGATAAACAGTAAAAAAAAAGAGAGCAAGAACAAGCGAGCCGAAACAAGCAATCCTGGACATATTTAGAGCCATGTTCAACTGAGCTCGAGTTGGATGGTGGTTAGCCTAAAACCATCGATTTCGAGAGCACCTTCTATTAGTAGAATCCACCATATTCTAGCTAAATTAATTAGCAAAAGATTGTCAAGCTAGAGATGTTTAGCAGTGGTAGTTGTCCACTTTTTGTTTTCAACTCTCTTGGTTTGTGGTCATCCCAAAACCACCCTTTTACACAGAATCATTAAGCCTTCGTGCCGAGTTCTAGACATAACCTTTGATCCTTTGTACCAATTTTGGAGTTTGTTGTTAGACTTAAACCACCCACTTAGTAGAATATTTTAGCTTTTGCTAGCCCTTTGGTTTGTGGTCAACCAAAACCACCACTTTAGAGAGCACCTGTATTTAGTAGAGAAGTCAACTTCTACTAACTTGCTTGGCAAGTTACAAATGCTAGCACTGGTAGTTTTCCACTTCCATTTATTCAGTTCTCTTTTCTTGGACTCACATACACCCCTTCAGATTAAGGGGGGAAATATTGGAACCTAATCGTATGGGTTAAGGTAAAAATGTAAATTATGTTTACTCTTCACGTAAGTGAATAGGAAGAGTTACTTGAGATTCCAAGAGACCACTTGGGAAGAGGAACCCAAGGGTCATTCTCATGTATATATTGTACCCTTTTTAATGAGAATTTTGTGCTTTGACACCTATCTTTTTTGTCTTTGTGTGTTTCTGCCTATTTTCCCTTATTGGGCACCTAATAGATAGAAATACACAATTGCATACGAGAGGGAACAATCACTTCATTTCAATATTAAAAAATGATCAACGCAATTATAATCACGAGGGGGTCACTCAGTGAACTTGTTACATAGCACGATCGTTCATAGGATATTAAAGAATATCCCTAATTTCAGTAAATATTGGAAAATTCCTTCTAAAATTGTATTGTTGAACCCCCCACCCAATATACCTTTCCAATTAAGAAAACCCCTAGTTTCATCAAATATTGTATATATCCATTTTTATAAACACATTTTTAATACCCCCTTTATATCATATTATCAAGTTGTAACAAACAGGATCCCTAACACATCTTAGTATAAGTAAACAAGATGCTAAATAAAATAATAGTATAATGTTAATAATGATCCCACCAAGATTGCTTAGGAGACTGAACAATTTGTAGCATTGGATAGTGGAAGACCCTACAAAATAGTAATGGGGAAGGAAAAATGCGTAAAAGAAAACCCAATCAAGAGATCAATGTAACAAAGGATGTAAAAGACTGAGAATCCAATAGTCACTGCAATGCTTAGAAAAGATGATAATTGCATATGTTTCACACCATAGCCTGCTAATATATCATTTTTATATCATGTAAATACAAGTATAGCCATAGAGATCTCATGTTTTCTATAAGCTTAATAAATTAAACTCCATAAAAATGAAAAATTGAAACCCTTTCATGGATGGACTTCCCGCCTTCCTATCAAAACAAACATCATTGTTGTTTTGATTGAGCTATGGGAAACATATGATTATAAAAATTCCTCTTACTTTCTAATATCGCCAGATGATCATGTGCATAGCTTGCATTTGGGTCATTCACAACATGCAATGAATTTCCTCTACTTCCTCCATTTATTCTTTCAATTAAGGGAATTAACAACATTTAGTTACCTTTTATTGGGTGATATCTATTTTTTTTTTTTTTATCTTTATAGGAGAGGGAAAAATCTCCATTGTTAAGTTTCAAGCTGGAAATAGTTATAAAGAAACACAGATGGTGAAAATTATATGATACCATTTCATGGCAGCGATAACACATAGGTTATGTAAATATAGAGTTAGATTTTCACTTATGTTCATGTCAGTTCCAATATAATATTAAGATGGATGCCTTGCATATAAGAATTGAAATTACAATTATGAATGTGCTAAATATAACTCAATCTAACAACTATTCCTAACTGGCAATCTGAAAATATTAAAGAAGAACACAAAAAGTTGAAAGAAATAATTGGTCAAGAAAGATTGATCTCTGTTTTCTTGGTTCCAGTGAGCCAAGAAAGATTGATCTCACTTTTCTTGGTTGTTGTGGAGCAAGGTTTGATTTAATCTCAATACCCACCTAAAATCCAACCTAAAAAATGAAGAGAGATATTTTACTAGAATGCCTACAAAAAATACAATACAATGGTTCAACTCCAACACTCTCGATTAGCTACATCTCTTAACTTTGGAGTTGGAAAGGAACCAAATGCATATACAAGCATACTAAACAGTGTCATAGCCTGCAATGTGACTTCTATTTAGAAAATAAACACACTTTGGAAATTGGCCTCGTATAGAACATAGAGTATAATGTTACAAGATTGCCCTAGTTTTAACACTAGAAAACTCAACCTCAATTATAAGTGTAAAATCTTGCATACATATTCATAACAAGTGGTGACACTAAATTTTGGACATCACATCAATAACATTCGGCATAAAAGAACAAAACACTATCACCCAGGTTATCTCAATGCCACAAAATTCTAATATTGTAGTGCCTTCTATTCAAAGAATCATATCATGTATCTAAACAACTTCACTAAGCAACAAAAAGAGTAACCCCACAAAAATAAAAAAATAGTGGAGTTAACAGTAATAGTTGCAATATTATCAAATTTTCAAAAATCCAATTACAATTGCAGAAGTTGCTCCAAGATCTTTACAAAAAAATTCAAGTCTTTGCTGGAAGAAGAAAGGATGGAAAAAAAATTAACTCACAATTTTAAAAAAAATGTCATTAGTTAAGTACAAAAAACCACATCAAACCAGTGCAAGCCAAATAGGTGTAGTTCGAACAACGAAAAATGTGTAGAATTATATTGGAGAGACGAAACAATTTAAAATACAAAAACACATAGCATGACTAAAAAATATTTATATAAAAAACACAATATAGAATCACATATGATGTTGATTAAAAAAAAGGAACAATGGCGAGGTGACTCATAAATGAGTGGGGGCAGACCTTCGAAGTGGGGGAGGGGAACCTTCTTGCTTTTACATAATAATATCAACACCGAAAGTTTCTGCAACATGTCAAAATTGCTATAGGTCATGTTTCTATTTTTTTCCTATAATAATTTGCAATTATTAATAACATAAGAATGTAATACCATAAGAAAGTAAAAGGAACAATCTATGCATGTCAAATGATCATATACAAGGACCCTTGGAAGCTAAACACATTCATGGGGACTAAGAATTCTTTTTATAAATTAATTAAGGACTTCATAAAGTATACGCAAAATTCTATTGCTACTCAATTACTATTTATGCATGTCAAATTATCATAAAGGAGGACCCTTGAAAGCTAAAGACATTGATGGAACTTAAAATCTTAGAGTGAGAATTCCTTTTATAAACATTATAATTGACTTTCTATATTTAACTTTCCTTAACATTACACAGAACTCTATTCAACATAAATACTACAAATTTTAAAAACAATATCAAAAACAAATATAAAAAACATTATATTTAACACGAGCACACACTCACATAGACACACACACATAACAAGCTAATATTTAAAAAAATCAAACTACTTTTAAATAAATCATATAATAAAAAAAAATCATACAACAAAGAAACTTGCTAATAATAAAATATTAATATTTTTTTGCTCATGCTTTATTATTATGTTTTATTGGGAACATCTTAATATTTGATTATTTTTGAATACATATATATTCTTTCACAACAAATGAATCTCATTTCTTTATCTATGCAAAATCAAAGTTAGCTCAAAATTAGAGCTTATCAAAATTCTCAAAATAAATTAAATGACACTCCAATTAAGTTTTTTTTATTTGGGAAGATTTGTAATTTAATTTAATTGGAAGAAGTTTATGTATGAAACTTACAAAAATAGTCAATTTTTTATTTATATGATAAAATGATATATCAAATTATTATACTATCCAATGATACAATGGAATTTTTTGGTATTTTTTTAAGATGGATTTATGAAATTAGATTTCAATTGGAATTAAAATTCAATCAATAATATTTTATTATAATATAATTAATGTAATAATATGAATATTTTATTTCTTCTTTGCATGTTTGTGTGAATTTATTATTTAATTGTGACTTTATATTAATCCTAAAACAAATTCATAATGTGTTTTTATGATGTTAGATTTCAATTGGAATTAAAAATTTAATCAATAATATTTTATTATAATATAATTAATGTAATAATATGAATATTGTATTTCTTTTTTGCGTGTTTATGTGAATTTATCATTTTGTCATACATAAAATATAAACTGTGACTTTATATTAATCCTAAAACAAATTCATAATATTTCTTAATATTTTATAATATTTATGTATTAAATTTAATATTTTGAAAATAAAATTATTTTGTTAAATATTTAAAATTTGTTAGTTCTATTTTATGATTGGTTAATGGCTTTGAAATGACAAATAACCATTGGATGTAAAATTGTTTAAACAAAATAATAATTTAAAATTTAAAAATTAAAAAACAAAAGCTTGATATGTAGTCTTTGTACTAAAGATTTCCTGAATGATGATGAATACTATCATTTTTGTACACTATCACCAAATGATAAGTGCACATTTTCATTAATGATATCATACACATTAAAACTAGTTTCTAATTCTAAAAACTCAATTTACTCTAATTTTTATAAAAATAAATTTAAAAAAAAAACTTTTCGACAAGATATCCAAAAAAATAGCATTGTAATATGAAGTGGAAAAAGAATAATTATAAATTTTTTATTCTCTTGTACTTTCTCCACAAGTTATTTCTTTAGTTTAATGTTTTATTTGGGTTAACGTTGTTGGTCTAAGCATTTTTAAAAATTTATAGTAATGATAATAAAAAAAATGTTATTTCTAATTTTTAATATAATTAATTAAATTTATTATAAAAATTAATTTCTCGAGGTTTTTTACAATAAATGTTAAAAATAAATTAAACATGTGAAAGATCTTGTTTCATCTTCTATTAGGATTATACCCTAAAATTATAGTTTCATTTTGATTCAAAATGTTCATTAATAACCCTAAATGCCATTTCATTTTACTATCTTGTAATTCAAAACTAGAATGCATTATTGAAAACAATAACATATAGATGTTTAAAACACTTTTTATGTAGTAACTGTAAACATTTTTTTCATTTTAACCTAACGTTAATATATATAGTTTTTTTATAGTATATATAACATATGTTTTGTAATGCCCATATTTTGATTCGGCATATTTATTAGTTAGACACACCATACTTTACTTCTTATATATTTTGTCGAACTCAGCTCGACTGAGTAAACTATATTGGACCTCATTATATGATGTTACTTTGTCTTATGATTTCACCATGATTATGATGTTACTATGTTATGCAGTTATGATGTCATGATTATCATATGATTTCCTTATTTTACGATTGCAGTATATGTTTATATGTTTTCCTTAATGAAATGTGAAATATATGATTCGGTACGTGGATACCATCTTCTTATATGAATTATTGAAATGTTATATGTATCTATGATGAGCTAAAAGGTTACATGAAATGAAATGATAAAATGGATCAATTGGCGATCAATGGAAAATGCTTTCTATAAATTGTATTTTGCAAAACACTAACCTACAGGACACAAGGGCTATGGGATAGCCAGTTACTTGATCTGATATACATTGGAAAGGAAAAACATGTTCATACAGCAAACCTTAGCAGCCAAAATGAGGATACGATAACACAAACTGATAATCCCGATAGCAGCAAGTATGAGTTGATAAGGGCGTAGGCCCAGTATGTTGAGAGGGATGGATGTGTTTCCCACCCTATGTTTCCATGAGACCCGAGGTCGTGGGAGGGCCGTGCTGAGACACGCTCCCCATGTTGTTGTGATGACGATTGTCGGATGCCTGCTAGGGGAGGATAGGTCCGCTGTTCAGCCGACGCTGTCGCTCTCAAGTTCTATGTGGTCAGATCGGTGAGTCCGACACCCACTGTTGTACTAGCAGAGGGAGGATAGGGAGGATGCTGGACGTAGGTTATGATGGGAGGATGTGTTAGTTAGTACTGTTGAGGGGTTTAGTATTCCTTGATTCCGAGTTAGTGGAAGTAGGCACCCTTCCTGTACTTGATTGATTAAACTAATGTAAACATAAAGACAATGATGTTAAATCGTAAAGGGTTAACTGTTAAATAACCGAGGATGTTAAAGTAATTATACTATAGATTATGCTTGCTCTTCTGCATGGGGGTAGATACTATTGTTAGTTAGCAAGTATGCATAGGCGGAATGGGGTTTGTTTATAGTACATGTCCGACATGTGCATACACTGGCCATGCATGCACACCTTGTACGTGTACAATATTACTGGTGTATAACATACTTGTCATGCTTGAATAGTAGTATAAATGTCATAGATAACTCAGTTAAGGATACATCAATCCACTTAGGTAATGAATGGTTAGGTTGTCAATGTGTAAATAAGTGAATTAGTAATTATATGAAAACATTGTAATAATAAACTAAGACAAGTATCGTCAGTTAACATTGTCATAGAAGAACTGTTGTGAATAGGGTAATGATAGTGTCTAATTAATTAGTAAAATTGTTTAAGCCCTCACAAGTGCTTTGTTTATAATAACAAGGATGCTATGTTGATGATAGGATACCCATGTGATAAACAAATAATTAAGAATACTATGATTGATTCACCTTTTATTATTGTCAAGGGGTGATTTAATTATTATTATTAATTAATAAATGATATTCCAGCAACATTTATATCCCTATCGTAACAAATGCAATATAAGTAAGATTTGAAATATAGATTTATAAATTAAAATTGTGTGATTAATTCCATTTCAAAAGTTAGCCATAATAAGATAATCATTTTTGGAATAAAAGTGATGTGATGGAAAATGGATATTTAATTATTCAATGAATTTAAACCTCAAGCTAAGTAGTCTCGACGGATAAGGTGGATCATTAAGACACATCATGTCCAAGTTGACAAGGGGGCAACTAATTATATAATATTTTATTAATCACATTAATAACATTAAAATATCAAGGACGGCGGATAGACTTGTATTTAATGAAACTTGTTTCGAATGGATAACCTTGGGGTGATAATTCCCACCGTAATAAATAATTACGACCGTCAATCCAAAAACCAAATGAATTTTTCCATAAGAGTAATTAATTATACATTTCTATAATGAGACGTGGATGAATGAACTAGGGAAAGGAGTAAAGGTTTGAGGGGCTCGAGAGGGGGAGTTTGGGGCGGTGGAGTAAGCCCAAGGTCTTCTCGAGGATGGACATGTATATAGAGGGGGAGAAGGTTGAAGGTGGGGGGGTTTTTGATTGGGGAAGAAAAGAAGTTTGGAGAACAGAAGTTGGGAGAGCAGAAAGTTTGGCGAACAGAAAGATTTTGAGAACAGAAGGAAAGACTGCTCTCGGGATTATCAGATTGTGGGCTCGGGGGCTTGGAAATCCTTTGATTTCCAAGGGCCAGCAAGATTATAGCTGGTCGGTAGGGTGGACACTTCAGTTTGGCTGTCTAAGGGGTTACACAACCTGCTACAACTTACGGTTAGCATCAGCATCAGGTACTTTCCGTTATTTACTATTATGCTAAATCTTACTGTAGCCATGCAAACTTACTATTTACTGATTTACTGCTATTTACTGATTTACTAAGTTGTGAAACCTATTCTTATGCTGTTGAAAAGAAAATAACGATATGTTTGTTTATTTCAAATTTCGAATGTAAGGTTAGTGAAAACACCACAGTACACTAAATGTTATTTCGGCACATAGAAATTCTTAGAAATTCTCTTCCATAAACTGATAAAGTTTAAAACGTAGAAAATTAAACCTGAAATTTTACATAGTGCTCTGCCGTAAAAAACCAGAGCATTACATGTTTGTCTTTTTATTAACATATATATACATTTTTTTTCTTTTGACTTAACAAAAATATATACCATTTAAATACTATATATGTATTCATATGTTGTCTTTTTTTATTTTTAACACCATGTGTATTTTTAATCAATACAATATATTTGACTTATTTTTATATTTGATTTATATTGTATGTTTTCTTTTTATTGAGATATGTATGTATATATATATTTTCTTTTCTTTCCTTTCCTATTTTTTTTTGACTTAAGACTAATACATTCAAACTTTTGTGATTACACAATGTATATGTTGTTTTAAAAAATAATATATTTAAACTTTTATGGTTAAGTATTTGTTGTTTTTATTTTATTGATATATATATTTTTTAATTAATACTATATATTTGACTTATTTTTATCAACATGTAATATATAATTTCACATTATTATTTATTCTTATTTTTATTTTTACAATATATATATATATATACACACATTGAAATTTACAATAATATGTATTTAGTTTAATGGTTCTACAAAATATATATATTTTTGACATAATATATACTTTAGAATGATAAATGTAGACACATACATTATTAGTTATATATATAGAGAGAGAATTTTAACACTACTTAAAGTGCAAAAAAAGTGGCTAACTCTTTTTAAAAATAAAGATATGGATTAGCTTTATTGATAGTATTTTTAATAATAAATCAATAACAAAAATATTATCATATATACTAAAAAAATTACAAACATATAAATCATATCTTAACTATAAACATAATTTTATTTATATATTGGTTCTATTAAACTACATATTGTTTGTAAAGATATAAATTATAAATTAACTCTAAATATACTCTTGTTATATATTGTTTCTATTAAGTTATTAAGTAAAAATAAATTCATTGTACATGACAAAACATTTCTATACTTCATATAAAAATATAAATGGGTATTGTTCCATTTTTATAATGTAATGAAGACTCTAATGCAAGTATGGTAATAATTTCATATTCATTTTCGACTAAACTTGTGCTAGTAAATAAAACTTCATTATTAATAAATCAATTTACAGAAAAGTAAACACTAATAGGGTTGGGGTTCAAATCCATCAAATGGCAGAAGGTTTATTCAGGTTTGAGATGCTAGAATTTAGATGAATGAGTGAACCTAAATGTAAGTATATTGTTAATATTTCAATTGTTATGAACTGTATTGCGGCAAATGAGTTTACCCTGTATAATAATCAATGGATTGATAATATTAAATTTAAAATGCAATAAATACAAGTTCTTTGATTATGACTATGAACTAAACCACCATTGCAATAAATACAAGTTATTCGATTATGACTATTAACTAAACTGCCATTGTATTCAGTTATGACTATTAACTGAACTGCCATTGTAAACACTAGGTTCGAAGAACTTAGAAGAGGGGATAATTCTTTAAATTAAATACATAGTCCAACCTATACAATATTATACATATGCAAAAACAAGAGTGGAATACCCAGAGGAGGGGTTTTCCCCTTTATGCTCAATCATTAATATTTATAGAAAAGATCAAGAAGACATTGTATAGAGTCCCATCGATATTGAATGGAAAAAATATAAAGCCGCGAAGGGATTATTATTAATCAAAGAGATTATACAACTCTCTTTTCGAGTTTACACCCAAAGTTCGCATGAAGACCCACATTAAAATATAAACCAAAAAAATGCATTATCAAGTCTTAGGTTTGAGAAGGAGGACATGTTTGCATACCTGTAAATCGTCCAATGGATATACACATGGATTCGAATGCACCTAAGTAGGGGTTGGGTTTACAACAAGAGAAACAAAGGGTTATTATAAACTATTTAAAAAAAAACTTTGTTTATGCAAATACGTAGTGAACTCTGATATATCCTTTCACTGACCAAGAGTTTCCACCCTAGTGGCCATGAGTTGGCTTAGCAATCGAGTCGAATTTGTGGTATTGGTTTTCGAGTAGCCCAATGACAGAAGTTATGGGCACGCCCGAGCCAATTTTAAACTCAGAAATACCCTGCAACCAAAAAATGAATCAATGAGTATTAAAAATCGAAACCCTGAGTTCAAATGTATGATAGACCTCACAAAGGAGGAAAGCAATAATTGACCAAGTTGTTTAAAGATGAATAGAGGATGAAGTATACGGTGTCAGCTAAATAAAAACCAAGAATTGGATACCAAGACATTACTCCTTCAAGAGGCACGATATAACAATGCAGCAGAAGCAAGCAATACTTATTAACAAAAATAAATACCTTAAATATAGAGTAATTAATAAAGATGTGTGTTCAATAAGAGAAATAACTCGCCCTGTTTATAAAATAATTCTTCGGCTGATTATTACCTGTAAACAACGAAGAGATTGAGTTTGGTTGTGCACTGTATCCATCCAAGGTAACGACAGAGTCAAATTTAATTGCAGAGTTTGAATTCAATTAGCGTCCCTTCACTGTCCAGAGCTCGATGAAGCTATGTGTGAAAATTGTGTGAGGGTTTAATGAACAATGAAAAAAAATGGTGCGCATCCTTCATCTACTATCATTAATGAACTGTAAGCTCTGTTACCCAAACGTACTATTAAGTTATGTGTTGGTTCAATCCAAGTCGTAGATCATAGAGTGAGTATTCCAAGAGAGTAGAATGCTTGACAACTCAACCAAAAATTTAAGTGCATTGGTGTTCTCGGTTTATGCACCATTCCTTACATTACATTATGGTATGGTTGGATATGATTCAGTATAACATATGTATTAAACATGGAATGAAAACCATTTCAATATGATATAGTAGTCTTTGTGCACGATTCCATGGTTAAAACAACAACAATAATTGTAATATTATGGTTGATGTGCCTAGTGTGGTAATTGACGTCTTAATGTCTTAACCTATGGTGATCATTTTTGCAAATAGAAAAATAACTAAACTTTAAAAAATTAAAAAGTATATGAACAAATTCCAATACATCTAAGATTATTTTAGCCAAATACCCAAAAGATAATAGAAAGTCAAACTCTCCAGAAAAACCATGAAACCAAAATAATACTCGGGCATAAAGGGACAGCCCTCAACCAAGAAAGAAGACCTCAATATCCCAAGTCTTGTCAACAAAAAATTGAGTACATGTCGAAAAAAAGAAAAGAAAAAATAATGCTGCTAAGTACAAAAAGTGGTACTAGGAGAAGATACTCCATAGTAGGAGGAAAATACAAAAAAACCACAAAAAATAGAGCAACTAGGGAGAAAAAACAGACAAGCTTCCATATGAAATTAGAATACCCCCACTCCAATCTTTGAAATAGATAGTCCCCTACGTAGCCAAAAGACCACGCCTTGATAAGGTGTCAACTTGGGAATTGTACTCCTTGAAGATATGCAATATTGAAACATGGGGAAAATCCTCGAGCATAAATTTAACTTGTGCCATCCATGGAGCGAGCTCCAAAACCTTTAAAGAGCATAATACCTTTGCCCAATTTATAATGAGCTTAGAATATCTTGCAATATGTCGAAGCACTAGATGAACTAATTTGGCATAATAGAGGACCATCAAGAGAGCTAGAGGACCATCAAGAGAGCCAATAGCTCTCCTCTCGTGTTGGTCCCCATCCCACAGCTCAACCATAAATCTATATGACAATCTTGATCCAATACAATGACAGCACCGACATCGCAAATTCTAGCTTTCTCTTGAGATGCACCGTCGAAAAAAGCCTTGCTTCCAGTCATAAGAGGGGGAGGGGGAAAACTGATCACTACCGAGTAGTTAGTGGCCCTCGAAGAGGAGCCTTAGACTTCTAAGTAAGCAACAATCAATTTCCTAGCACACCACTCAAGATTCACAAATTTATTTTCAAAGATACAAGAATTTCGAGCTCTCCAAGTTTCCCATATGATGAAACAAGTTATTTCACCAAAACGAGGATTCAGAGAGAACCAGTTATGAAGACAATCCTGAAAAGTATCCTTATATATGTACTTCAAGATGACCCCGATAGTTTCATCTTTCTTTCTATTGACGACAAATTTAGCCTGTGCATCTGTTGGATCTGGGATAATAGTCTTTGTATATTGGCAGAGTCCCTTTCTCTTTAGCAATGTTTCCATATCAACTTCCCAAATTTCATAGTTATGGCCATAAAGAACATAGGTTCTATATTCGATGCCATCTTTATGATGTCCTATAGATTTGTTCTAGGGTTAACAAATATTCATCCCAGAGTCAATCAATGCTTAGATACAATGGTTATTCCTCATCCCACCCAAATAAAATAACCCCCAATATTTATATTACTATGTCAAATTAAAAACCTCCCCTTGACCCCTTAATACAAGGCAATATATTTTTGAGGTTTTTAGAAGTATTCAAACCCCCAATATGAATGGACGTGATTTGATATTGCCTAGCTAGTGAACCCCCCGTGATTATAATACATATGTATCTCAAGTCCAATACGAGACCGAGAAATCTTATGGGAGATGAAACACCATAAGTCATATTGATTTATTTACTGCTTATTCTAAAATTAGCTACTATATTCCATCACCATTAAATAAATAAATACAACAACCCCCTCCTTAAATGGTCATTACGAAAAATACATGACATTGTTTTTTCTAAAACAAGCAAACAAAAACAAAAAATTTGGACCAAGTAGAACACCTGCAACCCACTTCAAAATGATATCTTCAATCAAAAATTATAAATGATTATATTTTGCAAGGCGGATGTAGAAAAAATTCATGTCACCAACCTTTTCTTTGAACATTGACTTACCATCTAGGTGAGAGTTGATGGTGCTTGAATAGTAAGTGTTTATGCCATCAATGTAGAACTTGGCATGTTCAACTTACCTCCTCCACACTATGTTAGCTCAAGATATCAAAATTTTATTTTTGCTTTTGTGTGGAAGCATCATCCCATTTCATTATAGAATCTAATTCATCTTTTTCATGAACACAAATAGATAAAACATAATAAAACTAATGCTTACATTCCATTTGTTGTTGACCACTAGGCCATTTTCCAAGGAACTTTCCAGCGCCCAATATTACTACTTGTGCCTTTTCTTCTCTTTGTGGCGCTTTTCAATGGTTTCATTGCTAAAATGTTGTTGTACATCAACCCCTAAGAATTGTCCTTTCTTATGGGAATATTTTCCACACATTATAGTAGATTTTTCAACCATTTCATATTCATCATCCAATAATTGGAGCAAACCTTATTCTTCCACACCCTTAGGGCATCATCGTTTCCTTATTTGATCAACAATAAATCATTTATTATTAAAGAAACATATAAGTGTGGGCCATGATACATAATACAACCATCTAAAAGAATATTTTCTCAAATATCAAAATGAAGAATACATTTAGGAAGACAAGTATTTTACCTTTCATTTGGATTTGCACATTTTCTTTCAACTATGTATTATTCTCCACATTAGACAACTCAAAAAAAATTTGTTTCATCTATACAAAATTACTATACCAATATTTTCTATTAGTAAAATGTTGTGATGTGCTAGAATCAATATACCACTAAGTTTTGCTAACAACAATTGGCATATTTATTTCTAACCACAAAAACATACAATTCTTGTTTTTCTTTATGATCACATATGTTGCTTTGCTTCTTCCAATTTGATCTTCAGAAGAAGACCCTTGGTTGTTCTTTTCATCTCACTATGGTTACCTGAAACTTCTCTCGATGGCTTATATCACCACAATAAAAATATTTGATACATTTTCACACTATTTGAATATCTAAATCAACACACTTGCTTCCATATTTATGTTTGCAATTTTTGTCTTTGCCTTGGAACTTTGTTGCTATGGGAACCTCTAGTTCTCCATTCATGTTGTTCCTACCAAACTGCATTTCCCATATGCTCTTCTATGAAAGTGTTTCTCGGCTACTCAAATTTCAGATCTGTGCCTTAGGAGGGTATGTTCAAATTCTCCACAAAATCCCCAAAGATGGTAGGGTCTTCAATGTAATTATCACCATATCTTATTCAAATTTTCTATCAATCACGTTCAATTCATCTTTTATATATTTTATTTTCAACTATGGTCCCAAAGACGATCATGCTCTTCCATCTTAAATAAAAAAAACATATCCTTTAAGAAGAATTCCCTACATTTGTGTGGTGTTTCATGCATATTCTTCAAACACCTCCAAATTTTGAATGCATCATCTCCATCTTGAACTTCATATTAAATATCAAATGTTACAAAGTATTGATTAACATCATAGCCTCTCAATTTCTCAGCACCATACTCATTACTAGCCCCTTCATTTGTTGGACTTTGCAATTCCTTCATTAACACAATTTATTCCAAGCACCTATACTAAAAGAAACAAGGATCCTTCATCTTGACTTAAAAAAAATTCCATTAAATTTGGTATTATCTCCAATATGATGTGGGATAAATTGATCATGATTGAACGCATGAAACAAATCCTAAAACTTATTGCCTATGTTGTTTTAAATTAGTGTTTTACAACCCTACAACTATCTCATTACACTGAAAAACTAAATGACATCCCTATTGTTTTCATAAAAATATTTCTATCTACCAGTTTCAAAATTCAAAAATTTAGTGTGGAACTTTTTCTCTCTTCTAGGGTGAAACTATGTGGGACTTCTTGTTGTAACACACTCGGGAAACACCAAAATTCTATAACAACAACATTGTGCCCTCATTCCATGCACAAATTTTGTCCTATGTGGCATTTGTCATGTGTGCCCTCTATCATGCACCCTATTTCATGTAACAACACCAATTGTTACAATGTTTCACATATCTTTGTGACAACACGCAATGCTTCTCCTGTAACAATACTCTGAAACAACACCCTAAGTCTATAACAACAATTGTTTCACTTTTGTAACAATAGTCTATCTCTAATCCTAAACACATTACAAACTTATAGTTGCACCAAACACATTACTCAACACCCAACATGCAACATGATATCTCCTAACACAGTTTTTCCTAACACACTCCACAAACCAAATATTGTTTCATAAATCTCTTCAAAAAAATATTGTCTACCAAAATTTGCACTTACACAAAATCACTTCAAAAATTAAATAATTCCAGAGTCAATGTACATCACGTTGCTACAAGTTTGAATCTTGAAATTTGTCCCAAATTCTAATTCTCAAAAGTAGTGCAACATCTTACTCAAGTTGTGTTATTTGTCACAATTTGTGTGCCCTGTGTCACAAAAGACATGCCACAATAGATAAATGTGGTCCTAAATTTTTGCAACCAAAAGATAGAAAATTTTCCTGAATTTTGTGTCAATAAGATGTGTATATAGTGTTTGTATAACATCCATGCAACTTTGAAATACTTACTATATAGTGTACTTGTGTACTTTCACTTTAGGAGTTGCATTACAGGGTTTTCTATTTTTCTACCTTGAAACTTTTTTCATGGGTGTTGTAGACCTCAAATTTTGTGATGTCTATTTAGCCTCAAAATTCATGCAATCCCTAATGTCAAGGTCAACTTGAGTGCAACTCATGTGAACAATCACTTGATTCATCATCATATAATGTAATCCCTAGGGTTTCACTCACATTCTCCTCAACACTTCATCATTGTGGCTTTGATATGTATTTAAATACACTACATATCAAAGAGAACAATCACTTCAATTCATTATTAAAAAATGATCAAAGATGATATCAAGATATCTCAAGTCCCATGTAAGTGTTGAATGACCAAGAGTCTCACAAGAGATAAAACCCCATAAGTCACATTGAATTTTATTCTAAAACTCTGTACTATATACAATTACCATTATCTAAGCCAGTGTAGATCCATCTTAACATGGATCTATTAAGAATCGAGAGGGATAAAAAATAAATTGAGATGCAAATCTCTTGACACTTAAGAGATATTGAGTTAAAATGGATCTACACTCTATGTGTGTGTGTGTGTGTGGACACGTAATAATCTATGAGTTAAAATGGATCTTCTCGTATGTGGGGGGTATTTTTTCTTCAATTTTCTTTTTTACATTATGGTTTTTATTTTTTATTTATTTTTTACATTAAAATAAATAAATTATATATATATAGTGTGTGCACGTTATTTTTATTTTTTCTTTAAATATTATATTGAACCAACTTATGCCACATAAAAATCTCATTACTTTGCTATAAAGCTCAATGGATTAAAGTAAAAAGACATGTTGTTACTAGCATCTTGTCATCGTTTTAGAAAAACACCTAAACGCATAACGATCATTTTCCAAAAATCAAGAAATTCATGAGATATATATGGACCAAAAGGGGGCATGGAAAGAGATGCAACATGAAAATATCCAATACGCTTTAACCTTTAAGTATGGCATACAAATTCAAGGTAGTGTTAGGAATTTTTATTTTTCGGTAAGATATGCTATTATATTAGTCAAAAGAAAAATATACAAAAAGTTAGTGAGTTGGTCGACCACTTGGGAAACCCAACTAGCCACTGAACATGAGTTTGTCACTTATGAATACCATATGTCCAAAACATATGATAAAATAATTTTTGAGTAAAGTTTTTATAATTCTAAGGTTACTAGAAATGCAAAAAATAATATATGATTATAGCCTATAACCTAGGCTATCAAACCTAGCAAAACAAACAAGAGAATTACTAAAACCGGGAATTATGACCTTCATCATCAAATATTGAGATGAAAGAAACCTCTTGTGCTAAGGAAAAGTGGATGTCCTCAAATTTAATAATATGTTCAACAAACTTGAAACCTGTGGTGGCCCTCGTGATCAGGTTGATTTTAACATTCATTCTTCTCATCAAATCATGCGTATCATATATCTAAAAAATAATTTCCTTTCGTTCCTCCTGATAGTCTAGCAAGGCCATTCCAAGAAGAGTTTTCAGATGCCAATATAGCCAAACAACGTAGAGTTACTTAGTGTCTCAAGCCCTCGAAGTCCCTACATGAAGAATCCAGGGCTGAAGGTCTTTCCTCATGTCATTTTCATCTACAACTTCACTCTCTTGCATAACCTAGTCTTCAACTTTATCAATCTCATCTTGAATTAGGAGTGGGGTGTGATTTCTGTAGTGCGAGGTTGAGGCCTACGCTTCTTGCTTTATCTTCAAAAAGTGGCTAAACCCCCTCCCCCTATTACCCCCTTAGCTTGAAGATGTGTATGCTATATTAATTAGTGTGCCCTTTAGAACCTCTACTCGTGTACCTATTATAATCGTCCTGCTCACTCCCCCAATGATATGCCACTACCTAGTCCCACCCAGGTTCTTCCTATCGAGTTTGTATTTTGCATCAAACACCAATTAAGACCGCTCACCAAGCCCCAAGTTCGTTGGTCCATTTAAGAACAAACAATGCTCATGAAAGTTTCTTGAATAACCTATTCATGACCTCCATAAACCAAATGCTCTACATCTCTGCGTAGTATTAAAAATTGGCTCCTAGCAAAACATCATATTCACAAACCTCTGTGTCCAGGGTAATCTCTTGCATGTCCATCATTCTCATTTGTAACTTCGAAATTGTCTTGTCACAGTGAAGCTCATGATGAGCCGATCCTCAAGAGGAAAAAACCACCTCTCTGCCATCTCCATGTTTAAATTACCCATCATTTATCCTAAGTGTTGGTTGTGATTTGCAGATGGATTTTTTTTTTTAAGGATTGGGATCCTAGGATCAACGCCATATCAACGATCCTCTACCAACGCATTCCCATCCAAAGGCACCTGAATCGAGGCTGCGATAGGAAAGTATTATACATTGAAAATAAATATAATTTTATTTAGAAAATATTTATATCGAGTTGAATAAAAGGGGAAGTGTTCACCTTATTTAATAAATATAAAGGAAAAAAAATCACGTTTCCTGTCTCAATTAATTTGCATAAATTATTTCATTTCTTGAATTCATGTATTTCAAATTGGCTTGTAACAAATAAATAAATGTATCATGTTGGAATTTTAGATTGAAGTAGTTAAGTGTGTGGAAACACTAAACTCCATGAAATATAGCAGAGAATTAATTGTGGGATACAATGAAAATTGCAAGGTATATTGCTTTTATGATCCTTCCACCAATAAGGTGATTGAAAGGAGAGATGTTGTATTTAAAGAGGTTCTTTCCCATGGTCCTCCAAGATCTTACTCGAGTCTTATTGCAAAATATTCATCTCCAACTGTTTCAATGGATCATTCTCTTTCAAGCCCTAATGATCCTTCTCCTTTTGGTACTTCTTTTGACACCTACTTTACAATGACTCAACAATTGGTTCAAACCTATCCATAACCCAAACAACTTGTAAATTTGTGTTCAATGTAGACACCATTTATTGATTGCACAATTCTAGCCTTAAAGAAGACAACAATATAAAATCGGCAATGGGTACATGGAGAATTGTATTAATAATCCAACAAGTCTAATTTTTTCTATCTTGTATGTATCTCACTTTAATGAATAATTTCTTCAATGATTTGTTTAGATCCTCATTTTTCAACTCTAGTTGTGGCAAAGCCTCTAATTATATGTTGGATATATTTTTTACCATTAGTAAATAACCTTGAAATAATGTTTATATCAATTCCGCTCCTTTTAACATCAATGTTTATTTCTTCAATGCTAATATTCACAATCATCAAACTTTAAAAAGAAAGATATTCTACACAGGTTTAAAGACTCCTTAATCCAACCCTTTGAGACTTTTAATTTGGCGTTCAATGAAAACACAATCTGTTGGAACATCAAAAACCCACTTTAGACTTAGGATAAAATATATTAATAATTTTTTATTAATTTACTAGGTTTAGACTAGGTAGTTGGCCTAATTTTGGCTTCTTATGCCACCACATGCCATTCTAATTCATAGGGGCACATTGTTGGAGTATTAAAAACCCATCCATATCCATTTCATACTTAGGATAGATAAATTAGTCATTTTTTTATTAATTCCTAGGTGTTGACTAGGTAGTTGACCATTATTTGTCCTTTGTGTGGACCAAAAGCCATCTTGAGTCACTAGGGTGCACTTCTGGAGATCTTGGATAATATTTCCTAAGAGTCTATGAGATTTTATTCCATTCCTAGATTAGAAGTGCGCTATCCTACTTTTTACTGCTTTTTACTGTTTTTGGTGAAAAGGTAAAAGCTAGTTGACTTGGCTTAAGCAGTTTTTTGGCCAAATCACCCTCCATGATGTTTCCTCTTTCTAAAATATGTACTTAGCATGATTTTCCATCCTACATCACCATCCAACTCTAATTTTACCAATTCGTGAGCCTTAGAGGTGATTTGGAAAGCATTTTTTGCACCTAGGGTGTTTTCATCTTTTTAGTAGGGCCTCCTTTTGTGAGGATTTCAAATGTCTTCTTTGGATTTAAAAATATCTGATGTAATTATATATTTGGACAGCCATTACATAGCCCAATTTTGGCTAATGTATACTTATTCAATAGATTTTTACTATTTGCATCGTATTCATGATTGTTTTATGTGTTCTATGACTAGTTTTTGCAAGGCAATTTGTGAAAGTTTTTAATTGCTTGAGTATATATTGGTGTGAACAATATTTTTGCATGGTATCAGAGCTATCAAGCTGTTATATTCTCCTTATTTTTTCCTGCAGGATTGAACCATTCTGAGAGAGGGCGCAACTCAGCATCTCAGGGGCACAACCGGACAACTCAGAAGCTAATTTCAGAGCTGCCATGGATCAGTCACAACAGATCATGGTCACCACATTCAATTATTTTGACTGGAAGGCACATATGGAGATCTTGTTGAGGAACAAAGGCCTCTACAGGGTGACTATGGAAACTGAAATTGAGCCTAACGCTCTCATTGAGAAGGCAAAGTGGCATAATGGAAGAGATGAGGTTGATGGTATCTTGTGTCTCAGCACATCTAGGGATGTTCTTTTCCATCTAGATGGTATTACCACTCCTAATGAGGTTTGGGTAAATCTCCAAACTTTATTTGGAAATACTGATTAATTGAGGGGCCACAACTAGAGAATGAACTAGTTTCACTAAGTCCAAGCAATTTCGAGACCCTATAAGAATGTTTCTCAAATTTTAAAGCTCTTGTTCTTCAATTGAAGTAGTGTGGAATTGACAAGAAATATGAGCAATTGATCTTGTCCATCCTCTCAAATCTTGGCGTTAACTACTCAGTCTTTGTTTCAACCTTCCATGCTACAAAACTCACTGTTGAAAATTTGAAGATGCCTTCACTGGTAGAATTCATGGAATAACTCACTCAGGAGAAAGAAAAGTTGGTCTTGATGGGAACAATAAAAAATCCATTAAAGGACCATGCTTTGGCGGTTGGAGATTCAAATAATTGAAAAATGAAGAAGAAGGCCAATCCCAAGAAACCACCTGATCATAAGAAAGACAAGCAAAAAGCTCAAGAAGACTTCACCAATTCCAAGAAGAATTCTCAAAAGAAGAAAGAGAGGTCTAAGTGCACCTACTGCAATAGGGTCTTTCATCCAGAGAGCTCATGCATGAAGAAGACCATTGATCAAATGGATCAAATCCTTGAGAAATCCAATATCCCTCTTCCAGAGAGTGCACAGAAGAAGGAGGGAGGATCCAATTCTGAAGACAAGGAGAGAGTACATGCTTTGATGGAAGGCACATCCAAGTATACCTCTTTCATGATTGATTCTGGAGCTTCAAGGCATATGGTGTCTACAAGAGAGTCATTCTCCTCTCTTGATTCTTCTGGTGGTCCAACTATTGTGTTAGGTGATGATTCTGAAACTACTTGCAAAGGTAAAGGAAGTATTGATATTGAGTATGGTTCTTTCACTAATGTGTTGTATGTCCCAGGTCTTGTTGCAAACCTCTTGTCCGTATACCGGATGACTCACACTAGGTATCCAAAAAAGGTTGTCTTCACACCTAATGATGTTTAAATATCTGATATTTCCATAGGTTGAATTGTTGCCTTAGGTATTGCCGACCATAGCTCAAAATTCTATGGGTTTTCACACTTTGTTCCTTTCTCATCACCTTCTTCTCTCCTTACTCATGCCAATGAGTCAAGAAAATTATGGCATGAGAGATTTGGTCATTTCAATTACAAATATCTTTCTCAACTTCATGAGAAGAATATGGTCATAGGGTTTCCCAACATCAAGTTTTCTAAAGGATTATGTCAAAGTTGTATCCTAGGAAAACACCCTAACCACAAGTTTGAGAGAGCCAAAACTAAGTGAACCTCAACACCCCTTGAGATTATTGACAATGACATATCAGGTCCATTCCTCCATGTGTCTTTGAACAGTGCAAAATACATCCTAACCTTCATAGATGACTTTTCCAGATACTGTTGGGTATTTTTCCTCCAATTAAAGTCTAAAGTTTTCAATTGTTTCAAGCTTTTCAAAGCCTCAATTGAGAACTAGTCTAGAAGATATATCAAGGTCCTCAGATATGATAATGTTGGGGAGTACATCAAATATTATTTTTCAAAAATTATGTGCTTCTTCTGGTATTCATATGCAACACACTTTTCCCTACACACCTCAACAGAATGTCTGTGTTGCTGAGAGGAAGAACAGATCTCTCAAAGAGATGGCTGCATGCATGCTTGATTCTAAGTATTTGTCTCCAAGAATTTGGGCTAAGGTTATAAACTATGTATCCTACATACATAATAGAGTGCCTCATAAAGTATTGAAAGGAATCACTCATTTTAAAACTTGGACTGGGCACAGACCTGATGTCTCTCATTTCAAAATTTTTGGCTCCAAGGCTTGGGCTACAATTCCACTTGAGAAGAGGAGGGACATGCAGCACCAAATCCAACCATGTATATTTGTTGGCTCTTCATAAGAATCCAATGGTTATAATTTTTTGAACACGACCACTCAAAAATCATTCATTGAGAGGAGTGTTCAATTCAAAGAAGATCCCTTGCGATCTATCGAAGTTGGAGAATATTCTACACCACCACCTGAGAGAGTAAGTGAAGTTTCTCATGATAGTGTTGATTCTGATATATATGATGATGAATACCATCTTATTGAAGATCCAAGTTCACCTAGAAGGCCTAAGTGGGTTTCTAATACTCTTGAAGCAGCTGGTGAACGTGTGGGGAATCCTCGGGATCCTAGGAGAACTAGATCACAATTTGAAAATGCTCTTTTAGTGAATGATCCTTACGTACTTGAGAAGTGTTTTTTGATGGTTGATTCATACCCTCAGTCATATGAATAATCCTCACATGACCCAATATGGCAGGCATCCATGGATGAGGAGTTTCATTCAGTGCAAAAGAATGAAACTTGGGAGCTACTCAAGCTTCCCCCAGGTAGAAATTTGGTAAGGTGTAAGTGGATCTTCAAGACCAAATTTGTTGTTGATGGTGCAACTATGAAATATAAGGCAAGGCTTTTTGAAAAGGGCTTCTCCCAAGTTTATTTACTTGACTATATTTATACCTTTGCACCATTTTCAAAGATGAATTCGATAAGACTAGTCCTGGCAATTTTTGCATCCAAGCACTGGGAAGTGCATCACATGGATGTCAAGAGAGATTTCATCCATGGATATATTGAGGAGGATATCTATATGCATCATCAATAGTGATATATTTCAGATCCTAACCGTGTGTGCATGTTGAATAAGTCCTTGTATCGACTTAAGCAAACTCCTAGAGCTTGGTATGCCAAGATGGACAACTTCCTCTTGTCACAATATTTTAGTAGATGCAATTCTGATCCGAATATGTACATGAAGCTGATTGATGATTCAAATTTTAATATTGTGTTATATGCTTATGACCTACTAATCATAGGTATCTCCATTGATCAAATAGCTTCATTGAAGACCTCCTTGCATCAAGCTTTTTCCATGACTGACTTGGGAATACTTAAACAATTTTTGGGGCTTGAGATTTCACAATCCAAGTATGGAATTAAAGTATCTTAGTAAAAATATGCTTTATACATGCTAAAGAAGTTCAATATGGCTAAATTCAATCCTATAAAGACTCCCTTCCTTTCAGGATTAATACTTGAAGAAGATATTCTACACCGTTGGTGAACAACACCTCCTATAGGAAGCTCGTTGGCAGCTTGTTGTACTTGAATCATACTCGAACTGATATTGATTATGTTGTAAGTGTGGCTTCAAGATACATGGAGCAGACACATGAGCTTCATTGGAGGGATAGAAAAATAATCTTGCATTATTTGCAAGGCACCAAGTCTGATGGGATTCACTATGTTGCATATTCTAGCTTAGATCTTCTTGGCTTTACTGATGCAGATTGTGTAGGTGATAGGCTAGATCGGAAGTCCACTTCTGGATTTGTTTTCATACTTCGAGGATGACTTGTTCTCTGTTCAACTAATAAACAAAGTGAAATTGTACTCTCTTCAGCGGAGTTCGAGTACAGAGGAGCAGTGAATGCTGCAACTCAGTGTGTGTGGTTTCATGGTATACTTTCTGAGTTTGGGATTTCCTTTATCACTCCCAAAGTCATTTTTTGTGACAATCAACATGCTATAAGGATGTCAAATGATCCATAACATAGGAAAAGAACCAATCATATTGAGATCCATATGCACTAAATCAGGAATCTAGTGCATGATCATTGATTTGCAGATTTTCCCATCATCTAAGAAAATTGCAGACATCTTCACCAAATATTTTTTAGAGAATAATTTCATCCATCTTAGATCACTGCTTGGGATGGATTAACATGTGGTGGATTGAAGTATTGATCAGCAATTTTTCGATTTTTTTCATGTCCATGTTTTAGGGGAGGTTTTCCCCATGAGGTTTTCCTTCTTTCCTTGTTTTGTGTACAAGGTAGTATGTAAAAAGGGCGACCATGCCAAGGTTTTGGGCCCTACGTATTTATTATTTTTTACACATAAATTTATGCTTAAGGGGAGGTGTTGGAGTATTAAAAACCCATCCATATCCATTTCATACTTATGATACATAAATTAGTAATTTTTTATTAATTCCTAGGTGTTGACTAGGTAGTTGGCCATTATTTGTCCTTTGTGTGGAACACAAGCCATCGTGAGTCACTAGGGATCACTTCTATATATTATGGATAATATTTCCTAATATTCTATGATATTTTATTCCATTCCTGGACTAGAAGGGCGCTATCCTACTTTTTACTGCTTTTTACTGTTTTTGGTGAAAGGTAAAAGCTAGTTGACTTGGCTTTAGCAGTTTTTTGGCCAACTCACTCTCCATGATGTTTCCTCTTTCTAAAATATGTACTTAGCATGATTTTCCATCCTACATCACCATCCAATTCTGATTTTACCAATTTGTGATCCTTAGAGGTGATTTGGAAAGCACTTTTTGCACCTAGGGGGTTTTTCATCTTTTTAGTAAGCTTGCTTTTGTGAGGATTTCAAATGCCTTATTTGGATTTTAAAATATCTGATGTAATTATATATTTGTACAGCCATTACATAGCCCAATTTTTTTATGATGTAGACTTATTCAATAGATTTTTATTGTTTGCATCATATTCATGATTGTTTTATGTGTTCTATGACTAGTTTTTGCAAGGCAATTTTTGAGAGTTTGTAATTGCTTGAGTAGATCTTGGTGTGAAAAAATATTTTCACAAGAACTTGGATAGATTTTGGATAATATTTTCCTTGATTCTGTCTGATTTTATTCTATTCCTAGAATAGTAGTGTGCCTTCCTGCTTTTCTACATTTAGTGGATAAGGACAAAGCTTGTTGACTTAGGAAACATGATATTTTGGACAAATCACCCTCATTCTCTTTATGCTCTCCAAAATCCATGATCACATTCCATTTTCATCACTCACTAGATTCCATACCTTATTTATCTAATCCGTGAGACTCTTGACTGATTTGGAAGGTGCTTTTGCTACCTTGGAGTTTTTTATGCTTTTACTAAGTCTTCCTTTTAGGGCTTTTCAAACTTGCCTTTAAGGCACTCAAATTATCTCTTGAGGATGTATTATATATTATAAACATATTGATGAATAAAATACAGTGATTTTTTCTCAAGATATATTCTCTATTCTTCTTCTCATATTATCAAAATATTCCAAGTGAAAATGTCTTATTGAGTCTAGATCTGGGCAATCTAAATTCTCACATGGTATTAGAGCTAGTCTGATTCATAGTGCTTTTTTTTGTAGGTTATTTCCATCACCAGGAGCACACCAGCATGGATCAAAATCAAGTTGTGATTCTAAATCCCTTAAATTAATTTGACTGGAAGGCCCACATGATCATCCAACTTCAAAGTAAAGGACTTTATAGAGTCACTATGGGGCTTGAAACTGAGCAAGGAGGTGTTGCACTAAAATCTAAGTGGTTCAATAGGCTTGATGAAGATTATGGTTTTATTTGTCTCTCTCTCTCTATAGATATTCTATTCCATGTTGATACGCTGACCACTCCAAATCAAGTATGGAAAAAACTAGAGTCTCTCTTTGGAAAGCAAGATGAGCTCAGAGGTCATCTATTGGAAATTGAGTTGATCTCACTAAAGAAATTTCAATACAATGGAAGAATTCATCTCAAGATTCAAGCACCTAGTGCTTCATCTCAAGCCGTGTGGTGTTTAGAATAAGGATGAGAAGCTAATCCTTTCCATTATGTCAAAACAGAGTCCTGAGTACTTAGTGTTTGTGTCTACATTTCATGTTGCAAAGCTTGTAGTTCACAACTGGAATATTCCCACCTTGGATGCATTCATATACTCGATCACTAAAGAGAAGGACAATATAGTTCAGATGGGGGATTTGAGTCCCTCCAAGGACCATGCACTCTCTGCGCATGGATCAAAGAGTTCCAAGAATGTCAAATCCAAAGGAAAACAAAAGATGAAGGAAAAGATGTTGTCAGATGGAGAAGACTACAATTCAACTGATGAAGATTCCAAATCCAAGAAGATGAAGAACAATAAAGAGATATCCAAGTGTTCTGAGCAATCTTGTTTTAGGAATAATTTGTACATCATGGACAATATGCTTGAAGAACATAATATTGATGTTCCTAATTTTGCAAGAAAAGAAGAAGGCAAGATTTTTGTCGAACAAGAACAATGTCTCCATGCTAGTCACAAAGATAATCATCTGTATGCTATGAGTGCTCAAAAAAAAAATATTTCCCATGTATCTGATTTGGATTCACATTCTGATATATCAGAATAAAAAAAATTCATCCATTCCTTGGATGAATCTCCAATCAGTTCACCAAAGTCTTCTCCCAAACCTAGCATTTTTCACTAGTTTCTGACTTGCCTTCTAAAAGGTCCTTCCACCTCCATTCAAATATTGCATATTCTGATTTGTAATATGATATACATACTGATATTTAGGTCATTAAACCTTCCACACCATTTTTCCATCCATTGGATGCACAAAATACCCTACAACCCCCAAGTTTTACAGTTGAGAAACCACACAATTCTATTGTTTCCTACATCGTGTCACTTGTCTCTATTGTTCATATGTATTTCATATATTTCATTGGTTGGACAACCATGTATTTGGCCATCATTGGAACATTGTTCCACATGTTTGGACCTGATATAACCTCTCATGGTTCAAATTTCAAGTCCTCAAATCCTCCAAACTCGCTCAACTGTCAGGGTGATCTAGTTGCTCACTCTTTTCCTACTGTGACCCTATCCGATCATGGAGACACTATATATTTGTTATTTGTTTCTCCATATGAATTATATTCTAATATTTCATAGTTGTATGAGCTCCTTTTTAGTATCAAGAATGTGCTACATCAGTTTGAAAAGAAGGTACATGGTTTGGTTCACCATATTGCAGTTGCACAAGAAATTGATCATGTTGAGTCCATTGATGCTCTTTGGGAAGGAGTTTGAACAGATTTTTTTTCCATAATTGATTATGTAACCATATTATATCAAGTATGTTTTAACATTATAATCATTCATATGATTATCCTTCATCATCATATGATGAGTTTAATGGGGCCTCTACACATGTTTTTTGCCTACACCAAATTGATGCATTGATGCATGATCATGGCATCCACAACATCTTCACCAAGTCTATTACCTAGAAGCAGTTCATTTAGCTCATCCAAGTGAATAATAATACAGTGTGTAGAAATTCTCCTTACTTATGTTGCATGTCCATTTTTGAGGGAGGGTTTTGTTCCCATGAGGTTTTCCATATTTCCTCATTTTACATGGATTAATAAATTTTTGTAATGGGGTGACCATAAGCCTTGTTGCTTGGGCCCTATATTTCTGATATTTACCACATAAATTTAGGGTTAAGGGGAGGGTGTTGGAACATCAAAAACCCAATTTAGACTTAGGATAAAATATATTAATTATTTTTTATTAATTTCCTATGTTTAGAAAAGGTAGTTGGCCTAATTTTGGATTTGTATGCCACCACATACCATTTTGAGTCATAGGGGCGCACTTGGATAGATTCTGGATAATATTTTCATTGATTCTATGTGATTTTATACTATTCCTGGAATAGTGTGAAATTTCACAGGGGTAGATCACTAAGCTTGAACAAACCTCACAATTTCACTCAGTTAATTGCAGAGAAGAATTAACAAGAAGATGATCAAAATTAACACATTAAACTCAAAAGATGTGGGAAACTATTGTTGATACATTCATCAACTGTAATCTAGAAAAAATATGACAATACAATAGAATGAATTCGATACCCCTGGAAGGATTCGAATTCTCCTCAAGTCATGGCTTAGTGAGCATTGGAACCATCTCCCAATAAGACTCAATGACCACCGATGGTGAATAAACAATCAACTGAGGTAGAACTGAGCCTATATGAACCATGTGAGAACTTAAATAGGAGAGGAGACTCCAAGGGGCGCATAACTGGATGTCAGTAGTCAAGTGGAGTCCTTCTACACTCTGAAACAGTCAACTAGGAGCTACAGTCAATTAATTGAGCAATCAATGCATGAACTGACTGATGGAGGTCCTAGAACTGTGTAGAAGGGCGCATTAGTAACTGCAGTGATGAAAATAATGCGCACTAGGTGGGTAGGAGGGATATTGATGACTAAAAACAGGCTTTAGGGGGCCTAAAACAAGGACTAGGTGCTAGGATACTCCACTATTGCTGACTGGACTATGAGGAAATATAACTGAAAAAATAGGGCCCTGGTTACTGAGACCAAAGGTCGCCCCATACAACAATCTAAATAAAATGTGAGGAAAGAGGGAAAACCCAGTGGGAAAAAAACCCCCCCTCGGGATAGACTGTAGAAAAATATAATCAACCAAGGTATAACTCACTCCAAGAAGGGATCAAAGGTAAGTGAACTTATTCATCCAAAAAGACTTGGTGAAAATATATGCAATCTGCTCTTCTGTAGGACAGTAGAGTAGTGTAATGGTACGATCATGCACCAATCCTCGGATGTAATGCATGTGTATCTCAATATGTTTGGTTATTTGTCTCAGAACTAGATCTGTAGAAATCCTGATAGCACTCTGATTGTTACAATAGATGACTAGTACAGTATTGTAGCGAATCCCAAAATCTGACAAGATGCCCTGCAACCAAATGCATTGTGTAGCTTCATTCACTACACCTCTGTACTTGGCCTTAGCTGATGAAAGAGATAAAGCAGTATGATTTTTGCTCGACCAATAGATAGGAGCAGATCCCATCATGAAAACAAAACTAGATGTAGACTTACGATCTGAGTTGTCTCCATCCCAATCTGGATCTGTATACCCAACTAGGTTCAATGGAGACCCAACTGCATAGTGAATACCATAGGTCTTCGTCCCTTGCACATAATGCAAGATCCTCTTTGCTTACTTCCAGTGAAGCTCATGAGGCTCCTGCATATATTTGGAGACAACACTGACTGCATAGGATAGATTAGGGTGAGTATTTGTAATAAACAAAAGACTCTCGATCAACTGTCGATACAAATTACTATCCACCATAGGTGTAGAAGAACCATCCTCAAGGCTGATCCCTGAAAGAAAAGGAAATGTTGTTGGTTTGCATTCCATCATATGAAACCTGTCAAGTAGATCTGATGCATATTTGGACTGTGCAACCTCGATTCTTGAGTCACTATGAGAGACCTCAAGACCAAGAAACTGCTTTAGCATTCTCAGATATGACATAGAGAAGGATTTGTGCAAAGCTATTTTGATAGATCTAAGACATGAAGAGAGACTCCCCATAATCAGAAAATCATTAACATAAATAACAATAAGGAGTAGAGGAGTAGTGAAAATCATCAAAATCATCGAATCATATTTGCATCTCGGGAAATCTTGTGACAGTAAGAAGGAGTCCATCTTAGCATACCATGCTCGGGGAGCCTGCCTGAGCCCATACAAGGACTTCCTCAATATTCACACTAGTGAAGGATCATAAGCGTATCCTTCAGGTTTCTTCATGTAGATATACTCCTCTAAATATCCATGAAGAAATGCATTCTTTACATCCATGTGATGCACTTCCCAGTGCTTGGATGCAGCAAGAGCTAGAACAAGACGGATGGAATCCATCTTTGCAACAGGAGCGATTGTCTCTGAATAATCAATCCCATGAACTTGGGAGAAACCTTTAGCAACCAAGAGAGCCTTGTACTTTCTTGTGATTCCAACTGAATCCATATTTGTTCTGTATACCCACTTGCATTGAATAAGCTTCCTACCAGGAGGAAGAGAAACAAGCTCCCAAGTATCATTTCTTTGAAGAGATTGATACTCTTCATCCATAGATGCTATCCATCTCGGATATTGGGAGGCCTCAAAGAAAGTTTTTGCATTTGATCCAACCATAAGAAAACATCTGTCGGCAAGAAATTGATATGTGTGAGAAAGTGCAACCCTTGCATTTTGAAAATCATATCTAGTTCTCCTTGGATCTTGTGGATCTCCAACAAGATCACCGACAGATTCAAGAGTTATGGCAACCCATCTTGGAAGAGAAGGTGGATATTTAGGTTCTAGATATTCAGGTTCTTGTGGATATGGATCTAGAATTCACTCATCTTCACTTTTAGGGTTAGAATCTGAACTATCATGAGAGGATGCTTTGTTATCTTGTTCAATAGGTTGTGGAGGTGTAGTTGGAAAGCTGTCTTCATCAACATGGTGAGAATCATGCAGTGGCCACTCCTCAAACTGCACACTTCTATAAAGACATGTATGCATGGTGGATAGATCTAGCGGTTTGTAGGCCTTTTCACTGAGTGCATAACCAACAAGTATACACTCTTTAATCTAAGGCTCTAAGGATATCCTTTTCTCTGATGGAATCCTTGCCCAAGCCTTGGATCCAAAGACTCTTAGATGAGATACATCAGGTTTGTATCTCATCCATGCTTTGAAAGGAGTTTTACCTTGTATCCATTTATGAGGAACTCTATTCTGGAGTTACGCAACACAGTTGATAGCTTCTTCCCAAAGTCTAGGAGACAATCCTTTAGAATCTAGCATGCAAGTTGCCATCTCTTTCAAGGTTTTTTTCTTTCTCTCTGCTACACCATTTTGTTGTGGTGTGTAAGGAAAAATGTGTTGCATAGATATACCCTCATCTGCACAAAAATACTGAAACTCATTCTTCACATACTCTCCTCCATTGGAAGTACGAAGGACCTAGATCTTCTTTTCAGCAAAATTTTCTACAGAAGCTTTAAAGAACTTGAAGCACCTAAAAACTTCTGATTTCAACTTAAGAAAATATACCCAACTGAATCTAAAATAATAATCTATGAATGTTAAGATGTATTTTTCATTATTCAAAGATATGTGAGGAAAAGGAACTGATATGTCACCGTGGATCAACTCAAGAGGTGATGAGGCTCTCTTAGCCTTTCCTTTCTCAAACTTATGCTCTAGATGATTACCAATCAAGCAACCTTTACAGGTGCCTTTAGGAAATATTATGTTCGGAAGCCCTTCAACCATATTTTGATTATGCAATTCTTGCAAATATTTGTAGTTGAGGTTCCCAAACCGCTCATGTCAAATTCTGCTCACTTCATTCACATGAGTAAGAAGTGCACTTTGTTTTGAGTAAGGGAAGAAGTGAGAAAACTCATAGAGTTTCGAATGGTGGTCTGCAATACCTTGTGCAATGATCTTCCCAGATGAGATCTCTTGGATTTCAACTACATTAGGATTAAAGGTAACCTTGTTTGGAACTATTGTATGGGTCATTTGGTAAACAAAAAATAGATTAGCTGCAAGAGTAGGCACATAGATTACATCATTGAAGTACCCTTGATCTAGATTGATTCTTCCAATCCCTTCATAAGGGATTTCAGATTCATCTCCCATCAGAATAGAAGGCCCCACAGTAGGTTTGAATTCAGAGAATAGATCTTTATAGGTAGACATGTGCCTAGATTCTCCAGAATCTATGATGAGGGAGGAGTCATTCAAAGTGCATGGCACCTCTCTTTGTCCTTTGATTTAGGAGCAGCTTCTTTTCTTCTGGAATTTCTAGGTACTAGAATATTGTTTTTCTCAATAAGATGGGCCATTATATCAATGGTATTTATTCATGCAAGCATCCGGGGTAGATCACTAAGCTTGAACAAACCTCACAATTTCACTCAGTTAATTGCATAGAAGAATTAGCAAGAAGATGATCAAAATTAACACATTAAAATCAAAAGATGTGAGAAAATGGTGTTCATACATTCATCAGTTGTAAGCTGGAAAAAATATGACAATACAATAGAATGAATTTGATACCCCTGGAAGGATTCGAATTCTCCTCAAGTCATGGCTTAGTCAGCATTGGAACCACCTCCCGATAAGACTCAATGACCACTGATGGTGAATAAATAGGAAACTAAGGTAGAAATGATCCTAATTGAACCATGTGAGAACTGAAATAGGGGAGGATACGCCAAGGGGAGCATAAATGGTTGTCAGTAGTCAAGTGGTGTCCTTCTACACTCTCAAACAGTCAATTGAGAGGTATAGTCAGTTAACTGAGCAATCAATGCATGAACTGACTAATGGAGGTCCTAAAACTATGTAGTAGGGCACATTAGTAACTACAGTGATGACAACAATTGGCACTAGGTGGGTAGGATGGCTACTGATGACTAAAAACACGATCCGGGGGGGCCTAAAAAAAGAACTAGGTGCTAGGATACTCCATTGTTGCTGATTGGATGCATGCAATGCATGCATGCATATAGTATGCATGCAATGCATGCAAATCCAACATGTGATGGTGAGAATATTCCAACACCCCTCTTAATCCGGACTATGAGGAAATATTACTGAAAACATAGGGCCCTGGTTACTAAGACCAAAGGTCACCCCATATAAAAATATAAATAAAATGTGAGGAAAGATGGAAAACCCAGTGGGAACAAAACCCCCCCTCAAGACAGACTGTAGAAAAATCTAATCATTCAAGGTATCACTCACTCCAAGAAGGGATCGGAGGTAAGTGAACTTCTTCACCGAAAAAAACTTGGTGAAAATATCTACAATCTTCTCTTCTATAGGACAATAGAGCAGTGTGATGGTACATTCATGCACCAATCCTCGGATGTAATGCATGTGTATCTCAATATGTTTGGCTCTTTGTATCAGAACTAGATCTGTATAAATCCTGATAGCAGTCCGATTGTCACAATAGATGACTAGTGGAGTACTGTAGCGAATCCCAAACTCTAACAAGATTCCCTGCAACCAAATGCACTGTGTGGTTGCATTCACTACACCTCTGTACTCGGTCTCGACTGATGAAAGAGCTAAAGCAGTCTTCTTTTTGCTCTCGCCTAGCATATAGGACCGAATCCAATCATGAAAACAAAACCGGATGTAGACTTCCAATCTGAGCTGTCTCTAGCCCAATCTGAATGTATACACAACTAGGTTCAATGGAGACCCAACTGCATAGTGAATACCATAGGTCTTCGTCCCTTGTACATAATGTAAGATCCTCTTTGTTTCCTTCTAGTGAATCTCATGCGGCTCCTGCATGTATCTAGAGACAGCACTGACTGCATAGGCTATATCAAAGCGAGTATGTGTAAGAAAAAAAATAATCTCGATCAACTGCCGATAAAAAGTACTATTCACCAAAGGTGTAGAAGAACCATCCTCAAGGCTGATCCCTGAAAGAAAAGGAAAAGTTGTTGGTTTGCATACCATCATATGGAACCCATCAAGTAGACATTATGCATATTTGGACTGTGCAACCTTGATTCCTAAGTCACTCTAGGAGACCTCAAGACCAAGAAATTGCTTTAGCAGTACCAGATTTGACAAAGAGAAGGAGTTGTGCAAAGTTGTTTTGATAGATTTGACACATGAAGAGAGAGACTCCCTGTAATCAGAAAATCATCATCATAAAGAGCAATAAGGAGTAGAGAGTTACCATCATGTATCATGTAGACATTCGAATCATATTTGCATCTCTGAAAATCTTGTGAGAGTAAGAAGGAGTCCATCTTAGCATTCCATGATCGGGGAGCATGCTTGATCCCATACAAGGACTTCCTCAATCTGCACACTAGTGAAGGATCATCAGTGTATCCTTCAAGTTTATTCATGTAGATCTCCTCCTCTATATCTCCATGAATAAAGGCACTCTTGGCATCCATGTGATGCACTTCCCAATGCTTGGATGCAACAAGAGAGAGAACAAGACAAATGGAATCCATCTTTGCAACATGAGCGAATGTCTCTGAATATTCAATCCCATGAAATTGGGAGAAACCTTTAGAAACCAAGTGATCCTTGTACTTGCTTGTGATTCCATCTGAATCCATATTTGTTCTAAATACCCACTTGCATTGAACAATCTTCCTACTAGGAGGAAGAAAAACAAGCTCCCAAGTCTCATTTATTTGAAGATATTGATACCCTTCATCCATAGCTGCTATCCATCTCGGCTCTTGGGAGGCCTCAAAGATTTTTTTTGGATCTAATCCAATCATATGAAAACATTTGTCAGCAAGAAATGGATCTATGTGAGAAAGTGAAAAACTTGCATTTTGAAAATTAGATCTAGTTCTCCTTCGATCTTGTGGATCTCCAAAAAGATCATTGGCAGATTCAATAGTTATGGCAGCCCATCTTGGAAGAGGAGGTGGATCTTCAGGTGCTAGACATTTAGGTTCTTTTGGATATGGATCTAGCATTCTCTCATCTTCACTTTCAAGGTGATAATATGAACTTTCATGAGAGTATGATTTGCTATCTTGTTCAATAGGTTGTGGAGGTGTAGTTGGAAATCTGTCTTCATCGACCATGTGAGCATCATGTAGTGGAAACTCCTCAAACTGCACAATACTCTCAAGAAATGTATGCATGGTGAATAGATCTAGCAGTTTGTAGGCCTCTGCACTGAGTATATAACCAACAAGTATACACTCTTTACTCTGTGGTTCTAAGGCTCTCCTTTTCTCTGATGGAATCCTTGCCCAAGCCTTGGATCCAAAGAGTCTCAGATGAGATACATCAAGTTTGTATCGCATCCATGCTTCGAAAGGAGTTTTACCTTGTATCCCTTTATGAGTGTTAATTTTTGAGCATTAATTCAATATACTCTAGGATCTTTACTGAGAGAATAACATGTACAACATATCAAGTATAACAATGCATATCAATCACACCAAGCAATCACATGAGACAATAGACACATAGAGTTTCACTGGGGAAAACCATAAAGGTGAAAAACCCCACAACTTCCTCAGAGATAGATAGAGAAATGATACAACCAAAGTACAACACAAGTACACAGAGATAGTCTTCTTCTAGCAGCTGATCCTCCTCCTCACATGTGCGCCACTTTCTGAGTGATAGGAGTGTGAGTTCTGAAGTGATCCAAATAGAGATCAGGAGATCTCTATTTATACTTGTCCTGACTGCCCAATAAACTTATGGGGCTGACTTGTCTAGCTTAGCACAATAACCTCATGTTACATTAATCCAGGCCGACCCATTACAAGGTGGTCTAATAACCCATCGGCAAGTTAACACACTTGTGACACTTTTCAATACAAATGATTACACTTCCGTATAGAGGAATAATACATCTCTATAGGAGTACAATATATATATACATGAAATACATTCCGAAGTTACATATACATCAACACTCCCTCTTAACTAGGAAGGTATTTCTCGACACAGATATGCTAGCACAATTCTTCTTCTCTGGATCATCATCAACGAATCATCGTCCTTGAATCATCGTCATCATCACTGCTGCTGCTATCTCAATCAATCTCTGAATCTACTCGTCATAGGAAGTTCTACAGAGCCAGTCCTTTTTCATACTGGATGTAGGCCCACCACCTGTAGGTCTTCATCATCACCGGCCATACTGTGGAATCCTCAGGACTTCTTACGTGAGTCAAAAAAACCTCGAAAGAGCATCCTAGGACTGATTACGAGCACATAGCTCAACCTATGGAATCTCCCAGGACCTTTTACATGCTACTGCACAACCTGTCCACGGCCACAGAGTATCATCCTGATACTCATGATCATACTGATCATAACATCGTTCACGAAGCACAACCTAGATGCACACACACAACACTTACACTCACCGGCATGGGAGGACCAACCTACCACCATCCGTGAAAGGCTCACAACACTTACATCAACGACCATGGGAGGACCAACCTACCACCATGTCAGAATGGCACACCACTTATATTGCAGCCACGGGAGAACACATCTACAACCATGCTCAAATGGCCCAACACTTATATCGTAGCCATGGGAGAACACATCTACAACCATGCTCGAATGGCCCCAGCACTTATATCACAGCCATGGGAGAACACATCTACAACCATGCTCGAATGGCCTTGGCAATTAAATCATGACCATGGGAGAACACATCTGCCACCATGTCGAAAAATCCCAGCAATTACATCGCGACCATGGGAGAACACATCTACAACTATGTCCGAAAAGCTCATGTGCATCTGTGTCTTCAGAACTCATCACACATAATCCAATTGATTATGTAATGTATCCACCTGATACATGTCATCACATATGATCATCCTAATCATCATCACTGCATCGTCCTGATGCATGTCATTTGGAGCAACATCCTGAAGCTTGTCATCCATGATCATCCTGATCATATAATGCATCCACCTGATGCATACCAAGTATCTACCTGATACATATCATCATACATGATACATATCATCATACATGATACATATCATCATACATGATCCACCTGATACATACGTAGATACACGATCCACCTGATCATACAATGTATCCACCTGATATATATCAACATACATGATCTACCTGATCATACAATTGTATCCACCTGATACATATACAGATGCATGGTCCAAGCATCCAACATGATGCATATATACATACATATAAATGATCCAATTGATCATATCCAACATCCAACATGATGCATACATACATAAATGATCCAACTGATCATATCTAGCATCCAACATGATGCATACATACATAAATGATCCAACTTATCATATAGAGAAAAAGCTAGAACATCATCCTGATGCTCATCATCCAGCGCTTACATCCATAACCATGTGAAGGATCCTCCTTCCACCATGCTTGGAATGGCTTCAACAAATGTCTCCATCACTTCTTCCTCGAAATGTCATCGATCTGAAGGACACCAAGCCTCTCTTTGAAGTATTCGAACTTCACTCCGTGTTATGTAGAATTTTGTCCTACGGATAAGCCAAAACTCTCTTAACTTTAAAGCAGACTTTAAACTAACTCTAAAGCAAGAAACAAGTCAAAACAAATGCTACCTTGAATCCCTAGATCTAACAAACATCTCAAGATTAAAATGCTAAAGAGAGTAGAAGGAAATTAACTGACCTTCTATCCGGACGCTTATTTTTGGTATTTGCTCCAAGCTCCAAGCCCTCACAAGTGAACCTGTTAAAATGGAACCAAAACACAAGAATGCACTATTCTCTAGCAACCTGAAACATGAGTTAGGATCTAAATCTATGAAAGATACAAATCATATCATTAAAACAAGATTAACACAAATGATTTGGGAAAACAAGACAAGTTATTCCATTACAACTTGAAGAATACTTACAAAAGGTGCTTGATGCCCAAGCCAATCCTTCAACTCCAAGTGTCTTCTCCTCTAGCTATCTCCACAATGCTGCAAGACCATAAGTTTGGTACTCTTAAGAGTCCTCCCTTTTTCCAATGGCATACCTCTCTTTTATAGTGAATGGTGAGATTAACCAACAAGAGAGATGGGTGGATCTAAGGAGAGATAAGTGGATCAAGGTTTCTAATCGAAGGAGATGAGTTGAGATCGAATCAAGGACCCCAATCTTCCATTATCTTCGAAAATCCAAAATCCCACAAGCCAAGGGAAAAAAGCTATTAAAAGAGTACCGCGTTTTGCAAAGTCTGCAGAACGCGGCACTGCCGCGCTTTGGGGAAAAAGCAGAACGCGGTAGTGTCTAGTACCGCGTTTTGGAAAACTAGCAAGGCGCGGTAGTGTGTGTAAATAAAGCCTAAGGTGGGTCAAAAATTGCCAGGGTGGATTCACTTTCAAGGTTGACTCATCATCTGTCTCTTCTGGATGGTTTAAAACAGTAGGGAAAGTGTCGTCAACTTGTTTTGTGATGGGGATGCGACACTGTGAAACATAGAGGTATAACAGATGCCCCCTAAAGTATGAGGTCAGAAGGGACTGATGGCCGAAAGACTTTACGAATATAATGTGCAGAGATAGCATCGAGGAGAGCGACACTGAGCTGAAATAGAAACAAAGTGTTAGATACACCACCGAGGTGGGCATTCCCATGCTCGGAAACAGATGAATCAAAGCATGGCTGCCGACCAATACATTGCAGATCCATGAGTACTGAAATAATGTAAACTGTGGACAGATCATGGCTACTATGAACAATCGTAGATCCATGAGACAATAATGACACAGCCACGACCAATACAATAAATGGATCTGTGTGACAATACAAGGGACATTTCCATCGCAGCCTGGACGCAGTCAAAATGTAGAGGTGCGTCCAGGGTCTTCTACCCGATCACAAAAAGATACGAATCTAACCATGTGATTACAAGGTGTTGAAGTCGAACATGGTAGAAACCATTTGATTACCAGTTAATGATGTGGACCGTTAACAAATGCGAGGGAAATCACCAATGATGACAATGATTCCCAAGGTATCAATAGTACATCTCAACGAAATGCGAATGAATGAGTTGATGTCGAGCATCCGAGAGATTGCTTGATCAGAGGTCAATGATGTGAACCTGCTGTCAAACACGAGGAAACCTGCCATTGAGGTATGCAGGTACCAAGGTACTAATGGTTGATCTCTAAGTCTAATTCCCGGATAGTGATTTGGTGTCGACAGGAATAGACTCGTCGAAGGTGGGCCATGATGATTCTCACATCATCGACACGAAATCGGCACATATGATAGGATGATGAAGCAATGGAGTATGTACTGACACAGCGGAGGCCTGGCACAATGAATGACTCGAAACAATGCAACCCTTTGAACATGTAACGGCATGTAACAGGACTTGGCAGCAGGGATTATTGATGAGTAGAGGATAGACACTGGATGAGTGGACTCGTGGCCAGGGAGACGACCCATGATGATGACTATAACTCAATGAAAGACGGATACCCAAATATAGACAAGAGACGGACACATGCCATGTTCAAAGGTAACGACTGACAAGCTGCCATAGATAAACTTGACTTATTCCCCCATATTTCCCCGACATGATGGACGAGTACCTCTTTCTTGTTTTGCGAGCTTGAAGAGGATAACATATGCTCGGTGTAGCTCATCTCGTGGATGAGTCCAATCTCACATGTTTTACGAACCTGAGAAAGGAGGGGTTCATCCCAAAGTGGGTCCTTCGATGTTAATATTTTAACGAGCCCAAGGAAGGAAAACTCGGTAGTTTTTCATATTTAGAGAGCCTAAAAAACTTAAAGGAAGCTCCATAATGTACTTTTTCGTAAATTTTAGTCCCTCGATCCCGAAAAAGTGTAAAACAATTCCCGAGAGAACTCTCCCAGCCGAGATTGACTGAGGTATACCTTTCTCGTAAATAGTCTAGACGGGCCGAAAAAGGGGTAACCTATCACCGAATAGACGACCTTTCAAATACTTTTACAAGTGTGAAAGAGTCAAGATCACTTGGCAATCTTTTCAATTTTAAGGAGTCTGAAAAGAGCTTAACTATGGACTCCTATGGTCTTTTTCGTAATTTTGAATTATTCTGGTCCGAAAAAAGAATAAAATACAACCAGGATAATACTTTCCTCATCATTTAACGAGCATGAGTAAAGCTGACCGTACTCGACACCGTTTACTTGAGTTTGACAAGCACGACACAGGTGTGAAAGCGCTTGGAATCTTTTTCAAGTTTTAAATCCAGAGCATGAAAAAGATAAAGTGGGCTCAAAATGAAGGTCAAATTACGAATAAACACCAGTGTGAATGCATCTCATTTCTACCGCGGATCCTGTGAATAAATGCTCAAAAACTGGACATTAGCAATGTGAACAAGGGTTTATTTCAATTGTTTGAAATAGTAATTAATTAATTAATTAAAAAATGTAAAGAAATGCTATATAAGGAATGGTAAAAATAGAAATTACTATTCATTTGTGTTTTTTACCCAAAGGAGACATTTTCACCCATTTTGGAGCAAAATTTCAAGGATCCATACCGGGAGTTCTGGGACAACATTTCGACCGCCGTCTGTGCCAGGTAAGAGTGCTTGAGCCCCTCTTTCATTTCATGTAAGAAATTTTTGCTTTCACCAGGAAAAAATTAATTTTTTAGCAAGCCCTTTTGGGCAAGAATCGCCCTCCACACTACCGCGCGGGGGCCTTATAGAAAGACGCGGTACTGTTCAACAGTACCGCGCTGTATCCTCAAGATGAGGCGCGGTAGTGTGGACTGCCGCGCGGTAGGGTGTCCTCCAGGCGCGGTACGGGCGAATTTCAAGTTCAAAAAAATCAAATTTTCTCCAATTTTTTGCTGGAAGTAAGTTGTTAAATAGTTATTAATTGTTTTGTTTTCCCTTTTGCAGGGATTTGCAACTTATTCTGAGCAAAATGGTAAGCTGGAAAGAGAGAGAGCACGAAGCGGATGATTTTGCAGCCGAAAATGACTTACCAACCGTGACCGCATTGCGAGAATGTGGTTTGCTAAAGTTTTTCAAGACCAAAGGGATCCGCCAGCAACCTAAGCTCCTTACTCACCTTATCCAATTGTGGGACCCTGACATTCAAGCTTTCCGAGTGGGAGAGCATGTGCTTGAAATCCAACTCGAGGATATTTACTTCCTCACGGGCCTCTCGAAAAGAGGGGCCCGACCGAACTTTACCGGGTACACCGCTTCAGAATCAATCACAGATGACTTGATTGCTCGATATTGCCAGGCAGGTTCGAGTAAGAAAAGTGGGAAAGTGGCCATAAAGGAGGTCATAAATCTTCCTGTAAAAACCGTGCTATTCACTATCACGCGTGCATCGGGAAGCATGAGTCCACATCAGGCATCCCGCACGCAGGTGAATCTCGCAGCAGAGTGCATGGGAGGAACAGTTTTCAACTGGTGTGATGCAGTGTTGTCCAATCTGAAGGAACAGGTGCACAAGTGTAGGACTGGGAAAAATACCCAGTTTGGCTATGGGAGCATCCTGGTCACTTTCTTTTTGGTGAGGGTGCCACTACTACGTCCACATATATCTATGCCCCCTCGTCCACCTACTGAGCCATGGATGGCTCGATGGAGTGACTATGCTGGACGCCTCGGGGGACCTCAGCGGCTAGCCTTTGGAGAGGAATTCTTCTCTTGGCTAGAGGAGCAGATAGTCATGATTGACGACTATCCCTATTCAGGGGTAGATTTCCGTGAGGATATCGACTTGGCATTGCCAGAGGACGATGACTGGGACAACTATGGTATGACCTTCATGGACATGTATTTTTTTTTCTTTTTGAATATTTAATTTTTATTGATTTTTTAGAATGTGTAAAAGACGCCTAATATATATTCGCATGCATGTTGCAGACCGTGGACCACAGAGGCCAGCTGGATACTCTCCACTACGTCGTGGCGGTGTGGATCCTCAAGCTGCTCCTGACGAAGAGGAAGATGAAGACGAGGCAGGAGGCGTCCGGGACATTGAGAGGAACCTGCAGGGATTGACCCACGGTATCCCTGCTATGCGGATGGATGACGTCCCTTACCACCTCCAGCGGCATACTGTGGGTGTTCCTGGTCGTATCAGTCGACTTCTTCGCAGGGTGGTTCGAGTTGTGGTGTGTTACCACTAGCAGCGGGAGGAGTCCGATGAGGGACATGATAGGTCTCCTAGGTCTCCATAGATGGTCCTTTGATCTTTTTGCGGCATGTATGCGATATGTAGGCTTTGAGGGCCAATTTTTTGTATATGGGATTTGATCCCCAATTTTGTCTTTGACACAGACTTTATATATTTTTGAAAAAACACTCTTATATACAGTGATATGGACCTATTTATGATCTAAATATTTACAATGACTTGTGCATTTTATTTTTTATGATGTTTTTATGTATGGGCAAGATGCCAATCCAAAGTGTAATTAGCCAATGAATCGGCAATACAATTGAATTCTCTCGGTATGTGTTGATATGTGATAAAATCAAATGACCGTTCCAAGAGGCGTACTCTTCGAAATAAACGAAGTAATGTAGGATCGCGAACTGTGTAAACATGGTTTAGATGAGAAACCACGAGTTGGGAGTCTAAAAAGACCGATAAGGAGTCAATCCCGAGTGAAGCAACCTCTGTCAAGAGACCAATGACTGCATGGTACTCCGCGATATTGTTGGTTGCAGGACCTAAACAATTGGCTCCTGAAGAAATTAACTCGCCAGTGGGGGAATAGATCACCCATGCTGCGGAAGCGAGATTCCGGGTATGTCGGCTTGCACCGTCGGCGAACCCAAAGTAGGATGACATCTGCGCATAATGTCACGAGTCAACGTAAGAGTAGATACATGAGGTCCACGCGCACACTAAAAAGAAAGCAAAAAACAAACTAATTACATTATGTACAAAAAATAACCCGCGTAGGGTAACCTCACGCGTAGAAACGCTTGAGGTATAGCCCGTTGCGGGGCCGTGCCAATGGCGTACCATCACAATCGACTAGTTCATAGGCTCCTTTTTCTAAGACACGTTTTACAATGAAGGGGCCGTACCACATAGATTCAAGTTTACCTTTCCCAAGCTTATCATGCATCTGATCATATGTAAGTACGAGGTCACCCTCATTGAAGATCCGAGGTTGAACGGATTTGTCGTATTGAGCTTTGACGCGTTTTTTGTGAGCTTCATTAGCCAAAGCGGCGTCGCGGCGGGTTTCATCTAGCTTGGCTAGGTATAGAAACCGTTCTTCTTCGGAAGTAGTGTGTGGAAGTAGCTCTATGGCTATCTTGAGTGATGGAATTTCACATTCAATCGGGAGAATGGCTTCTAGGCCGTACACCAGTTGAAATGGTGTAAACCCAGTAGCGCTTTTCACTGAGGTTCGGTATGCCCACAGTGCTGAGAACAGAGCTGAGTGCCAATTGGATTTTTGGGTACCCACAATGCGCTGAATCATTCTTTTCAGGATTTTATTAATGGCTTCAACTTGGCCATTAGCTTGTGGGTAATACGGGGTTGAGTTTTTGTGGCGAAAACCCAGTTTGGCACTTAGTTCTTCGATCATATGGTTCCTGAAATGGGAACCATGATCGGTCACAATAGACTGTGGGACACCGAATCTAGCTATGATATGATTGAATATGAACTGCGCTGCTGTTTTGCCATCTTCAGCATATGTAGGCATCGCTTCATCCCATTTTGTAAAATAGTCGACAGCTACTATGACATAGATATGCCCCCCGGCTGAAGTGGGCTTACAGTGCATAAAATCGATGCCCCATTTGGAGAAGGGGCCGACGGCAATGACAGGATGGAGTGGAGCAGGATGCGAGCGTGCTTTGCTATGAAAAAATTGACATGGCGGACACTTCTTGACTGTTTCAATGCAGTCTTTGAAAATTGAGGGCTAGAAGTATCCTTCTCGCAGTATTTTCTGGGCCGTAGCCATCCCAGAGAGATGACCACCACATGCTCCAGCGTGGCAGTCGTTGAGAACGCGTTCCGCCTCATCTAAGGTCAAACAACGTCGAAGGACGGTGTCGACACCACGTCGATACAGAGTATCGTTCACTATAAGGTAGTATTTTGCGTGATGTCTGATGCGTCGTCGTTCATCGCGGGTGAGATCGGGACGGAAGCGTTGGGTTTGGAGATATAAGAGAATATCCCCATACCACGGATCAGACGTGCTAATGAGGAACAATGATTCATCAGGAAGAGAATCAATGGGCTCGGATTGCTCAGTAGCACGGGGCAAGTTACAAATTAACTCAGCAAAGACCAGAGATTTCTTAGACTTGGCTTTGACAAATTCCAAGTCAAACTCTTGGAGGATGACAATCCAATGGGAGTACTTGCCCCCAAGCACTTATCGTGTGAGGATGTAGTACATTGGATTGAAATCGGCGATGACGGTGGTCCGGCGGAGTAAGATGTAATGACGGAATCTCTGGACAGCAAATACTGTTGCCAGAGCCAGCTTTTCAACATGTGAGTAGCGAGTTTCAGAGTCAAGAAGACTCTTGCTGAGATAGTACACCACATGTTCTATGCCGTTGTGGTCTTCCTGGACTAACACCATACCAATGGTGGAAATCGAGGCTGCGAGATAAAGGATGTAGTCCTGTGTGTAATTGGGGGGTTGAATCACAGGATCTTTGGTTAAGGCTGCCTTTAAATTGTCAAAGGAGTGTTGGGCTTCGTCATCCCATATGAAGGGAACATTCTTCTTGAGAAGCCGCATGTAGCCTTTTGTTATCTCGGACAGATTGCAGATAAAACGGCGTAGAAATTTTGCATGCCCTTGCAAACATTGAAGTTCTGGAATATTGGTAGGTGAAGGCAGGGTTATGATAGCTGCTACCTTTGCGGGATCTAGGCGTATCCCGTCTTTGGAGACTATGAAGCCCAACAGTTTTCCGGCTTCTACACAGAAGACGCACTTATGCGGGTTCAAACGTATATTGTAGCGCCGACACCTTTCGAAAATGGCACTCAAGTGATCTGGATGTTCTTCCCGAGTTCGAGAGTGAGCGGGGAGGTCATCAAGATATGGCTCTACGATATGTTTAATGTCATGGAATGCGTAGGACATCGCCCGTTGGAAAGTTGGCCCGGCATTTTTCAGGCCAAAAGGTAACTTTAGGTATGCAAAGATCCCCCAAGGGCAGATAAAGGCCGTTTTGTGCTGGTCGGCTGGGAGGATATCGATCTGATTATAGCCAGAGAAGCCATCCATAAATGAAAAGATAACACTTCCGGCACAGTTATCGATGATCTGGTCGATAAACGAAGTTGGGTAGTTGTCCTTAGGACAAGCCTTGTTCAAATCACGGTAATCAACACAGACTCTAATGGTTCCCTGTTTCTTGGCTACGGGAACGATGTTGGATACCCATTCTGTCAATGGGACAGGATAGATAAAACCAGCGCGCAAAAGTTTTTCAACTTCTGCTTTAATGGCGGCTGCCTTACGAGGATGAACGGGTCGAAGCTTTTGCCGAACAGGTCGGGTGCCAGGGAAAGTTGGAATTTCGTGGACCACAATCGACGGGTCGATCCCTGGCATCTCTTCATAACTCCAAGCAAAAACATCACGGAAAGTTTTAAAGTAGGAATTATAGAACTCCGTTTCGAGAGGAGTACATGTTTTGCCAATGTGTACGTTTTCCACGATACCAGGTTTCACTGAAATATCGATGGGAGTGGTTTCCATAAGGTTGGCCAAGTTGCCTTCGGAGAATACTTCGTCGAGGGAAGTGGGGAACTTGGTTTGAACCATCCCAAGTGAAGCACTGGATTTGGTGTCAGGATCAAGTGACTGAATGGTGGGGAATGAAGATCGATGATGAAAATCTCCCCATGGTGGCTCATCACCGCACATAACCTCTATGATTGATTCGTCAGTGGGAAAAATCAAGTTGAGAGGATCAGACAATGGTGGGTGTGTATGAGTTTCAGTCGAGAGCTGTGCCACTGTGTGATCAGTAGAATAGTTGACCCAATCTGTGGCTGATTGGATCGCGTCGTATGCTGCAAGGTTTCTGTTCAAAGGCATGGAATTGCCATAGCCTTGGATCTGAGTAGGACTCGGGATCACCCATGAATCATCAAAAGGGGTGACATGCGATGAAATCATGTTGACTGGTTGGAGATGGGTTCCCAGCTCTGGAAAAACTCCAATGAGGGATGAATCCTTCATGATACCAACACCTATGTCTTGGAACCGGTACCGAGGTTGATCCAATAACGGGACGGTATTGGTGGAGTTCGGATGGGAGTCTGGGATACAGTAATCCAGTTGATCAATAGTGACAATTTTCCCTTCATGAGGAAATTGTACAATCCGGAAGACTGTAGATGCTATGGAGGTCATGGCATAGAACCAGTTCCGACCAAGTAGGAGATTGTAATCCAAAGGTGCATCTACGACTTCGATGTGGACGGATACTGTTTTGCCCCCCAGTTCAACACCGATTGAGGGAATGAGTCCATATGGTTGAAAACCATGTCCATCAAACGCCCTAAGAGTAGTGGGGGAAGTTGTGACCTCGGGTGAGCCTAAGGCTCTCCAGCAGTTCAAAGACATAATCGACGTGGAAGCACCCTCATCTAACACAGTGCGGTGGATAACATTTCCATGGATTTTCGTATGCACCTGGAAGGCTAACTGGTGAGAAAGCCTAGGTTTAGCGTGTTCCAAGTTAAACATGATAGAGTTTGAAGTATCTGGGTCCAGTGCCCCCAGTGCTGAAAGTAGGGTTCTACGCTGCGTGGGGCAGTGTTGGAGAACCTCGAGAGTTGACATAGCACAAGGTGCTTGAGCCAAATCTTCAACAATGTTGTAGTTTTGGGCAGCTCGCGCATTCGGATTGAATGTCGCCTTTCGTATGGTGCCCTTGGGTGGGCGTAGCACTGAATCCATAAGTGGTCTCTCGATATGGAGATGACCGTTAGGGGGGGGAATAGGAGTCGGATCTTCAAGAGGATATTTTCCTTTGGCTGTCTCCGATTGTTTGTTTGAACTTGGAGGATTGTCATACGTCTTTGAACGAGTGGTGATATTAATCTCCTCATTACTTGTCATTAGGATTTCGCGGTTTGTGGACGTCTCTCCACGGGAAGGATTGGTCGGGTTGCCCCCTTGTGGGGATTCTTGGGCAACCATTTGCTGTTGCTGTTGGGGGAAAGGGTCAGTTAGCACTGCCGGCCGAGAGGATCCTTTAACGAACTTATGGACCTCGTCCTTGTAGGGACAGTCACGCGTATAATGATCATCTTGACAAATCAAGCAGGGAAACTTAGCTTTCCGACGTGGTTTCTGGTCATTCTGGGTAGGTTGTGGCTTGGGGTTCTCCTGCTGGTTCTTCTTGGGTTTACCACGATTGTTTTTCTTCTTTCCTCCGGATGGTTGTGACGTAGATTGGACTGCATTCACTTTGGAGGAGACAACAGGAGAGGTGGAAGCTTTTGAAGCGGCCTGGGTAAAAGCGGGGGAAGCAGAAGCTTGTTGCCCCGTCGAGTTGGTAGCAGGATGAGCCTTGAATGAACCAACGATACCATCGATGGGTGGTTCAGTGGTAGGATTTGTAGGATCAGTGTGAACGCGGGAGGCATGTGGAAGAAGTTCATGTAAAGTACCGGATTGAGTATATACCAAATCCATGTATTGTGCTGCCGAGATGGCTTGTTCTTCTGTAACCGGTCCGCGCATAGCAATATCTCTGGCTATGGGAGGCAAAAAGGATTTTGTAAACCAATCAGCAAGTAGCTGATCCGGAATAGGTGCCTTTATTAGCCTACGGCGTCTTCGCCACTCGTGGATGTGATCCGAAATATGTGTAGAAGTGGTTTGACGTAGTGAAGTTAGCAGTTCTGTTCCAGTCTCATACCGGATGGGAAGCTGGAAATGTGTCAGAAACTGCATAGCCAAAGTGTTGAAATCACGAAAAGAGTGTTGTGGCAGCTCGATATACCATTTTGCTGCCGTTCTGGTGAGCGTGCGTTGGAAGAGCCGAAGTCGGATGGAATCATCCATCAAGGAGTTGGATGAACACCAAAGATGGAAGGTCATCACGTGGTTCTTGGGGTCTTCCCCGGGTTTGGCATCGAACTTAGGAATGTCCGATGGTAGTTTGGCTGGTATAGGTGGCCAGTGAGGTTCGTGCCATATAGGATCGTTGATAAGCCTCGACAAATCAGGTAGATCAAGTGTGGCCAAAAAGGGAAGTTGACGGTTGGTCTGCGGGAATGAGTAATAACCATGTGGTGCCGAGAACCCTGGAGGGCCCTGCATAGCATACTGCTGTGTGTTATACCCATATGAGTTTCCCGCGGGATACTGCTGGAAATTCTGTGGAGGGTAAGCCATCTGGTTAACCGGTTGATTGTAAGCATCCCGTTGGTGAGTGTTCTGCTGAGTGGGTATAGTACCCTGAGGCTGTTGATACCCAGGAATGGTTGTTGTTCCTTGTTGGGGAAAAGTTCCTTGGAATTGTTGTGTTCCAGGGATGTTACCACCATACTGTGCAAGTGGAGGATTTCCCATAGCAGGGTTGGGGGGTGGCTGCGACGGTGGTGTCCATGGAAGGCTCGTTCCTGCTTGAGGAGCGAGTGGAAATTGAAGTGATGGGTTCCATGGAGCTGTGGCAGCTGAAGGGTAAGGGAAGCCAGAATTCAAGTTGGGGGAAATCTGAGATTGCCCCCCAGCTTGGTTCCAGTTTCCAAAAAGTGAGTACCCCCCACACTGTGGGATTTGATGATCCCAAGAAGGAAGCACGCCTAACAGGGGTTGTTGAGAGTAAGGCCCGGTTGGAACCCCGGAATAAAGTTTCCCACTGCCAGGTGGATTGTACATACCGAACTGAGTAGACGCTGCTGGTTGGGAAGCTTGTTGGATCGAGCCAATAGGTTGTCCGCCAACAGTTAGGTTGGATGGCCCTATATGAGGAGGCTGTTGACTAGGAAGTGGGTTCCCAGCGAAAGGTTGTCCTCCAACTGGTTGGGTTGATGGCCCACCAGTTGGAGGTTGTTGACTTAGAACAGGGTTCCCAACAAAAGGTTGTCCACCAACTGGTTGGGTTGATGGCCCACCAGGGGGATTTGGTAGCTAGGGTTGGGGACCACTGTAGTCGGTTGTCCACCTCCTGAGATAGTGTAAATGGTGGCTGAGGGTGATCCTCCGGTCCAACCGGAAGATCCAGCAGTGTGACTAAGCATTCTTCCACCGCTGGTCAAATATGATAACGTGGATTGGCCAACGGCACCAAAAGTACCTATTTGCGGAGGGGGTCGTCCATATCGAACAGGTGAGGACGGGGAAAAAACTGGGTTATCCCTCATAGAATGTTCACCAAATATAGGTGATGACAGCAAATGCGGGGAATTTAGCCCAGGGGTATTAGCGTCGTCCATGACATGTTCAATGGTAGGAGGACCCTCGAAAACTGGGTCCGAGTTCATGTCCTGGAAAAGGTTTTGGGGATCCGACAGGAAACTGGGTATGGTAACATCTGAAGGTCCTGCGCCGTCTGCAAAGGAGTGTCGAAACTCTGTGCTAGACGAGATGTTGGGATCCCTATAGTCAGAAGGACGAGTGTCAGGGGGATATCTAGAGACTGACGAGAGCATGTGCTCTGTGCTGCGTCTAAGCCGTGCCGATGCTAACGGAGAGTTCGCTAGGCTAACCATACTAGACTGGATGGAAGCCATGATTTCATGTCCCGGAGGGAGGTTGGGTAGAGCTGTAGTACGAGGTACGTTGCTAGAAGAACTTGTCTCCTGAGGATGAACACTGGATGACGTAGTGATAACAGGCGGAAGAGCCGCCTGGGAAGTGATGAAACCATAATCAGGTTCAAAGGGTGTGTCAGGTAGACGAGTATCTTCAATGATTTCAACGTATCCGCCTGGGACTGAAATTAAGCCAGGTATGTCCTGGTCGGAACCTTCTGTGGTGCCAATAGATCCGTCTATATCATCGTGAAAAGTGTCTGATGGACGGGAAGTGTTGGCATCCGGTAGAAGGATGACCTCTGGTCTAGTACTCTGGGTTGTACTAGGTTCAGTTGCGGTAACTGTGTCCACTGTAACAGATAAATCTGGAATGACAGTGGGTGAGGTGACAGTGGAAGTCTCAGACGTACTAGTGGTTTCAAAAGCTGCAATAGATCCTGAGACTGTGCTGTGTGTGGCAGTTACGGGCGTAACTGAAGATGTTGTACGTATCGGCGGTGGAATGTTGCCTCGACCAGCACCGCGGCCAGGAGGAGCAGGAATGCGTGATGCAGGTGGACCAGTAGTCCGTGGCGGTGGTGGTGGTGGAGGGCTTTGGCCCTGTTGTCTTCGTGATCTTTGTGGTAGATCTGACATGATGACAGGAAAATGAAAATCGGGGGCAGTATCGTGAACAAAGAACTCAAAAACTCTAATGCAACCGAGTGTGCAGAAGAGGAGCTAGAAAAAGCAAGGCTCACAGGCCAAAAAAGCAAGCTCTAAAATCTATACTGAGACCGGTGTCTCAATAAGCGAGCTGATCAACAAAAATGGCCAGAATGCCAACAAGCAGTCCCTATAAAGAAAAAATGACCCTCTACAAAGATGAGATAGCAAGCAAACTCCTAACTAAGAGCTGGAGACCTCAGCAGGCTGTATCCTTCGCAAGGTGATGAAATCCAAGTCGAACAATACAACATGAGAGATCGATATAAGAAGGATATCCCTCTACCGAAAGGGATCCTGGGTAAAAGAGCCCTAGTAGAATAGATACTAAGCCACCTCGTTCATGACACGTCGGAAAAGGTTTTGGGCACTTCATCCTTCCGAAGAAGACAGCGATCGATGTTTCCTTAGGGCTAAGTGGAGTGCGGTATTCCACAGAGTCCGTCCGGTTCTCAATCTCGCGGCCGTTTAACCCCTAAAAGTTGGAAACAGTCAGGAGGCCCCTCCACAAACTAGCTGTGACCGTGTCAATAAGTACTAGAGGATTTTAGTTCCCTAAAGACAACGACTATGTCTCAGATGAAAATGAAAAGGGGGAATTATTTTGATGCCTATCCCCGGTGTCCTACCTAACTACCAAATTCTTTTGATTTCCTCAAGTGAGGTTAAAGTTGGTTTAATTAGGGTGATTAATTTTAGTGGCTGTCTTACTCAATCGGGTAGTGGACGTGAAACTTGATGGTGTTATGACGACTCAAACCATGCAAATGAGAATGAATCACAAATAAGCCTTTGTCTTCGATGAAATCTAGCTAACATAAAGATAGAGGTTCTTCGATCAAATATGCATAACAATTTTCACAAGCAATCAAAGTAAAAGATTTTTCTTTTCTTTTCGATTTATAAACAAAGCCAAACTGAAGTAAACACTCTTTTCAATGCACTGATTTTACAATCTACAATGCTTCTATAATGAGAATTTCTATGGCAAAATCAATGGTTCATTTCCCTATGCAAAATACTACTAGACTTTTTCAATTTAAACAACAAAATTGCTCTCAACCAATGATCTTTTTAATTTACTGAAAATGATAATGACAATATGACTGTAAAAACTACAGTATTCAGTAACAGAGAACACTGGTGTTGAGTTGGTTGTGGGGAAAAAATCAAGTCAATGCAATCAGACTGAAAAATGACCAATATGTCAAAAGTGCCAGTTAATTCAATCAACAATCAAGCTCACAAACTAGGTAATAAGCACACCATACAGACTGGAAATTAACCAGGATGCTAACAGGCAACAGTAAAGACTATCTAAGGCAGAGAGAAACTCAGGAAACCAAGCAAAAATAAAAAAAATTTAAACACTTGCAGACACTACCGCGGGTTATAGTCTGGCTGAAGCGCGGCACTGTGACAGTACCGCTCTGGTACTAAGGCAGAGGGCACGGTACTACCGCGCTGGAAGCAGTTATGAGGGCGTGGTACTGTGGCAAGGGAAAGAAAAAGCGCAACTTGAGAAGAAAAAGTAAGATTTTCAAGGTTGTTGCTAACCCAGGGGACTCAGTAATTAAACAGGGAGATAAATACTGCGAGGAGGGGTGAATAAGGGTCAAAGAGGACCAAGATTCAAACTGGTTTGAAGTGCAACAAAAAACTCACAATTCAAAGATAAATGACTGTGAATTGAATCAATCAAGGAGTAATCAAAACCAACGGAGTCGCCATTCTTGTTATGTAGAATTTTGTCCTACGGATAAGCCAAAACTCTCTTAACTTTAAAGCAGACTTTAAACTAACTCTAAAGCAAGAAACAAGTCAAAACAAATGCTACCTTGAATCCCTAGATCTAACAAACATCTCAAGATTAAAATTCTAAAGAGAGTAGAAGGAATTTAACTGACCTTCTATCCGGACGCTTATTTTTGGTATTTGCTCCAAGCTCCAAGCCCTCACAAGTGAACCTGTTAAAATGGAACCAAAACACAAGAATGCACTATTCTCTAGCAACCTGAAACATGAGTTAGGATCTAAATCTATGAAAGATACAAATCATATCATTAAAACAAGATTAACACAAATGATTTGGGAAAACAAGACAAGTTATTCCATTACAACTTGAAGAATACTTACAAAAGGTGCTTGATGCCCAAGCCAATCCTTCAACTCCAAGTGTCTTCTCCTCTAGCTATCTCCACAATGCTGCAAGACCATAAGTTTGGTACTCTCAAGAGTCCTCCCTTTTTCCAATGGCATACCTCTCTTTTATAGTGAATGGTGAGATTAACCAACAAGAGAGATGGGTGGATCTAAGGAGAGATAAGTGGATCAGGGTTTCTAATCGAAGGAGATGAGTTGAGATCGAATCAAGGACCCCAATCTTCCATTATCTTCAAAAATCCAAAATCCCACAAGCCAAGGGAAAAAAGCTATTAAAAGAGTACCGCGTTTTGCAAAGTCTGCAGAACGCGGCACTGCCGCGCTTTGGGGAAAAAGCAGAACGCGGTAGTGTCTAGTACCGCATTTTGGCAAACTAGCAAGGCGCGGTAGTGTGTGTAAATAAAGCCTAAGGTGGGTCAAAACTTGCCAGGGTGGATTCACTTTCAAGGTTGACTCATCATCTGTCTCTTCTGGATGGTTTAAAACAGTAGGGAAAGTGTCGTCAACTTGTTTTGTGATGGGGATGCGACACTGTGAAACATAGAGGTATAACACTCTGGTTAGTGGTTTCGTCAGTACATCTGCAATCTGCTCATCCATCGCAACATACAGGAGCTTCACTGCTCCTCTCTGCACCATATCCCTGATATAGTGATATTTGATCTCAATGTGCTTCGACTTGTCGTGGAACATCGGGTTCTTAGACAGCTTCACACAACTCTCATTGTCACAAAAGATACCAGTAGCCTCCAGCGGGAGATCAAATAACTCAGACAGTAGCTTCCGGAGCCATACTGCCTCACAACTAGCTGAACATGCTACCACATACTCTGCTTTGGCTATACTCAGTGCTATGCAGGATTGCTTCCTGTTAAACCAAGAGATCATACTTGATCCCATACTGAAGCAACACCCAGATGTGCCCTTCCTATCTGCAGCACTGCCTTCCCAATCGGAATCAACATAACCCTGCAGGTTAATCTTTTGATTCACATCATACTTGAGCCCATAGTCAACTGTACCCTTCAGGTACCTTAAAATATGCTTTACAGCAACCAGGTAAACACCTCTGGGATCCGTCAGGAACTGGCTCAATGTGTTCATCGCAAAGCAGATATCTGTTCTAGTGTTCATCAGGTACATCAAGGACCCAATCATCTGACGATACACAGTGACATCAACCGGATCAGATGAAGCATCACACAAAAGCTTCAGGTTCGATGCCATAGGTGTGGCCATGGCCTTGCAGTCCATCATCCCGAACCTATTTAGGATCTCTACTGCATACTTCCCTTGTCCAAGGAAGATACCATATGCACTCTGCTACACCTCCATGCCTAGAAAATAGTGCATCATCCCCAAGTCCTTCATCTCGAACTCGGCTGCAAGCTTCCTCTTGGTATTGGCAATCAAACTATCATTACCTGTTACAAATAGATCATCCACATATAGAAGTAGTATCATTGGATTTCCTTCCTCAACCTTGTAATAAATGTTGGAATATGCTTTACTCTTGGTAAAGCCCAAACTAGATAGGAAACCATCCATCCTACCATACCAAGTCCTGGGAGCTTGCTTCAAGCCATACAAGGCTTTCTTCAGTTTGCACACATATGACTCCCTATCATGTGTCTCAAAACCAAGTGGCTGCTCCACATACACTTCCTCTTCAACTACACCATTCAAGAAAGCAGTCTTGACATACATCTGGTGTATCTTCCATTTCATCACTGCAGCCAGAGCAAGTACTGATCTGATGGAAGTGTACCTGGCTACAGGAGCAAAATTTTCTTCATAGTCAATTCCTTCTTTCTGGGAGAAGCCACGAGCTACAAATCTCGCTTTGCATTTCTCTATGTTGCCATCTGCAGCATGTTTGATCTTGTAGATCCACTTGGAAGTCATAACAGACTTCCCTTCAGGTCTTGTGACTGCATCCCAAATATCATTCTTCATGATCGACTGGTACTCCTCGATCATGGCATACTTCAATATCTTCAATAGATAACTTTGTTGCTGGAACAAATGTTGTAGTCCTTCTTTTGTAGGTGATGGTATATGATCTTTCCTACAAGACAAGTTAAATTGCATGATTAGAAACATCTCATAGTTTCATAACAAAATCTTACACATAAGAATATATGTCATACAGTCATGCAATTATTTTAGCCAATGCTTCAATACAACATTTATCCATATCCTGTAACTTTCTAGATGCCTTCCAATCTCTACTAGAACATTGTTAAGAGTGTGCACAACTCCCAACATGTCAGCAAAGAGGTTTCATTCTAGATAAGTAGCAATGGAATGTTGTACAGTACCATAGGCCACTTACCCATTACTTGCATATTAGTAGTATCTTTTTCATCAATGCAATTATTCTAATATGCATAATACACAACCTAAGTCTATGAACATAAGCATATACATCACTGAATAACATTATTTTAAACAAACAGAATACACAAGAAATAATAATTCAGATACTTATCTTTGTTTGTTTGTTGGGTGGACTCCCTCTGAATCTTTGCTTCCTTGCAGGAGTTGCTGGAGTCCTATTCTGAAGTAACTTCTTCTACACCTTTCTGTTGTGAATTGTAAGGAGTGGTGAACTCCCTCTTAATTCCTGAATCACTGCATAGCACTTTAAGTCTGCTGAAGTGAATTCTCCACCATTGTCCGATATGAAGGTCTTGAACTTCTTTTCAGTGTGGTTTTCTATCAAGGCCTTGAATTCCTTGAACTTGTTGAATATTTCATCTTTGTTCTTCAAGAAATAAATCCCAAGTCTTCCTTGAGAAATCATCAATGAAAGAACCATAGTATACATACCCACTCAGAGAACTAGATGACATCGGACTGCATACATCGGAGTGGATAATTCCTTTTTCCTTACTTGCTTGTGATTTCCTTCTTTGCGTTCTTTCCTTTTGCAAATCCTTTGCAAACATCTTCATACTTTGACTTGATTTCAGGAAGGCCCTCTACAACTTTACTTGCAATTGGTAGTGCCCTATAGTGCACATGAGCAAGCATTCTATGCCAAAGTTCACTTGGCTCCATGGATTCATGTACCATGGCATGTTCAGGTTGTACATCCCTCCCTCTTGCTCTCCAATCACTACGACATCATCTATGGTCTTACCTTTTGGCCACATGAGTACTTGGCCATCTATAAATGTAACCCTCATACCTTTTGCATCCAGTGCAGATATGGAGAATAGATTCTTCTTGAGCCTAGGTACATATAGAACTTCTTTCATCTTCAAAGACTTCCCAGAGTCTAGATTGTAGGAGGCTTCACCACTTCCTTTGATAGGATATTGGTAGTCATCCCCAAGTTTCACCTTATGGGGTGACTCATGTTCAGATAGGTTTACAAAAGATTCTTTGAACCCAGTCATGTGTTTGGAAGCCCCACTATCAATAATCCAATCATTACAACCATGGGAAATAGTATCTGTGAGAGCAGAGATTAGAACATATTCTTCTTCGCTTGATGAGTCATCATCATCACTTTCTATTCTAGCCTTCTTCTTGGGAGGTTCATCATCCTCAGCAGCATGAGCATGATATCTCTTCTTGTTGCCTTTCTTCTTCTTGTTGAAGTTGTTGTCATTGTCCTTCTTGGTACAATCTGAGGCAAAGTGCCCTTTCTCATTACATGTGAAACATCTTAGATGTTTCCTATTTTTAGAGTGGTGAGAAGGTTTCTTAGAATGAACATGCTCCCCCTTGAACTTGCTTTCCTTCTTGGTGTGAGCAGTGAGAGCCTGATCTTCATTTCCCATCTTTTCTTCTCGGGCCACAAGCCTAGCTTCTTCTTGAGAGAATTCCTCCTACAGCCTACTAAAGGAGATCAACTTCTTTCTTGCACAGATTCCTTGGATAAAGGAGTCCCATGATCTAGGTAGGCCATTTAGTGTGGTCATGAAAACTTCTCCATTGTCCACAATTTCATCCACAGCTTCAAGCTGTTCCTTGATCTGAGAGACCTTAGAGAAATAGGATTTAATGGTCTCTCCATTCAACAGCTTGACTCCTTTCAATTGATTCCGCAGAGTCATCTTCTGATTTATGTTCTTCCCTTCAAATAGCTTGGTCAAAGAGTCAAACATCTCCTTGGGTGTCTTCAAAGATGACACATTTGGTATGAGATGGTCTTTGATAGAATCAACAATGATTCTCTTTTCCTTGACCAAGTTCTTCTTATGCAATTCCTTAGCCTCTTCATCCTCTGGGATACGGACCTCAGAGATGATGTAGGTGTCCAATTCATTTTCTTCCAGGATTAACCTAATCCTATACTTCCAGGCTCAGAAGTTATCAGCCCCTTCAAGCTTATCCTCAAGCCTGGTGTGGTGAGACATCTTAAGAAGTACTTCAAATGGAAATAGAGAAGATAAAGGTCTTACCACTTGATTTGCTGAAAGACTGGATGTGGTCCTAGATTAGGGTTTGTCAGAGAAACCCTAAAAATTCAAAATGTGAATTTCAACTTTCTAAAAGGATAGCAAGATGCGCCTTGATGAGATGATAAGCCTAGTATATTTAGAATTTGAGATCTGCAAAGTTTCACCCTTCAGAAATGCCTTTTAGTCTTCCCGGATTCACTGGGAGGACCCTGAATTAGGGTTTGAGTTTCCCGAAGATTTACCCAACCACAAAAATCGATCCAAAGCTCTAAACTTCGATTTTTCCAAGGAGCTTCCAGCCGTGTCTTCAGATTTAAGAAATTCCTATTTTTGAGGAAACCCTAATTTTTAGGGCCAAAACTGAAAGTGCTCAGAATTGAATTCTGATTGGACAGATAGATTCTCCTTGATGAATAGAGTCAATCTACCTTACTGCTTTTCCAAAATCTGTGGAGAGAAACCCAATAAACAAGAAACCCTAGTTTTCACCACTGCACAATGTATTCTTCTCAGGGAAGCTATGATACCATGTTAATTTTTGAGCATTAATTCAATATACTCTAGGATCTTTACTGAGAGAATAACATGTACAGCATATCAAGTATAACAATGCATATCAATCACACCAAGCAATCACATGAGACAATAGACACACAGAGTTTCATTGGGGAAAACCATAAAGGTGAAAAACCCCACAACTTCCTCAGAGATAGATAGAGCAATGATACAACCAAATTACAACCCAAGTACACAGAGATAGTCTTCTCCTAGCAGCTGATCCTCCTCCTCACATGTGCGCCACTTTCTGAGTGATAGAAGTGTGAGTTCTGAAGTGATCCAAATAGAGATCAGGAGATCTCTATTTATACTTGTCCTGACTGCCCAATAAACTTATGGGCCGACTTGTCTAGCTTAGCACAATAACCTCATGTTAAATTAATCTGGGCCGACCCCTTACAAGGTGGTATAATAAACCATCGGCAAGTTAACACACTTCCGTATAGAGGATTAATACATCTCTATAGGAGTACAATAAATATATACATGAAATACATTCCGAAGCTACATATACATCAACAATGAGGAACTCTATTATGTAGGTAAGAAGCATAGTTGACAGCTTCTGCCCAAAGTCTAAGAGATAATCCTTTAGACTCTACCATGCAAGTTGCCATCTCTTCCAAGGTTCTGTTCTTTATCTCTGCTACACCATTCTGTTGTGGTGTGTAAGGAACAATGTGATGCATAGCTATACCCTCATCTGCACAAAAATGCTAAAAATAATTCTTCACATACTCTCCTCCATTGTCAGTACAAAGGACCTTGATCTTCTTTTCAGTAAAATTTTCTACAGAAGCTTTAAAGAAATTGAAGTACCCAAAAAATTCTAATTTCAACTTAAGAAAATATACCAAACTAAATCTGGAATAATCATCTATGAATGTTAAGATGTATCTTGCATTATTCAAAGATAGGTGAGGAAGAGGTCTTGATATGTCACTGTGGATCAACTCAAGAGGTGATGAGGCTCTCTTAGCCTTTCCTTTCTCAAACTTATGCTCTGGGTGCTTATCGATCAAGCAACCTTTACAGGTGCGCCCTTTAGAAAATCTGATGTTCGGAATCCCTTCAACCATATTCTGATTGTGCAGTTCTTGAAAATATTTTTAGTTGAGGTGCCCAAACCTCTCATGCCAAATTCTGCTCACTTCATTCCCATGAGTAAGATGTGCACTTTGTTTTGAGTAAGGTAAGAAGTGAGAAAACTCGTAGAGTTTCGAATGGTGGTCTAAAATACCTTGTGCGATTATCTTCCCAGATGAGATCTCTTGGATTTCAACCACATTAGGAGTAAAGGTAACCTTCTTTGTAACTCTTATATGGGTAATTTGGTAAACAGAAAGGATATTAGCTACAAGATTAGGCACATAGAGTACATCATTGAAGTACCCATGATCTAGATTGATTCTTCCAATCCCTTCAGAAGAGACTTCATAATCATCTCCCATCAGAATAGAAGGGCCCATAGTAGGTTCAAATTCAGAGAATAGATCTTTACAAGCGTACATGTGCCTGGATGCTCTAGAATCTATGATGAAGGAGGAGTCATTCGAAGTGCCATCCATGATTGCATGACACCTCTCTTTGTCCTCTGATTTAGGATCAACTTCTTTTCTTCTAGCATTTGCAGGTACTGGAAGATTGTTTTTCTCAAAAAGTTGGGCCATTAGATCAATGGTATTCTTCATGCAAGCATCCGGGGTAGGTCATTAAGCTTGAAAAAACCTCACAATTTCACTCAGTTAATTGTAGAGAAGAATTAGCAAGAAAATGATCAAAATTCACACATTAAACTCAAAAGATGTGAGAAACTGTTGTTGATACATTCATCAGTTGTAAGCTGGAAAAAATATGATAATACAATAGAATGAATTTGATACCCCTGGAAGGATTGGAATTCTCCTCAAGTCATGGCTTAGTCAGCATTGGAACCATCTCCCGATAAGACTCAATGACCACCGATAATGAATAAATAGTCAACTGAGGTAGAATTGAGCCTAATTTAACCATGTGAGCACTGAAATAGGGGAGGAGACTCCAAGGGGCGCATAAATGGCTGTCAGTATTCAAGTGGAGTCCTCCTACACTCTGAAACAATCAACTAGGAGCTACAATCAGTGAACTAAGCAATGAATGCATGAACTGATTGATGGAGGTCCTAGAACTGTGTAGTAGGCGCATTAGTAACTGCAGTGATGACAACAATGTGCACTAGGTGGGTAGGAGGGCTACTGATGACTAAGAACAGGCTCCAGGGGGCCTAAAACAAGGACTAGGTTCTAGGATACTGCATTGTTGCTACATGGATGCATGCAGTGCAGGATGCAAGCAATGCATGCAAATATAACATGTGATGGTGAGAATATTCCAACACCCCCCCTTAAACCGAACTATGGGGAAATATAACTGAAAAAATAGGGCCCTGGTTACTGAGACCAAAGGTCACCTCGTACAACAATATAAATAAATGTGAGGAAATAGGTAAAACCCAGTGGGAACAAAACCCCCCTCAGGATAGACTGTAGAAAATATAATCAACCAAGGTATCACTCACTCCAAGAAGGGATCAGAGGTAAATGAACTTATTCACCGAAAAAAGACTTGGTGAAAATATTTGCAATCTTCTCTTCTGTAGGACAGTAGTGAAATATGATGGTACGATGATGCACCAATCCTCGGATGTAATGCATGTGTATCTCAATATGTTTGGTTATTTGTCTTAGAACCGGATCTCTATAAATCCTGATAGCACTCTGATTGTCACAATAAATGACTAGTGCAGTATTGTAGCGAATCCCAAACTATGACAAGATGCCCCGCAACCAAATGCATTGTGTGGCTGCATTCACTGCATCTTTGTACTCGGCCTCAGATGATGAAAGAGATAAAGCAGTATGCTTTTTGCTCGACCAACAGATAGGACCAGATCCAATCATGAAAACAAAATTAGATGTAGACTTCTGATCTGAGCTGTCTCTAGCCCAATCTGAATCTGTATACCCAACTAGATTCAATGGAGACCCAACTGCATAGTGAATACCATAGGTCTTCATCCCTTGCACATAATGCAAGATCCTCTTTGCTTACTTCTAGTGAATCTCATGAGGCTCCTGCATGTATCTGGAGACAGCACTGACTGCATAGTATAGATCAGGACGATTATTTGTAAGAAACAAAAGACTCCCGATCAACTATCGATACAAAGTACTATCCACCAAAGGTGTTGAAGAACCATCCTCAAGGCTGATCCCTAAAAGAAAAGGAAATGTTGTTGCTTTGAATTCCATCATATGAAACCTTTCAAGTATATCTGATGCATATTTGGACTGTGCAACCTTGATTCTTGAGTTACTTTGAGAGACCTCAAGTCCAATAAACTGCTTTAGCAGTTCCAGATCTGACATAGAGAAGGAGTTGTGCAAAGATGTTTTGATAGATCTAAGACATGAATGTTAACTTTTCAAAATTTACTTCAATCTGATCTAGGATCTTAACTTAGAGAACAACATGTACAACATATCTACAACATATCAATCATGGACACAATAATGCAAGCACACAAGAGACATAGAGTTTACTTGGGGAAAACCATAAAGGTGAAAAATGCCAATAACTTCCTCAGAGATAGATAGAGAAATGATACAACCCAAGCATAAGAGATAGACATCTCCTAGCAACAGCTTCTCCTCCTCGACAAGTGCACCACTCTCCAAAGAGTGTGTGAGAGAATAGAGTGATGAAATAGAGTGCCTCCCGCACTCTATTTATACTTGACTTGACTTGCCTAATAACCTTTACTAGGTTAGCCTCAACTTAACAACATAACATAAAGCTCACTGGGCCGACACCCAATAGGGTTTTCTAATAACCCTTTGACCCACATGGCTGAACCCCAATAGGGTGGTCTTATAACCCTTCGACCCACATGACTTATACAGGGCCGACCCCAACAAGGTGGTCTAATAACCCATCAAGTATAAGTTACGACACTTACAATATAAATGATGACACTTCCGTATAGAGGAATAATAACATCTCTATAGGAATACAAACACTTCCGTATAGAGGAATAATACCATCTCTACAGGAGTACAATATATATGAAATAATTCCGAAGTTACATATACATCAACACTCCCTCTTAACTAGGAAGGTATTTCTTGACACAGGTCTTCTAGCACAAGTCTTCTTCTCTGGATCATCGTCACTGGATAATCATCATCGAGTCATCATCATCGTCACTGCTACTGCTATCTCAATCAATCTCTGAATCTAATCGTCATAGGAAGTTCTACAGAGCCAGTCCTTTTTCATACTGGATGTAGGCCCACCACCTGCAGGTCTTCATCATCACTGGCCATATTGTGGAATCCTCAGGACTTCTTACGTGCGTCACAAAACCTCAAAATAGCATCCTAGAACTAATTACAAACACACAGCTCAACCTATCGGATCTCCCAGGACCTTTTACATGCTACTGCACAACCTGTCCACAACCACAGAGTATCATGAAGCACAACCTAGATGCACACACACAACACTTACACTCACCGACATGGGAGGACCAACCTACCACCATCCGTGAAAGGCTCACAACACTTACATCAACGACCATGGGAGGACCAACCTACCACCATGTCGGAATGGCACAACACTTATATTGCAGCCATGGGAGAACACATCTACAACCATTCTCAAATGGCCCCAACACTTATATCGCAGCCATGGGAGAACACATCTACAACCATGCTCGAATGGCCCCAGCACTTATATTGCAGCCATGGGAGAACACATCTACAACCATGCTCGAATGGCCCTGGAAATTACATCACGACCATGGGAGAATAAATCTGCCACCATGTCAGAAAATCCCAACAATTATATCACAACCAAGGGAGAACACATCTACAACCATGTCCGAAGAGCTCATGTGCATCTGTGCTTTTGGAACTCATCACACATAATCCAACTGATTATGTAATGTATCCACCTGATACATATGATCATCCTGATCATCATCATAGCATCATCCTGATGCATATCATCTAGAGTATCGTACTGATACTCATCACTGCATCATCCCGATGCATGTCTGGAGCAACATACCGAAGCTCGTCATCCATGATCATCCTGATCATACAATGCATCCACCTGATGCATACATAGTATCTTCCTGATACATATAATCATACATGATCTACCTGATCATACAATGTATCCACCTGATACATCTACAAATACATGATCCACCTGATCATACCCGATACATAACAACATACAATGTATCCACCTGATACATCTACAGATACATACCCATGATCAAATTGATCATATCCAGCATCCAACTTGATGCGTACATACATATATATAAATGATCCAACTGATCATATCCAACATCCAACATGATGCGTACATACATATACATATAAATGATCCAACTGATCATCTCCAGCATCCACCTGATGCATATACAGAGTAGTAACTGGAGCATCGTCCTGATGCTCATCATCTAGCACTTACATCCACAGCCATGGGAAGGATCCTCCTCTCACCATGCTTGGAATGGATCCTGCAAATGTGTCCATCACTTCTTCCTCGAAGTGTCATCAATCTGAAGAACACCAAGCCTCTCTATGAAGTACTTGAACTTCACTCTGGCTAGTGGCTTCGTCAGCACATCTGCAACCTGCTCATCTATTGCAACATACAGGAGCTTCACTGCTCCTCTCTGCACCATATCCCTGATATAGTGATATTTGATCTCAATGTGTTTCGACCTATCGTGGAACTCCAGATTCTCAGACAGATTCACACAACTCTGGTTGTCACAAAAGATACCAGTAGCCTCCAGCGGGAGATCAAATAACTCAGACAGTATCTTGCGAAGCCATACTGCCTCACAACTAGCTGAACAAGCTGCAACATACTCCGCTTCAGCTATACTCAGTGCTACGCAGGACTTCTTCCTTCTAAACCAAGAGATCACACCTGATCCCATACTGAAGCAGCACCCAGAAGTGCTCTTCCTAGCTGCAACACTACTTGCACAATCTGAATCAACATAACCCTGCAGGTTAAACTTTTGATTCGCATCATACTTGAGCCCATAATCAACTGTACCCTTCAGGTACCTCAGAATATGCTTTACAACAACCAGGTGAACACTCCTCAGATCTGTCAGGAGCTGGCTCAATGTGTTCACCTCAAAGCAAATATATGGTCTTGTGTTCATTAGGTACATCAAGGACCCAATCATCTGACGATACATAGTGACATCAACCGGCTCAGATGAAGCATCACACAGAAGCTTCAGGTTCGATGCCATAGGTGTGGCTATGGTCTTGCAGTCCATCATCCCGAACCTCTTCAGGATCTCTACTGCATACTTCCCTTGTCCAAGGAAGATTCCATTTGCACTCTGCCACACCTCCATGCCTAGAAAGTAGTGCATCATCTCTAAGTTCTTCATCTCGAACTTGGCAGCAAGCTTCCGCTGCGTGTCGGCAATCAATCTATCCTCACCTGTAACAAACAGGTCATCCACATACAAAAGTAGTATCACTAGATTGCCTTCCTCAACCTTGTAGTAAAGGTTGGAATCCACTTTACTCTTGGTAAAGCCCAAACTGGATAGAAAGCCATCTATCCTGCCATACCAGGTCCTGGTTGCCTGTTTCAAACCATACAGGGCTTTCTTCAGTTTGCACACATGTGACTCTTGGTCATGTGTCTCAAACCCGAGTGGCTGCTCCACATACACTTCCTCTTCGACTACACCATTCAAGAAAGCTGTCTTGAAATCCATCTGGTGTATCTTCCATTTCATCACTACAGCTAGAGCAAGTACTGATCTGATGGAAGTGGATCTGGCTACAGGAGCAAAAGCCTCTATGCTGCCACCTGTAGCATGCTTGATATTATAGATCCATTTGGAATTCACAACAGACTTCCCTTCAGGTCTTGGGACCGCATCCCAAATATCATTCTTCATGATCGAATGGTACTCCTCAATCATGGCATTCTTCCCGAATCCTGGGAACTTCAACATCTTCAATATCTTCAATAGATAACTTTGTTCCTGAACAAATGTTGTAGTCCTTCTTTTGTAGGTGATGGTATACAATCTTTCCTACAAAACAAGTTAAATTGCATGATTAGAAACATCTCATAGTTTTTAGAAGAAATTCTTACACATAAAGAAATATGTCATATAGTCATGCAATTATTTTAGCCAATGCTTCAATACAACATTTATCCATATCCCTTAACTTTCTAGATTCCTTCCAATCTCTACCAGAACATTGTTAAGAGTGTGCACAACTCCCAACATGTCAGCAAAGAGGTTTCATTCTAGATAAGTAGCAATAAAATGTTGTACAGTGCGATAGGCCACTTACCCATCATATGCAAATTAGTAGTATACTGTTCATTAATGCAATTATTCTAATATGCATAATACACACCCTAAGTCTAGGAACATAAGCATATACATCATTGAACAATATTATTTAAACAAACAAATATGCAAGAAATGACAATCAAAATACTTATCTTTGTTTGGTTGTAGGGTTGACTCCCTCTCAGTCTTTGCTTCCTTTCTGTAACTCCATTCTGATGTGGATTGTGAGAAGTGGTCAACTCCCTCTGAATATCTGCATCCTTGCAGAAACTACTGAAGTGTGCTCCCTCTTGATTTTTGCTTCCTGGATTACCTGTCCTTGAACTTATATCCATCCTTAATCACTATGCATGCTTATTAGTATCATCATTGTGTTATCCTCGAGGTCTCACACATAATCACACATTCATTAGTATATTCTCAATACTATCAAAACACAATAATCTTAAGCATGTATAGTCATGATCATTTCAAACAGAAATAATAAGCATTAGTATTCAAGGACTCTTATGGTTTAGTCATATCATAAATTAAGGTAAGAAACATAATATGCCTAAACCCGTGATTACTCAAACCTATACTTTTATGACTCTTCTGGTTAGTCATATCATCAATTAAGGTAAGAAACATAATATGCATACACCCATGATTATTCAAACCTATGAATAATCATTATCAATCATGCCATGTATACTTATATAAGAGATCCTATCACAAGGTAGGATTCTAACTTGATATAGGAAAAACATACCTGGATTAGTATTTTAGCTAGTTATGTCTAACATACCCACATGATGTCTTCTTGTTCTCTTCAATGACTTGTGCTAGTAACCTGCATATCTCATAAGTTAACCATTATAGAACCAAGTTATACATACCTCGTAAATAGATCTTCTAAGTGATCCATGACAATGGATGAATCTTTGTCTTCATGTCACCATGATCATATGTTCTTGAACTAGAACATGATTTGTCTTTCTTGGTGTACCTTTCATGTTAGCGGACAACATAAACCTCATACAACACCATAATGCATTAGTACAATCATAAGTGTCAACACCCTAATCAATGAATATCTTCTATCATGCATTCATAATTTTATTAAGGTGATACGACAAGTCTAAATTTAATCAAGATTGTACTAACCATAATAATATGAAGACAAACATACCATAAAATTAATCATGAACAAATATCGAAACATACCTGGATAAGTCATACCTGTCGAGATTGCTTGTAATCTTCTTATGAAAGGCCTTAGCCTCATCTCCCTCTGAAACATGAACTTCTTCACTTATGTAGGTGACCAATCCATTCTCTTCTAGGATTAACCCAATCCACTTGATTTGCAGGAACTGGATTAGGGTTTGTCAGAGAAACCCTAAAAATTTAAACTTTGAATTTCAAACTTCTGAAATGATAGAAAGATGCGCCTTTATGAGCTGGTCAAGATGGTATACTCAGAATTTGAAAACTGCAAAGTTTCACCCCTCAAAATTGCCTTTGAAACTTTTGGATTCACTGGCCATGACCCCGAACTAGGGTTTGATAAAGCCCACCCTTCTTCCCAATCAAAAGGTTCGATCCAAATCTCTAAGCTTCTATTTTTTTGAGGAGCTTCCAGCCGTGGTCACAGATTTCAAAAATTCCCATTTTTTTGCAGAAGCCCTAATTTTCCACTTTTCTAATCAAAGTCTTGAACTAGGGTCTGATCAAGCCTGACCTTCTGCCCAACCAAAAATTATGATCTTGGTCTCTAAATTTCGATTTAGATAAGTATCATTCAGCCGTGGTCTTTGATTACAAAAATTCCATCTTTCTCCAAAACCCTAAATTCCCGAAGCCATGAATGAAGGTGCTAAAAAATAATTCTGTTTTGACAGAAATATGTACCTGATTGTTTTTGGTGTAACTTCGAACTTTTTGATCCACAGGGTCTGAAACTTCTACTTGTGGTATCCTGAACTGTCATCTTTCCAACCCCATAGGTATGAACTCAATTGGATTCTTTGAGAGAGAGTTATGCCAAGTGTCGCAACGTGACCTGTTTATGGGATAAAACCGGAGAGTGAACTTGTATGGTGTTCCATGTGTCACTGGTTCAGTTTCGGCCTCTGAAAAAGTTACCTGCGAAAGTACAGTCTGTGCACTACCTATCAATTTTTATGAAATTTAATTTGGATCTTCCTAGCCCATGTTATGACCTTTTTTCCTAGGTCACCTGTTTATGACTCATATCTGGAAGAGGTAGAAACCCTAGATTGTACAGATCATAAAACACAAAGTACAAAGAGTTAGAAGTTTTCCTTTGGACACAAGGTACATGGGGATCTTATATTCGACCTGTAAAAGTTTCAGATCCTAAAACTTTGAGAAAATGGATTTATAGCTAAAGAGCTACGATGACTGGTTTTTACTATATCAAGCCCTAGCATCGTAATTGCAACAAGTGTCATACATGCCATACCGTGCCTTCTTTCAGGCTAGCTCTGATACCATGTTAATTTTTCAGAATTTACTTCAATATGATCTAGGATATTAACTAAGAGAACAACATGTACATCATATCTACAGCATATCAATCATGGACACAATAATGCAAGCACACAAGAGACACAGAGTTTACTTGGGGAAAACCATAAAGGTGAAAAACCCCAATAACTTCCTCAGATATATATAGAGCAATGATACAACCCAAGAATAAGAGATATACATCTCCTAGCAGCATCTTCTCCTCCTACACAAGTACTCTACTCTCCATAGAGTGTGTGAGAGAATAGAATGATGAAATAGAGTGCCTCCCGCACTCTATTTATACTTGACTTGACTTGCCTAATAACCTTTACTAGGTCGGCTTCAACTTAACCACATAACATAAAGATGACTGGGCTGACACCCAATAGGGTGGTCTAATAACCCTTTGAACCACATGGCCGACCCCCAATAGGGTGGTCTTATAACCTTTCGACCCACATGACTTATACAGGGCCGACCCCAACAAGGTGGTCTAATAACCCATCAAGTATAAGTTACGACACTTATAATATAAATGACGACACTTCCGTATAGAGGAATAATAACATCTCTATAGGAATACAAACACTTCCGTATAGAGGAATAATACCATCTCTATAGGAGTACAATATATATGAAATACATTCTGAAGTTACATATACATCAACAATGAAGAGATACTTCCTATAATCAACAAATCATCAACATAAAGAACAATAAGGAGTAGATATTTACCATCATGTCTCATGTAGATATTTGAATCATATTTGCATCTCATAAAATCTTGTGACATTAAGAAGGAGTCCAACTTAGCATACCATGCTCGGGGATCCTGCTTGAGCCTATACAAGGACTTCCTCAATCTGCACACTCGTGAAGGATTATTAGTGTATCCTTTAGTTTGCTTCATGTAGATCTCATCCTCTATATCTCCATGAATAAATGCACCCTTGACATCCATGTCATGCACTTCACAGTGCTTGGATGCAACAAGAGCTAGAACAAGACATATGGAATCCATCTTTGCAACAGGAGCGAATGTCTCTGAATAGTCAATCCCATGAACTTGGGAGAAACCTTTAGCAACCAAGCGAGCATTTTACTTTCTTGTGATTCCATATGAATCCATATTTGTTTTGTATACAAACTTGCATTCAAAAAGCTTCCTACCAGGAGGAAGAGAAACAAGCTCCCAAGTCTCATTTCTTTGAAGAGATTGATACTCTTCATCCATAGCTTCTATCCATCTCGGATATTGGGAGGCCTCAAAGAAATTTTTTTAATTTGATCCAATCATGAGAAACCATCTGTCAGCAAGAAATGGATCTATGTGAGAAAGTGAAAACCTTGCATTTTGAAAATCATATCTAGTTCTCCTTGGATCTTGTGGGTCTCCAACAAGATCATCGATAGATTCAAGAGTTATGGCAGCCCATCTTGTAAGAGGAGGTGGATCTTCAGGTGCTATATCTTCAAGTTCTTGTGGACCTGGATCTAGAATTCGCTCATCTTTACTTTTAGGGTCAAAATATGAACTTTCATGCGAGGATGCTTCTCTATCTTGTTCAATAGGTTGTGGAGGTGTAGTTGGAAAGTTGTCTTCATTGACATGGTAAGCATCATGCAGTGGCCACTCCTCAAATTGCACACTTCTCTTAGGAAATGTATGCATGGTGGATAGATCTAGCAGTTTGTAGGCCTTTGCACTGAGTGCATAACCAACAAGTATACACTCTTTGCTCTATGATTATAAGGATATCCTTTTCTCTGATGGAATCCTTTCCCAAGCCTTGGATCCAAATACTCTTAGATGATATACATCAGGTTTGTATCCCATCCATGCTTCGAAAGGAGTTTTACCGTGTATCCCTTTATGAGGAACTCTATTATGGCGGTAAGAAACACAGTTGAAAGCATCTTCCCAAAGTCTAAGAGACAATCCTTTAGACTCAAGCATGGAAGTTTCCATCTCTTTCAAGGTTTTGTTCTTTCTCTGATACACCATTCTGTTGTGGTGTGTAAGGAACAGTGCGCTGCATAGATATAACCTCATCTGAAAAGAAAAAAAAAGACTAAAACTCATTCTTCACATACTCTCCTCCATTGTCAGTACGAAGGATTTTGATATTCTTTTCAATAAAATTTTCTACAGAAGCTTTAAAGAACTTGAAGTACCTAAAAACTTCTGATTTGAACTTAATAAAAAATACCCAATTGAATCTAGAATAACTATCTATGAATGTTAATATGTATCTTGCATTATTCAAATATATGTGAGGAAGAGGACCTGATATGTCACTGTGGATCAACTCAAGAGGTGATGAGGCTCTCTTATCCTTTCCTGTTCAAACTTATGCTCTGGATTCTTACCAATCAAGCAACATTTACATGTGCCTTTAGAAAATATGATGTTCGGAATCCCTTCATCCATATTCTGATTATGCAGTTCTTGCAAATATTTGTAGTTGAGGTGCCCAAACCTCTCATGCAAATTATTCTCACTTCATTCGCACGAGTTAGAAGTGCACTTTGTTTTGAGTAAGGTAAGAAGTGAGAGAACGCATAGAGTTTCAAATGGTGGTCTATAATACCTTGTGCAATGATTTTCCCAGATGAGATCTATTGGATTTAAACCACAATAGGAGTAAAGGTAACCTTCTTTGGAACTCCTGTATGGGTCATTTGGTAAACATAAAGAAGATTAGCTGCAAGATTAGGCACATAGAGTACATCATTGAATTACCCTGGATCTAGATTGATTCTTCCAATCCCTTCAGAAGGGACTTCAGAATAATCTCCCATCAGAATAGAAGGCCCCAAAGTAGGTTCCAATTCAGACAATATATCTTCACAGGAACACATGTGGCTGGATGCTCCAGAATCTATGATGAGGGAGGAGTGATTTGAAATGCCATCCATGAGTGCATGACACCTCTCTTTGTCATCTGATTTAGGATCAACTTCTTTTCTTCTGTAATTTTCAGGTACTGGAAGATATTTTTTCTCAATAAGCTAGGCCATTATATCAATGGTATTTCTTCATGCAAGCATCCAAGGTAGATCAGTAAGCTTGAAAAAACCTCACAATTTCAGTCAATTAATTGCATAGAAGAATTAACAAGAAGATGATCAAAATTCACACATTAAACTCAAAAGATGTGAGAAACTGTTGTTCATACATTCATCAGCTATAAGTTTGAAAAAATATGACAATACAATAGAATGAATTTGATACCCTTGGAAGGATTCAAATTATCCTCAATTCATGGCTTAGTCAGCATTGGAACCACCTCCCGATAATACTCAATGACCATCGATGGTAAATAAATAGTAAACTGAGGTAGAACTGAGCCTAATTGAACCATGTGAGAACTTAAATCGGAGAGGAGACTCCAAGGGGCACATAAATGGCTGTTTGTCAGTAGTCAAGTAGAGTCCTTCTACACTCTGAAACAATCAACTGGGAGCTACAATCAGTGAACTGAGCAATCAATGCATGAACTGATTGATGGAGGTCCTAGAATTGTTTAGTAGGCGCATTAGTAACTGCAGTGATGACAACAATCCACACTAGGTGGGTAGGAGGGCTATTGATGACTAAAAATAGGCTCCAGGGGGCCTACAACAAGGACTAGGTGCTAGGATACTCCACATTTGCTGAATGGATGCATGCATGCATGCAATGCATGCAAATCCAACATGTGATGGTGAAAATATTCCAACACCCCCCCTTAAACCGAACTATAAGGAAATATATCTGAAAAAATAGGGCCCTGGTTATTGAGACCAAAGGTCACCCTGTACATCAATCTAAATAAAATGTGAGGAAAGAGGTAAAACCCAGTGGGAACAAAACCCCCCTTCAGGATAGACTGTAGAAAAATCTAATCAACCAACATATCACTCACTCCAAGAAGGGATCGGAGGTAAGTGAACTTATTCATCGAAAAGTGAAAATATCTGCAATATTCTCTTCTGTAGGATAGTAGAGCAATGTGATGGTATGATCATGCACCAATCCTTGGATGTAATGCATGTGTATCTCAATATGTTTGGTTCTTTGTCTCATAACCGGATCTGTAGAAATCTTGATAGCACTCTGATTGTCACAATAGATGACTAGTGCAGTACTGTAGCGAATCTCAAACTATGACAAGATGCCCCGCAACCAAATGCACTGTGTGGATGCATTCACTGCACCTCTGTACTTGGCCTCAGATGATGAAAGAGATAAAGCAATATGATTTTTACTCGACCAATAGATAGGACCAGATCCAATCATGAAAACAAAACCAGATGTAGACTTTCGATCTGAGCTGTCTCCAACCCAATCTGAATCTGTATACCCAACTAGATTCAATGGAGACCCAACTGCATAGTGAATACCATAGGTCTTCGTCCCTTGCACATAATGCAAGATCCTCTTTTCTTACTTCCAGTGAATCTCATAAGGCTCCTTCATGTATCTGGATACAACACTGACTGCATAGTATAGATCAGGGTGAGTATTTGTAAGAAACAAAAGACTCCCGATCAACTGTCGATACAAAGTACTATCCACCAAAGGTGTTGAAGAATCATCCTCAAGGTTGATCCCTAAAAGAAAAGGAAATGTTGTTGCTTTGCATTCCATCATATGAAACCTTTCAAGTAGATCTCATGCATATTTGGACTGTGAAACATTGATTCTTGAGTCACTCTGAGAGACCTCAAGACCAATAAATTTCTTTAGTAGTTCCAGATATGACATAGAGAAGGAGTTGTGCAAAGCTGTTTTGATAGATCTAAGACATGAAGAGAGACTCCCTATAATAAACAAATCATCAACATAAAGAACAATAAGGACTAGAGATTTACCATCATGTCTCATGTAGACATTTGAATCATATTTGCATCTCATAAAATCTTGTGACATTAAGAAGGAGTCCATCTTAGCTTACCATGCTCGGGGATCCTGCTTGAGTGCATACAAGGCATTCCTCAATCTGCACACTCGTGAAGGATCATCAGTGTATCCTTCAGTTTGCTTCATGTCGATCTCATCTTCTATATCTCCATGAATAAATTCACTCTTGACATCTATGTCATGCAGTTCACAGTTGTTAACACCTAAAAAGTGATCACTAGCTCATTCCCTTATTCACATGACCCATTTGTCCACTTTTCCACCATTTGAGCCTCTAAAACCACCAAAAGGTCACCAAAAGACCTTAATACACCCCTTTTCCCACTCAAAATGATTATTTTTCCTCAAAAAGCATAAAAAACCCTCAAAAAGGGTCCAACGTTCCCAAAAATATTAAAAAGGGAATAAAAATATTAAAAATATTCAAAAAAGGAAAAAGGAGGGAAAAGGTACCTAAACCATGTTGGTCAATACCATTGGTTTCCTCAAAACCATAATGGTATTCCCCACCACCAAAAACTATAAAAAGGTGGTAGGGGCTCCTCACTTTACATCCATCCATCATCCTATCCTCATGCTGCCAAAATCTCCCATGAGTTTTTTGGCCATTGTAGCTAGCTTGGAGAAGGGACCCTTTGGAGTTTGGAGCTGCTCACCCTTGGAGCTACTCAACAACCTTCACCATTTGGAGGTATTATTATTGCAAGCACTTGCTTGCCCCCATTTTCAATACAAATTTATTTTCTCTATTTCTTGTTCTTGTTTTCAATTCAAAAGTTTATTATGATATGCACATGCTAGTTTAGTTTTAGTTTTAGATTTACATTTGTTTTTGCTTTAATATTTGAGACTGCTGCTACTAGTTAGCAGGTGCCCATAGCACTAAGCTTGGTTGCAAAACCAAGCCAACAACAGTGCTTGGATGCAACAAGATCTAGAACAAGACATATGGAATCCATCTTTGCAACAGGAGCAAATGTCTCTGAATAGTCAATCCCATGAACTTGGGAGAAACCTTTAGCAACCAAGCGAGCCTTTTACTTTTTTGTGATTCCATATGAATCCATATTTGTTCTGTGATTCCGATCAAGCAACCTTTACAGGTGCCTTTATAAAATCTGATGTTCGGAATCCCTTCAACCATATTTTGATTGTGCAGTTATTGCAAATGATTTTTATTTGAGGTGCCCAAACCTCTCATGCCAAAGTCTGCTCACTTCATTCGCATGAGTAAGAAGTGCACTTTGTTTTAAGTAAGGTAAGGAGTGATAAAACTCGTAGAGTTTTGAATGGTGGTCTGCAATACCTTGTGCAATGATCTTCCCAGATGAGATCTCTTGGAATTCAACCACATTAGGATTAAAGGTAACCTTCTTTGGAAATAATGTATGGGAAATTTGGTAAATAGGAAGGCGATTAGCTGCAAGAGTAGGAACATAGAGTACATCATTGTTGTACCCATGATCCAGATTAACTCTTCCAATCCCTTCAAAAGATACTTCAGAATCATCTCCCATCAGAATAGAAAGGCCGATAGTAGGTTCAAATTCAGAGAATATATATTTACAGGCAGACATGTTCATGGATTCTCCAGAATCTATGATGAATGAGGAGTCATTCGAAGTTGCATCCATGAGTGCATGACACCTCTCTTTGTCCTCTGATTTAGGACCAGCTTCTTTTTTTCTAGCATTTGCAGGTACTGGAAGATTGTTTTTCTCAAGAAGCTGGGCCATTAGATCAATGGTATTCTTCATGCAAGCATCCGGGGTAGATCATTAAGCTTGAAAAAGCCTCACAATTTCACTTAGTTAATTGCAGAGAAGAATTAGCAAGAAGATGATCAAAATTCACACATTAAACTCAAAAGATGTGAGAAACTGTTGTTGATACATTCATCAGTTGTAAGCTGGAAAAAATATGACAATACAATACAATGAATTTGATACCCCTGGAAGGATTGGAATTCTCCTCAATTCATGGCTTAGTCAGCATTGGAACCATCTCCCAATAAGACTCAATGACCACCGATGGTGAATAAATAGTCAACTGAGGTAGAAATGAGCCTGATTTAACCATGTGAGCACTGAAATAGGGGAGGAGACTCCAAGGGGAGAATAAATGGCTGTCAGTAGTCAAGTGGAGTCCTTCTACACTCTGAAACAATCAACGGGGAGCTACAATCAGTGAACTGGGCAATCAATGCATGAATTGATTGATGAAGGTCCTAGAACTGTGTAGTAGGGCGCATTAGTAACTACAGTGACGACAACAATGTGCACTAGGTGGGTAGGAGGGATAATGATGACTAAAAATAGGCTCTATGGGGCCTAAAACAAGGACTAGGTGCTAGGATACTCCACTGTTGTTGATTGGATGCATGTAGTGCTGCATGGAATGCATGCATGCATGCAATGCATGCAAATCCAACATGTGATGGTGAGAATAATCCAACACCCCCCCTTAAGCCGGACTATGAGGAAATATAACTGAAAAAATAGGGCCCTAGTTACTGAGACCAAAGGTCACCCCATACAACAATCTAAATAAAATTTGAGGAAAGAGGGAAAAACCAGTGGGAACAAAACCCCCCCCTCAGGATAGACTGTAAAAAAATCTAATCAACCAAGGTATCACTCACTCCAAGAAGGGATTGGAGGTAAGTGAACTTCTTCACCGAAAGAGACTTGGTGAAAATATCTGCAATCTACTCTTTTGTAGGACAGTAGATCAGTGTGATTGTACAATCATGCACCAATCCTCGGATGTAATGCATGTGTATCTCAATATATTTGGTTCTTTGTCTCAGAACTGGATCTGTAGAAATCCTGATAGCACTCTGATTGTCACAATAGATAACTAGTGCAGTACGGTAGCGAATCACAAACTCTGACAAGATGCCCCGAAACCAAATACACTGTGTGGATTCATTCACTGCACCTCTGTACTCAGCATCGACCAATGGATAGGACCAAATCCAATCATGAAACTATAACTAGATATAGAATTCCGATCTGAGTTGTCTCCATCCCAATCTGAATCTGTATACCCAACTACATTAGAGAAATTTTGAGGTCAAAAAATGGCCTCAAAACAAAGAAAATGTACTATAAAATAAAACCAATCACATTCTAGTAGATGACATCATCCCCCTTGGTGAGGTGGCATTGCATGAGTTAAGAATGTTTATTTGTCAAATTTTCTATGGTGGATGAAAACACATAGTTAACCAAGGTAGTGGTGTAAGTACTTTTAAGTCATAAAGTAAAGTACTCATAATGATAGTCTTTTCATAAAATAATGTTATTGTCATTTTCAAGTAAAGTACTCATAATGAATGTATTTTCACACTTTCTCATAAAATAATATTATTGTCATTTTCAAGTGAAGTACTCTTAATTCATAAAGAAAGTCCTTTCACATTTTTTTATAAAATAATATATTATCATTTTTATGTTTTTAATTTTAAATTATATATTCACTCCATTCTATATAATAACATAATGTCAAACTAATAAAGAATAATAATAGATTTAATAAATAATAATAATAATGCAATGTGGATTATAATAATATTATTGACATTTTACATGTAAATAAATTTTCAATTAAATTACATTATTAAATTCATGAGAAAAGTACTAAATATAAAAAGTCAACATAAAATTAAAAAAATAGCTCTTAAAAATGTTTTTTATTATTTAATTTCATTCGCAAGTTCAAGACAAATAAATGATAAAGGACAATAAATTTTTGGGAATTTACAATGAATCTTACTCACATCAATGTAGACTTATTTTATTAATTTTATTTCTAATGAATTTTGAAAAGTAACTCAACCATGGTTATTTATATTGTGCATAGAAAATAGTGTGGGAGGTGACTTGTCATATATACCTACCCCATAAAACCCCAAATTCATAATATTTTAATATATCTCATATTTTTGTAGTACATCTCTTAGGAGGCCATTTTTTGACCTCAAAATCTCTCTAATGAGGTTCAATGGAGACCCAGTTGCATAGTGAATACCATAGGCCTTCATCCCATGCACATAATTCAATATCCTCTTTTCTTACTTCCAGTGAATCTCATGAGGCTCCTACATGTATCTGGAGACAACACTGACTGCATAGGATAGATCAGGGCGAGTATTTGTAAGAAACAAAAGACTCATGATAAACTGTCAATACAGCGTACTATCCACCAAATGAGTTGAAGAACCATCCTCAAGGATGATCCATTAAAGAAAAGGAAATGTTGTTGGTTTGCATTCCATCATATGAAACCTGTCTTATCCCATACAAGGACTTCCTCAATCTGCACACTAGTGAAGGATCATTAGTGTATCCTTCAGTTTGCTTCATGTATATCTCCTCCTCTAAATATCCATGAGGAAAGGCACTCTTGACATCCATGTGATGCACTTCCTAGTGCTTGGATGTCGCAAGAGCTAGAACAAGAAGGATGCAATCCATCTTTGCAAGAGGATTGAATGTCTCTTAAAAGTCAATCCCATGAACTTGGATGAAACCTTTAGCAACCAAGCAAGCCTTGTACTTTCTTGTGATTCCATATGAATCCATATTTGTTCTATATACCCAGTTGCATTGAACAAGCTTCCTACCAGGAGGAATAGAAACAAGCTCCCAAGTCTCATTTCTTTGAAGAGATAAATACTCTTCATCCATAGCTGCTATCCATATCAGGTATTGGGAGGCCTCAAAGAAAGTTTGGATTTGATCCAATCATAAGAAAACATCTGTCAACAAGAAATGGATCTATGTGAGAAATTGCAAACCTTGAATTTTGAAAATCATATCTAGTTCTCCTTGGATCTTTTGGATCTCCAACGAGATCACCGAAAGATTCAAGAGTTATGGAAGGCCATATTGGGAGAGGAATTGGATCTTCAGGTGCTAGATCTTCAGGTTCTTGTGGATATGGATTTAGAATTCGCCCATCTTCACTTTTAGGGTCAAAATATGAACTTTCATGAGAGGATGCTTCGTTATCTTGTTCAATAGGTTGTGGAGGTGTAATTGGAAAGTTGTCTTCATCGAAATGGTGAGCATCATGCATTGGCCACTCCTCAAACTGCACACTTCTCTCAAGAAATGTATGCATGGTGGATAGATCTAGCATTTTGAAGGCCTTTGCACTGAGTGCATAACCAACAAGTATACACTCTTTACTCTGTGGCTCTAAGGATATCCTTTTCTCTTATGGAATCCTTTCCCAAGCCTTGGATCCAAAGACTCTCAGATGAGATACATCAAGTTTGTATCCCATCCATGCTTCGAAAGGAGTTTTACCTTGTATCCCTTTATCAGGAAATCTATTCTGGAGGTAGGAAGCACAGTTGACAACTTCTGCCAAAGTCTAGGAGACAATCCTTTAGACTCTAGAATGCATGTTGCCATCTCTTTCAAGGTTCTGTTCTTTCTCTTTGCTACACCATTCCGTTGTGGTGTGTACGGAATAGTGTGCTTCATAGCTATACCCTCATCTGCACAAAAAGACTGAAACTCATTCTTCACATAATCTCCTCCATTGTCAGTACGAAGGAACTTGATATTACTTTCAGTAAAAATTTCCACAGAAGCTTTAAAGAACTTGAAGTACCCAAAAAATTATGATTTCAACTCAAGAAAATATACCCAATTGAATTTAGAATAATCATCTATGAATGTTAAGATGTATATTGCATTATTCAAAGATATGTGAGGAAGAGGACTTGATATGTCATTGTGGATCAACTCAAGAGGTGATGAGGCTCTCTTAGCCTTTCCTTTCTCAAACTTATGCTCCGGATGCTTACCAATCAAGCAACCTTTACAGGTGCCTTTAGAAAATATGATGTTTAGAAGCCCTTAAACCATATTCTGATTGTGGAATTCTTGCAAATATTTGTAGTTGAGGTGCCCAAACCTCTCATGCCAAAGTCTGCTCACTTCATTCGCATGAGTAAGAAGTGAGAAAAATCATAGAGTTTCGAATGGTGTTCTTCAATACCTTGTGCAATGATCTTCCCAGATGAGATCTCTTGGATTTCAACTGCATTAGGAGTAAAGGTAACCTTCTTTGGAATTTATGTATTGGTCATTTAATAAACTGAAAGGAGATTAGATGCAAGAGTACGCACATAGAGCACATCATTGAAGTACCCATGATCCAAATTGATTATTCCAATCCCTTCAAAAGGGACTTCAGAATCATCTCCCAACATAATAGAAGGCCCCATAGTAGGTTCGATTTTATAGATTAGATCTTTACATGCATACATGTTCCTGGATGCTCTAGAATCTATGATGAGGGAGGAGTCATTCAAAGTGCCATCCATGAGTGCATGACACCTCTCTTTGTCCTCTGATTTAGGATAAGCTTCTTTTCTTATGGAATTTGCAGGTACTGGAAGATTTCTTTTCTCAATAAGTGGGGCCATTATATCAATGGTATTTCTTCATGCAAGCATCCAGGGTAGATCACTAAGCTTGAACAAACCTCACAATCTCACTCAGTTAATTGCATAGAAGAATTAACAAGAAGATGATCAAAATTCACACATTAAACTCAAAAGATGTGAGAAACTGTTGTTCATACATTCATCAGTTGTAAGATGGAAAAAATATGACAAGACAATAGAATGAATTCGATACCCCTGGAAGGATTTGAATTCTCCTCAAGTCATGGCTTAGTCAGCATTGGAACCACCTCCTGATAAGACTCAATGACCACCGATGGTGAATAAATAGTAAACTGAGGTATAACTGAGCCTGGCTGAACCATGTGAGAACTTAAATAGGGGAGGAGACTCCAAGGGGCGTATAAATGGCTGTCAGTAGTGAAGTGGTGTCCTTCTACACTCTGAAACAGACAAATGGGAGCTACAGTCAATTATATGAGCAATCAATGCATGAAATGACTGATGGAGGTCCTAGAACTGTGTAGTAGGGCGCATTAATAACTACAGTGATGAAAACAATGTGCACTAGGTGGGTAGGAGGGCTACTGATGGCTAAAAACATGCTCTGGGGGGCCTAAAACAAGGACTAGGTGCTAGGATACTCCACTGTTGTTGATTGGATGCATGCAATGCATGCAAATGCAACATGTGATGGTGAGAATATTCCAACACCGCCCCCCTTAAGCCGGACAATGAGGAAATATTACTGAACAAATAGGGCCCTGGTTACTAAGACCAAAGGTCACCCCATACAACAATCTAAATAAAATGTGAGGAAAGAGGGAAACCCAGTGGGAACAAAACCTCCCTCAAGATAGACTGTAGAAAAATCTAATCAACCAAGGTATCACTCACTTCAAGAAGGGATCGGAGGTAAGTGATACTCTTCACCGAAAAATACTTCGTGAAAATATCTGCAATCTGCTCTTCTATAGGATAGTAGAGGAGTGTGATGGTATGATCATGCATCAATCCTTGGATGTGATGCATGTGTATCTCAATATTTGGTTCTTTGTCTTGGAACCGGATCTGTAGAAATATTGATAGCACTCTGATTGTCACAATAGATGACTAGTGGAGTACTGTAGTGCATCCTAAACTCTGACAAGGTGCCCCGCAACCAAATGCATTGTGTGGCTGCATTCACTGCACCTCTATACTCGGTTTCAGCTGATGAAAGAGACAAAATGAGTTTGTTTTTGCTCAACCAAAATATAGGACCAGATCCAATCATGAAAAAAAAACCGGATGTAGACCCAACTAGGTTCAATGGAGACCCAACTGCATACTGAATACCATAGGTCTTCGGCCCTTGCACATAATGCAAGATCCTCTTTGTTGCCTTCCAGTGAAGCTCATGAGGATCCTACATGTATATGGAGACAACACTGACTACATAGGATAGATCAGGGCAAGTACGTGTAAGAAACAAAATAATCCTGATCAACTGCTGTTACAAAGTACTATCCACCAAAGGTGTAGAAGAACCATCCTCAAGGTTGGTCCCTGATAGAAAAGGAAATTTTGCTGGTTTGCATTCTGTCATATGAAACTTGTCGAGTAGATATGATGCATATTTGGATTGTGCAACCTTGATTCCTGAGTCACTCTAGGAGACCTCAAGACCAAGAAACTGCTTTACAGTCCCATATCTGACATAGAGAAGGAGTTGTGCAGAGTTCTTTTGATAGATTTGAGACATGAAGAGAGAGACTCCCTGTAATCAACAAATCATCAACATAAAGAACAATAATGAGTAGAGAGTTACCATCATGTCTCATGTAGACATTCGAATAAGATTTGCATCTCTAAAAATCTTGTGACAGTAAGAAGGAGTCAATATTAGCATACCATGCTCGGGGAGCATGCTTGAGCCCATAGAAGGACTTCCTCAATCTGCACACTATTGAAGGATCATCAGTGTATCCTTCAGGTTGCTTCATGTAGATCTACTCCTCTAGATCTCCATGAAGAAAGACACTCTTGACATCCACGTGATACACTTCCTAGTACTTGGATGCAGCAAGAGCTATAACATGACGGATGGAATCCATCTTTGAAAAAGGAGCGTATGTCTCTGAATAGTCAATCCGATGAACTTGGGAGAAACCTTTAGCAACCAAGTTATCCTTGTACTTGCTTGTGATTCCATCTGAATCCATATTTGTTCTATATACCCACTTCCATTGAACAAGATTCCTACCAGGAGGAAGAGAAACAAGCTCCCAAGTCTCATTTCTTTAAAGAGATTGATACTCTTCATCCATAGCTATTATCCATCTCGGATCTTGGGAGGAATGAAAGAAAGTTCTTGGATCTGATCCAATCATAAGAAAACATTTTTCAGCAAGAAATGGATCCGTGTGAGAAAGTGAAAACTTTGCATTTTGAAAATCAGATCTAGTTCTTCTTGGATCTCCAACAAGATCACCAACAGATTCAAGAGTTATGGAATCCCATCTTGGAAGAGGAGGTGGATCTTCAAGTGCTAGATATTCAGGTTCTTTTGGATTTGGATCTAGCATTCAATCATCTTCACTTTAAGGGTCAGAATCTTAACTTTCATGGGAGGATGCATAGCTATCTTGTTGAATAGGTTGTGGAGGTGTAGTTGGCAAGCTATCTTCATCGACCATGTGAGCATCATGCAATGGCCACTCCTCAAACGACACAATTCTCTCAAGAAATGTATGCATGATGGATAGATCTAGCAGTTTGTAGGCCTTTGCACTGAGTGCATAACTAACAAGTATACACTCTTTACTCTGTGGCTCTAAATCTCTCCTTTTCTTTGATGGAATCCTTGCCCAAGCCTATGATCCAAAGACTCTCAGATGAGATACATCAAGTTTGTACCCCTTCCATGTTTCAAAAGGAGTTTTACCTTGTATCCCTTTATGAGGAACTCTATTCAGGAGGCAAGCAGCACAGTTGACAGCTTTTGCCCAAATTCTAAGAGACAATCCTTTAGACTCTACCATGCAAGTTGTCATCTCTTCCAAGGTTCTGTTCTTTCTCTCTGATACAACATTCTGTTGTGGTGTGTAAGGAACAGTGTGATGCATATCTATACCCTCATATGTGCAAAAATATTGAAACTCAATCTTCACATACTCCATTGTTAGTACAGAGGTCCTTGATCTTCTCTTCAGTAAACTTTTCTATAGAAGCTTTAAAGAACTTGAAGTACCCTAAAACTTTTGATTTCAACTTAAGAAAATATACCCAACTGAATATAGTATAATCATCTATGAATGTTAAGATGTATCTTGCATTATTCAAAGATAGGTGAGGAAGAGGTCCTTATATGTCACTATGGATCAACTCAAGAGGTGATGAGGCTCTCTTAGCCTTTCCTTTCTCAAACTTATGCTCTGGATGCTTACCAATCAAGCAACCTTTATAGGTGCCTTTACAAAATCTGATGTTCGGAATCCCTTCAAAAATATTTTGATTGTGCATTTATTGCAAATATTTGTTGTTGAGGTTCCCAAACCTCTCATGGCAAAGTATGCTCACTTCATTCACATGAGTAAGAAGTGCACTTTGTTTTGAGTAAGGTAAGAAGTGAGAAAACTCGTAGAGTTTCAAATGATGGTCTGCAATACCTTGTTCAATGATCTTCTAAGATGAGATCTCTTGCATTTCAAACATATTAGGAGTAAAGGTAACCTTTCTTTGGAACTCTTGTATGGGAAGTTTGGTAAACATAAAGGAGATTAGCTACAAGAGTAGGCACATAGAGTACATCATTGAAGTACCCATGATCCATATTGATTCTTCCAATCCCTTCAAAAGAGACTTCCAAATAATCTCCCATCAGAATAGAAGGGCCCACAGTAGGTTCGAATTCAGTGAATAGATATTTACAGGAAGACATGTGCCTGGATGCTCCAGAATCTATGATGAAGGAGGAGTCATTCGAAGTGCCATCCATGAGTGCATGACACCGCTCTCTGTCCTCTTATTTAGGATTAGTTTCCTTTCTTCTAGCATTTGCAGGTACTTGAAGATTGTTTTTCTCAAGAAGTTGGGCCATTATATCAATGGTCTTCTTCATGCAAGCATCCAGGGTAGATCATTAAGCTTGAACAAACCTCACAATTTCATTCAGTTAATTGCAGAGAAGAATTAGCAAGAAGATGATCAAAATTCACACATTAAACTCAAAAGATGTGAGAAATTGTTGTTGATACATTCATCAGTTCTAAACTGGAAAAAATATGACAATACAATAGAATGAATTCGATACCTCTGCAAGGATTCGAATTCTCCTCAATTCATGGCTTAGTCAACATTGGAACCATCTACCGATAAGACTCAATGACCACCAATGGTGAATAAATATTCAACTGAGGTAGAGTTGAGCCTAATTGAACCATGTGAGCACTTAAATAGGGGAGGAGACTCCAAGGGGTGCATAAATGGATGTTAGTAGTCAAGTGGAGTCCTTCTACACTTTGAAACAATCAACTGGGAGATGCAGTTAGTGAACTGAGTAATCAATGGATGAACTGATTGATGGAGGTCGTAGAACTATGTAGTAGGGCACATTAGTAACTGCAGTGATGAAAACAATACGAACCAAGTGGGTAGGAAGGCTATTCATGACTAAAAAAAGGCTCCAGGGGGTCTAAAACAAGGACTAAGTGCTAGGATACTCCATTGTTGCTGACTGGATGCATGCAGTGCTGCATGGAATGCATGCATGCATGCAATGCATGAAAATACAACATGTGATGGCGAGAATATTACAACACCCCCCCTTAAGCTAGACTATGAGGAAATATAACTGGAAAAATAGGGCCCCGGTTACTGAGACCAAAGGTCCCCCGTACAACAATCTAAATAAAATTTGAGGAAAGAGGGAAAAACCAATGTGAACAAACTGCCCCCTCAAGATAGACTGTATAAAAATCTAATCAACCAAGGTATTACTCACTCCAAGAAGGGATCATAGGTAAGTGAACTTATTCACCGAAAAATACTTGGTGAAAATATCTGCAATCTGCTCTTCTGTAGGACAGTAGAGTAGTGTGATAGTAAGATCATGCACCAATCCTCAGATGTAATGCATGTGTATCTCAATATGTTTGGTTCTTTGTCTGAGAACCGGATCTGTAGAAATACCGATAGCACTCTGATTGTCACAATAGATGACTAGTGCAGTACTGTAGCGAATCCCAAACTCTGACAAGATGCCCCGCAACCAAATGCACTGTGTGGTTGCATTCACTGCACCTCTGTACTCAGCCTCAGATAATGAAAGAGCTAAAGCAATATGCTTTTTTCTCGACCAACAGACAGGACTAGATCCTATCATGAAAACAAAACCAGATGTAGACTTCTGATCTGAGCTGTCTCCAACCCGATCTGAATCTGTATACCCAACTAGGTTCAATGGAGACCCAGCTACATAGTGAATACCATAGGTCTTCGTCCCTTGCACATAATGCAAGATCCTCTTTGCTTACTTCCAGTGAATCAGATGAGACTCCTGCATGTGTCTGGAGACAGCACTGACTGCATAGTATAGATCAGGGCAAGTATTTGTAAGAAACAAAAGACTCTTGATCAACTATCGATACAAAGTAATATCTACCAAAGGTGTTGAAGAACAATCCTCAAGGTTGACCCCTAAAAGAAAAGGAATTTTTTTTGGTTTGCATTCCATCATATGAAACCTTTCAAGTAGATCTGATGCATATTTGTACTGTGCAACCTTGATTCTTGAGTCACTCTGAGAGACCTCAAGACCAAGAAACTGCTTTAGTAGTCCGATATATTACATAGAGAAGGAGTTGTGCAAAGCTGTTTTGATATATCTAACACATGAAGAGAGACTCTCTGTAATCAACAAATCATCAACATAAAGAGCAATAAGGAGTAGAGAGTTAAAATCATGTCTCATGTAGACATTCAAATAATATTTGCATCTCAGAAAATCTTGTGACAGTAAGAAGGAGTCCATCTTAGCATACCATGCTCGGGGAGCCTGCTTGAGCCAATACAATGACTTCCTCAATCCGCACACTAGTGAAGGATGACCAGTGTATCCTTCAAGTTGCTTCATGTATATCTCCTCCTCTATATCTCCATGAAGAAATGCGCTCTTGAAATCCATGTGATGCACTTCCTAGTGCTTGGATGCAGCAAGAGATAGAACAAGATGGATGGAATCCATCTTTGCAACAGGAGAGAATGTCTCTGAATATTCAATCGCATGAACTTGGGAGAAACCTTTAGCAACCAAGCGAGCCTTGTACTTTCTTGTGATTCCATATGAATCCATATTTGTTCTATATACCCACTTGCATTGAACAATCTTCCTACCAGGAGGAAGAGAAACAAGCTCTTAAGTCTCATTTATTTGAAGAGATTGATATTCTTCATCCATCGCTGCTATCCATCTCAGATATTGGGAGGCCTCAAAGAAAGTTTTTGGAACTGATCCAATCATAAGAAAACATATGTCAGCAAGAAATGGATCTGTGTGTGAAAGTGCAAACCTTGCATTTTGAAAATCAGATCTAGTTCTCCTTGGATCTTGTGGATATCCAACAAGATCACTGGCAGATTCAAGAGTTATGGCAGCCCATCTTGTAAGAGGAGGTGGATCTTCAGATTCAAGATCTTCAGGCTCTTGTGGATGTGGATCTAAAATTCGCTCATCTTCACTTTTAGGGTCAAAATATGAACTTTGATGAGAGGATGCTTCGCTATCTTGTTCAATAGGTTGCGGAGGTGTAGTTGGATAGTTGTCTTCATCAACATGGTGAGCATCATGCAGTGGCCACTCCTTAAAATGCACAGTTCTCTCAAGAAATGTATGCATGGTGGATAGATCTAGCAATTTGTAGGACTTTGCACTAAGTGCATAACCAACAAGTATACACTCTTTACTCTGTGGCTCTAAGGATATCCTTTGATCTGATGGAATCCTTTCCCAAGGCTTGGATCCAAAGTCTCTCAGATGAGATACATTAGGTTTGTATCTCATCCATGCTTCGAAATAATTTTTACATTGTATCCCTTTATGAGGAACTCCATTTTGGACGTAAGCAACATAGTTGACAGCTTATGCCCAAAGTCTAGGAGACAATCCTTTAGACTCTAGCATGCAAGTTGTCATCTCTTTCAAGGTTCTGTTCTTTCTCTCTGCTACACCATTCTGTTGTGGTGTGTAAGGAACAGTGTGTTGCAGAACTATACCCTCATCTGCACAAAAAGAATGAAACTCATTCTTCACATACTCTCCTCCATTGTCAGTACCAAGGACCTTGATATTATTTTTAGTAAAATTTTCTATAGAAGCTTTAAAGAACTTGAACTACCCAAAAAATTCTGATTTCAACTTAAGCAAATATACCCAATTGAATCTAGAATAATCATCTATGAATGTTAAGATGTATCTTGCATTATTTGAAGATATGTGAGGAAGAGGACCTGATATGTCACTGTGGATCGACTCAAAAGCTGATGAAGCTCTCTTAGCCTTTCCTTTCTCAAAATTATGTTTTGTATTCTTACCAATCAAGCAACCTTTAAAAGTGCCTTTAGCAAATATGATGTTCAGAATCCCTTCAACCATATTTTGATTGTGCAGTTCTTGTAAATATTTGTAGTTGAGGTTCCCAAACCTCTCATGCCAAAGTCTGCTCACTTCATTCGCATGAGTAAGAAGTGCACTTTGTTTTGAGTAAGGTAAGAAGTGATAAAACTCATAGAGTTTCGAATGGTGGTCTGCAATACCTTGTGCAATGATCCTCCCAGATGAGATCTCTTGGATTTCAACCACATTAGGAGTAAAGATAACCTTCTTTGGAACTCTTGTATGGGTCATTTGGTAAACAGAAAGGATATTAGCTGCAAGAGTAGGCACATAGAGTACATCATTGAAGTACCCGTGATCCAAATTGATTCTTCCAATCCCTTTAGAAGGGACTTCAAAATCATCTAGATCTTTACAGGAAGACATGTGCCTGGATGCTCCAGAATCTATGATGAGGGAGGAGTCATTCGATGTGCCATCCATGAGTGCATGACACCTCTCTTTGTCCTATGATTTAGGATCATCTTCTTTTCTTCTGGAATTTGCAGGTACGGGAATATTGTTTTTCTTAATAAGATGGGCCATTAGATCAATAGTCTTTCATCATGCAAGCATCCGGGGTAGATCACTAAGCTTGAACAAACCTCACAATTTCACTCAATTAATTGCATAGAAGAATTAGCAAGATGATGATAAAAATTCACACATTAAACTCAAAAGATGTGAGAAATTGTTGTTCATACATTCATCAATTGTAAGATGGAAAAAATATGACAATAAAATTGAATGAATTCGATACCCCTGGAAGGATTCGAATTCTCCTCAAGTCATGGCTGAGTCAGCATTGGAACCACCTCCCGATAAGACTCAAAGACCACCGATGGTGAATAAACAATAACCTAACTGAACCATGTGAGAACTGAAATAGGGAAGGATAATCCAAGGGGCACATAAATGGCTGTCAGTAGTCAATTTGTATCCTTCTACACTCTGAAACAATCAACTGGGAGCTACAGTCAGTTAACTGAGAAATCAATGCATGAACTGACTGATGGAGGTCCTAGAATTGTGTAGTAGGGCGCATTAGTAACTGCAGTGATGACAACAATGTGCACTAGGTGGGTAGGAGGGCTACTGATGACTAAAAACACACTCTGGGGGGCCTAAAACAAGGACTAGGTGCTAGGATACTCCATTGTTGCTGATTGGATGCATGTAGTGCTGCATGGAATGCATGCATGCAAATCCAACATGTGATGGTAAGAATATTCCAACACCCCCCTTAAGTCGTACTATGAGGAAATATTACTGAAAAAATAGAGCCCTAGTTATTGAGACCAAAGGTCACCCCGTACAACAATCTAAATAAAATGTGAGGAAAGAGGGAAAACCCGGTGGGAACAAATCCCCCCCTTGGGATAGATTTTAGAAAAATCTAATCAACCAAGGTATCACTCACTCCAATAAGGGATCGATGGTAACTGAATTTCTTCACCGAAAAAGACTTGGTTAAAATATTTGCAATCTGCTCTTCACTAGGACAGTAGAGCAGTGTAATGGTACGATCATGTACCAATCCTTGGATTTAATGCATGTGTATCTCAATATGTTTGGTTTTTTGTCTTAGAACCGGATCTGTAGAAATCCTGATAGCACTCTGATTGTCACAATAGATTACTAGTGGAGTATTGTAGCTAATCCCAAACTCTGACAAGATTCCCCACAACCAAATGCACTGTGTGGTTGCATTCACTGCACCTCTGTACTCTGCCTCAACTGATGAAAGAGATAAAGCAGTCTGCTTTTTTCTCGACCAACAGATAGGACCAGATCCAATCATGAAAATAAAACCGGATGTTGACTTCCGATCTGAGTTTTCTCCAGCCCAATTTGAATCCGTATACCCAACTAGGTTCAATGGAGATCCAACTGCATAGTGAATACCATAGGTCTTCGTCCCTTGCACATAATGAAAGATCCTCTTTGTTTCCTTCCAGTGAATCTCGTGAGGCTCCTTCATGTATCTGGAGACAGCACTGACTGCATAGGATAGATCAGGTCGATTATGTGTAACAAACAAAAGTCTCCCAATCAACTGTCGATACAAAGTACTATCCACCAAATATGTAGAAGAACCATCCTCAATGCTGATCCCTGAAATAAAAGGAAATGTTGTTAGTTTGCATTCCATCATATAAAACCTGTCAAGTAGATCTTATGCATATTTTGACTATGGAACCTTGATTCCTGAGTCACTCTGAGAGACCTCAATACTAATAAATTGATTTAGCAATCCCATATCTGACATAGAGAAGAAGTTGTGCAAAGTTGTTTTGATAGATTTGAGACATGAAGAGAGACTCCCTGTAATAAAAAAATCATCAACATAAAGAACAATAATGAGTAGAGAGTTACCATCATGTATCATGTAGACATACAAATCAGATTTGCATCTCTAAAAATCTTGTGACATTAAGAAGGAGTCCATCTTAGCATACCATGCTCGGGGAGCCTACTTGAGCCCATACAAGGATTTCCTCAATTTGCACACTAGTGAAGGATCATCATATATCCTTCAGGTTGCTTCATCTATATCTCCTCCTCTATATCTCCATAAAGAAAGGCACTCTTGACATCCATGTGATGCACTTCCCAGTGCTTGGATGCAGCAAGAGTTAGAACAAGACAGATGGAATCCATCTTTGCAACAAGAGCGAATGTATTTGAATAGTCAATCCCATGAACTTGGGATAAACATTTAGCAACCAAGTGAGCCTTGTACTTTCTTGTGATTCTATCTTAATCCATCTTTGTTCTATATACCCACTTGCATTGAACAAGGTTCCTACCAGGAGGAAGAGAAACAAGCTCCCAAGTCTCATTTCTTTGAAGAGATTGATACTCTTCATCCATAGCTGCTATCCATCTCGGATCTTGGGAGGCCTCAAAGAAATTTTTTGGATTGGATCCAATCATAAGAAAACATTTGTCAGCAAGAAATGGATCTGTGTGAGAAAGTGAAAACCTTGCATTTTGAAAATCAGATCTAGTTCTCCTTGGATCTTGTGGAACTCCAACAAGATCACCAACAGATTCAAGAGTTATGGAAGCCCATCTTGGAAGAGGAGGTTGATTTTCAGGTGTCAGATATTCAGGTTCTTGTGGATCTGGATCTAGCATTCACTCATCTTCACTTTCAGGGTCAGAATCTGAACTTTCATGAGAGGATGCTTTTCTATCTTGTACAATAGGTTGTGGAGGTGTAGTTGGCAAGCTATCTTCATCGACCATGTTAGCATCATGCAATGGACACTCCTCAAACTGCACAATTCTCTCAAGAAATGTATGCATGGTGGATAGATATAGAAGTTTGTAGGCCTTTGAACTAAGTGCATAACCAAAAAGTATACACTCTTTACTCTGTGGCTCTAAGGCTCTCCTTTTCTCTGATGGAATCCTTGCCCAAGCCTTGGATCCAAAGACTCTCAGATGAGATACATCAAGTTTGTATCCCATCCATGCTTCGAAACCAGTTTTACCTTGTATCCCTTTATGAGGAACTCTATTATGGAGGTAAGAAATACAGTTGAGAGCTTCTTCCCAAAGTATAAGAGACACTCCTTTAGACTCTACCATGCAAGTTGCCATCTCTTCCAAGGTTCTGTTCTTTCTCTCTACTACCCCATTCTGCTATGGTGTTTAAGGAATAGTGTGATGTATAGATATACCCTCATTTGCACAAAAATACTGAAACTCATTCTTCACATACTCTCGTCCATTGTCAGTACAAAGGACCTTGATATTCTTTTTAGTAATATTTTCTACATAATATTCAAAGAACTTGAAGTACCCAAAAACTTCTGATTTCAACTTAAGAAAATATACCTAATTGAATCTAGAATAATCATCTATGAATTTTAAGATGTATCTTGCATTATTCAAATATAGGTGAGGAAGAGGTCATGATATGTCACTGTGGATCAACTCAAGAGGTGATGAGGCTCTCTTAGCCTTTCCTTAATCAAACTTATGCTATGGATGCTTACCAATCAAGCAACCTTTACAGGTGCCTTTAGAAAATATGATGTTTGGAATCCCTTCAACCATATTATGATTGTGCGGTTCTTGCAAATATTTTTAGTTGAGGTGCCCAAACCTCTCATGCCAAAGTCTGCTCACTTCATTCGCATGAGTAAGAAGTGTACTTTTTTTTGAGTAAGGTAAGAAGTTAGAAAATGCGTAGAGTTTCGAATGGTGATCTGCAATACCTTGTGCAATGATCTTCCCAGATGAGATCTCTTGGATTTCAACCACATTAGAAGTAAAGGTAACCTTCTTTGGAACTCTTGTATGGGTAATTTGGTAAACAAAAAGGAGATTAGCTGCAAGAGTAGGTACATAGAGTACATCATTGAAGTAACCATGATCCAGATTGATTTTTCCAATCCCTTCAGAAGAGACTTCAGAATAATCTCCCATCAGAATAGAAGGGCCCACAGTAGGTTTGAATTCAGAGAATAGATCTTTACAGGCAGACATGTGCCTGGATGCCCTAGAATCTATGATGAAGGAGGATTCATTCGAAGTGCCAGCCATGAGGGCATGACACCTCTCTTTGTCCTCTGATTTAGGATCAACTTATTTTCTTCTAGCATTTGCAGGTACTGGAAGATTTTTTTTCTCAAGAAGCTGGGCCATTAGATCAATTGTATTCTTCATGCAAGCATCCGAGGTAGATCATTAAGCTTGAAAAAACCTCACAATTTCACTCTGTTAATTGTAGGGAAGAGTTAGCAAGAAGATGATCAAAATTCACACATTAAACTCAAAAGATGTGAGAAAATGTTGTTGATACATTCATTAGTTGTAATATGGAAAAAATATGACAATACAATAGAATCATTTCGATACCCCTAGAAGGATTCGAATTCTCCTCAAGTCACGGCTTAGTCAGCATTGGAACCATCTCTCGATAAGACTCAATGACCACCGATGGTGAATAAATAGTTAATTGAGGTAGAACTGAGCCTAATTGAACCATGTGAGCACAAAAATAGGGGAGGAGACTCCAAGAAGCGCATAAATGGCTGTCAGTAGACAAGTGGAGTCCTTCTACACTCTGAAACAGTCAACTGGGAGCTACAGTCAGTTAACTAAGCAATCAATGCATGAACTAAATTATGGATGTCATAGAACTATGTAGTAGGGCGCATTAGTAATTGCAGTGATGACAACAATGAGCACTAGGTGGGTAGGAGGGATATTGATGACTAAAAACAGGCTCTAGGGGGCCTAAATCAAAGACTAGGTTCTAGGATACTCCACTGTTGCTAACTGGATGCATGCAGTGTTGCATGGAATGAATGCATGCATGCAGGATGCATGCAAATCCAACATGTGATGGTGATAATATTCCAACACCCTCCCTTAAGCCGAACTATGAGGAAATATAACTGAAAAAATAGGGCCCTGGTTACTGAGACCAAAGATCACCCTGTACAAAAATCTAAATAAAATGTGAGGAAAGAGGGAAAACCCAGTGGGAACAAAACCCCCCCTCAGGATATACTGTAGAAAAATCTAATCAACCAAGGTATCACTCACTCCAAGAAGGGATTAGTGGTCAGTGAACTTCTTCACCGAAAAAAATTGGTGAAAATATCTGCAATCTGCTCTTCTGTAGGATAGTCAAGCAGTGTGATGGTACAATCATGCACCAATCCTCAGATGCAATGCATGTGTATCTCAATATGTTTGGTTTTTTCTCTCAGAATCAGATATGTAGAAATCCTGATAGCACTCTAATTGTCACAATAGATGACTAGTGTACTGTAGCGAATCCCAAACTCTTACAAGATTCCCCGCAACCAAATGCATTGTGTGGTTGCATTCACTGCACCTATGTACTCGGCCTCAGCTGATGAAAGAGATAAAGCAGTCTGCTTTTTGCTCGAGCAACAGATAGGACCAGATCCAATCATGAAAACAAAACCAAATGTAGACTTCGAATCTGAGTTGTCTCCAGCCCAATCTGAATTTGTATACCCAACTAGGTTCAATGGATACCCAGCTGCATAGTGAATACCATAGGTCTCTGTCCCTTGCATATAATGCAAGGGCCTATTTGTTGCCTTCCAGTGAAGCTCATGAGGCTCCTGCATGTATCTGGAGACAACACTGACTGCATATGATAGATCAGGTCGAGTATGTGTAAGAAACAAAAGACTCCCGATCAACTGCCAATACAAAGTACTATACACCAAAGGTGTAGAAGAACCATCCTCAAGGCTGATCCCTGAAAGAAAATGAAATGTTGTTGGTTTGCATTCCGTCATATAAAACCTTTCAAGTAGATCTGATGCATATTTGGACTGTGCAACCTTGATTCCTGAGTCACTTTGAGAGACCTCAATACCAAGAAACTACTTTAGCCGTCCCAGATATGACATAGAGAAGGAGTTGTGCAAAGTTGTTTTGATATATCTAAGACATGAAGAGAGACTCCATGTAATCAACAAATCATCAATATGAAGAACAATAATGAGTAGAGAGTTACCATCATGTCTCATGTAGACATTCAAATCAAATTTGCACTTCATAAAATATTGTGATAGTAATAAGGGTTCCATCTTATCATACCATGCTCGGGGAGCCTTCTTGAGCCCATACAAGGACTTCCTCAATTTGCACACTAGTGAAGGATCATTAGTGTATCCTTCAGTTTGTTTCATGTATATCTCCTCCTCTAGATATCCATGAAGAAAGGCAGTCTTGACATCCATGTGATGCACTTCCCAGTGCTTGGATGCAGCAAGAGCTAGAACAAGACAGATGGAATCCATTTTTGCAACAGGAGTGAATGTGTCTGAATAGTCAATCCCATGAACTTGGGAGAAACCTTTAGCAACTAACGAGCCTTGTACTTGCTTTTCATTCCATCTGAATCCATCATTGTTCTGTATACCCACTTGCATTGAACAAGCTTCCTACCAGGAGGAAGAGAAACAAGCTCCCAAGTCTCATTTCTTTGAATATATTGATACTCCTCATCCATCTGCACACCACTAGGTAGAAAATGACATCATCAACAACTAGGAAAAATAAATAATGCTAGGTAGGACAAGGATGGAGTATTGAAATATCCTAACACCCCCCCCTTTAATCCATACGTTTTCATCCTGGGCCCTGGTTACTAAGACCAAAGGTCACCCATACAATCAAATAAATGATAAAAATTAAAGAATAGTCCATGAACCAAGGAAATGGGGCAAACCTCATAGGAACCCCCCCCCCCCCTCAAATTGGACTGAAACACACCAAAAGATTAATTGCTCCAAACTCAAGTAGGTGTGATGCTTGATGATATGTTTGGAGGTATCTTCCTCTTGGGAAGAAGTGGATTATGCTCCAAAAACATGTTCTTGTATTCTCCTTCAATGGATGCAATCGGATATGGAGGATTTTTGAACTTACTCTTCAGAACGAACATGGTGAGAATAAATCCAAAGATATGAAGATCATGTTGGAACCTGTGATTCAAACCAGATGAGGTAGGATCAACTCCATGAATGTGTAGATATTTCTTTCATATCTCCTTTGAAGCAACATAGGTGAGACCATAACCAAATGAACTATGACATGATAGTGGTGGCTTGGAATTCAAATCAGCCCCAAGAATTTATAGATGGTTTCTTGTGATCTCCTTTGAACCAGAAGGGGTGAGATCAAAACCAAAATATTCCCGAGACTTGAACCCAAGCGAATGGTCATGTCCTCCATCTTCAATGAAACTCTGAGAACATGCGCCAATATTTGAATAGAAGTACATAGAATGCATGTGATCAAGGAGGTCGAATGCATCACCTCCAAACTCTTATTTAATCTCCAAAACATTCAATAGATCATCATTCTGCACACCAGTAGGCTCATGCGAAAGAGAGGATTTAAGAACCTCTTCAGATTCTAGAGTATGAACTAGATAATCTTGCTCAGAATTCAAAATAGAAGATATTGAGAACATGAGTGTTGAATCTGCAGCTTTTTCTTCATCTTGAACAACTTCATCATGATATGATTGAGTTCGAGAGATAATTAGAGAGAACACTTAAGGAGGTATCACTGGGATTGTTTTCCAAATAATGTTCACCGATCCCTTCATTCTGCTTTCCAAATGTTTTGTCCAGTTGGGCCCATCGCTCACTTGGATATTCAGCAGTTTCCATGAGGTAGCGCATACTAGGAGACATAACAATACACATTGATCCAAAGGCTGTGTCACATTCATTTAGCCAATCAGTCTCTTCTTCATAGGAAGAAAAATCTCTCATATCACCAACACACTTATCAAAAAGACCTTGTCTCTTCAGATATTCTATCATCTTTGGTTTCCACTCATCATAGTTGAATGGAGAGAGAGGATGAATTCCTTTCAGATACATGGAAGCTGGTCTAGAATTCCTGCAAAAAAAAATGGAAAATATCTACTACTACTTCTGCCGCAAAACTGCTGCAACTGTAGAAAACTATTGCAACTGCAGAAAACTGTTGCAACTATAGAAAATTGCTGGAACTGCAGAAAACCGTTGCAACTATAGAAAAATGATACAACGACAGAAAACTATTGCAACTGTTGCTGCACTCAAAAACTTTGAATAAACTGCAAAAAAATATCAAGAATGGTGTTAGATTACTACTTAGCACTACTTTAGGACAGTAGGTACTTTTATCTGGATCCTTCACACCTGGCTAGACCTCATTGGATTTCTCCAATGAAATCAATACAATGGCACCAGGATTTGTTGTGTAAATCCAGAGGCTTCTGGTGCACTACAGAAAGCTTATGCTCAACCTATTCGCTCCATGGCTCTGATACCATGTGAAATTCCACAGGGGTAGATCACTAAGCTTGAAAAAACCTCACAATTTCACTCAGTTAATTGCATAGAAGAATTAGCAAGAAGATTATCAAAATTCACACATTAAACTCAAAAGATGTAAGAAATTGTTGTTGATACATTCACCATCTGTAAGATGGAAAAAATATGTCAATACAATAGAATGAATTAGATACCCCTGGAAGGATTCGAATTCTCCTCAAGTCATGGTTTAGTTAGCATTGGAACCATCTCCCGATAAGACTCAATGACCACTGATGGTGAATAAACAATCAACTGAGGTAGAACTAAGCCTATCTGAACCATGCGAGCACTGAAATAGGGGAGGAGACTCCAAGGGGTGCATAATTGGGTATCAGTAGTCAAGTGGAGTTCTTCTACACTTTGAAACAATCAACTGGGAGCTACAGTCAATTAACTAAGAAATCAATGCATGAATTGACTGATGGAGGTCCTAGAACTGTGTAGTAGGGTGCATTAGTAACTATAGTGCTGAAAACAATGCGCACTAGGTGGGTAGGAGGGCTACCGATGACTTAAAACAAGCTCCAGGGGGCCTAAAACAAGGACTAGGTGCTAGGATACTCCACTGTTGTTGACTGGATGCATGCAAGTGTTGCATGGAATGCATGCATGCATGCATGCATGCAGGATGCATGCAATGCATGCAAATCCAACATGTGATGGTGAGAATATTCCAACAAATAGTAGTGTGTTTTCCTACTTTAGACAGATTTATTCCTGCTTTTCTACATTTAGTGGATAAGGATAAACCTTGTTGACTTAGGAAACATGATCTTTTGACCAACCCGCCCTCCTTTTTCTTCTCTCCAAAATCCATGATCACATTCCATTTTCATCACTCACTAGATGCCATACCTTATTTAGCTAATTCGTGAGCCTATTGACTGATTTGGACGGTGCTTTTTCTACCTTGGGGGTTTTATGCTTTTAGTAAGCCTTCCTTTTAGAGCTTTTCAAACTTGCCTCTAAGGCACTCGAATTCTCTCTTGAGGATGTATTATATATTATAAATGTATTGATGAATAAAATACAGTGATTTTTTCTCAAGATATCTTCTCTATTCTTCTTCTCATATTCTCTAATAATATTCCAAGTGAAATTGTCTTATTGAATCTAAATCTAGGCAATCTAAATTCTCACACAATCATCTTATTGATTGCAGAAATTTAGCCTTGAAGAATATTTCAACATAATAATGACAATGGTTACAGGGAGAACTTTATTAGCTACCTAGTGAATCTAATTTTGCCTATATTGTATGCATCCTTAGTCTGTAGTAATTATAGTCTTCCTTTTGTTTTTTTCAATTAATTTATCCTATGTTGACTCTATGTTGACTTGTAAAGAAAAATAAAATGTATCACGTTGAAATTTTTTTAATTGATCGAAGTAGGTGTGTTGGACCACTAAACCCTATCTTGAATTAATGGTGCAAACCACTCCTTAATCCAACAATCCAAGAGTTGAATGAATGGTGAAAACCTCTCCTTAAGCCAACAATCCAAGACTTGAATGAATGGTGCAAACCTATCCTTAAGCCAATAATCCAATACTTGAATGAATGGTGCAAACCTCTCCTCATCACCCTTTTGATCCTGCAGTTGCTTGGCCTTATTGGCACAATCACTTGGCCCTAGTAGCAATCGAAATGATTCACAAGTCTTCCATTTTTTTTCTTTCAAATATCTCAAATTAAATTCTCTATGGTCTTTCCCACTAATACTATACAAAGTATGGAATATTGGCCGACATCATCAATCGTAACTATGTTTAAATTTATAGTGATGATCCCTAACTAACTAGTGTGAAAAAATACGTATTCTTCTTGTTATTGTAATAACCTCTAGGCTAAAGAGCCTCCAATGAGAGACTACATAGAGCACCAAGGAGTGAGATAAAAGTCTAAATCAATAGGGCATTGGTAGTGACAACAGTAAGTTTCAAAGGAGTGAGATAAAAGTCTAAATCAATAGGGCATTGGTAGTGACAATAGTAAGTTTCATGACCACTTCCCCTTAGAAATTTAGAAATACCATCATCACATGATTTTATGAATAGGGATAGAATCTACCTCATGATTGCATATAAATCAAAGCACCGATTACAAATATACCTTGTTATTCTAGCATTCCACATGTTGAATGGGGTGAGAAAGGATTAGCCTCCTCAACACCCATTTGATGGTGCAGTTTCTTGGCCTTAGTGGCACCCTTTGATGGTGCAATTGCTTGAACCTAGTAGCAATCTACATTATTCACAAGTCTTCCAAATTTTTTCTTTCAAATGAACCCTCAATTTAAATCCTCTTCGGTCTTTGCCACTAAGACTATATAGAGTATGGAAAAAGGTGTCACAACATTAATCATAACTATATTTAAATTTATGGTGATGATCCCTAACTAACTAGTGTGAAAAAATATTTATTGTAATAACCTCTAGGATAAAGAGCCTCCAATGAGAAACTACGTAGAGGGCCAAGGAGAAGGATAAGTCTAAATCAATAGGGAATTGGTAATGAAAAAAATAGGTTTCATTACCACTACCCCTTAAAAATATCACCCCTTAAAAATATCATCATCACATCATTTTTATGAATATGGGTATATGAATCTTCCTCATGATTGCATATAAATCAAGGCACCAATTAAAATTCTACCTTGTGATTCTAACATTCCACATGTTGAATGGGGTGATAAAGGATTAGCCTCCTCATCACCCTTTTGATGTATGTTGTGTATTTGACCTATCACAATTTGCATTAATGTCATATTGCATTTTGGAGAACACTTTTACATTGGTTCTGTGTCAAAATGCCATTATAAATACATGTTTTCATTTTAATGAAATTTAAATTTTAATTAAGAAAAAATCCAACTGTTATATGTTTGTTCCTTTAAATGTGGAAAGGTATTATTCGTATCAAATAGTTTAAGACAGTATAGTTACAAGGTGAAAATATCCAAGAAAGGTGAAGTATGAATACTCAAGGGACAAATGGATATTTCGGTAGAGTAATGGTACAAACAATCAGTGGAGAGGTTCTATGTAAATGGGGGACCTTCATGGTCCCTATATAGGAACCGTAGGTAGGATGGAGAGACTAGGATCAAGTTTGGATTTTTCCTTTTATGATTTTTTGGTGTTTTTTTAAAATTTCTCCTTGTCTTTTGGGATCTTTATCCATCTTTTTGAGCAATTTCCAAGTTTCTTTTTTTGTGAAAAGGAAAATATCCAAAATGTTATTTGGGAAATATGAATCATAATTTTTGGGTTTAATGAGTCAATTTAATATTTAAAATAGCCATTTATACTCGACTAAGGTATTTTGGATAAGTGAAGATCCATGTGAAAAAAATGAAAGTGGTTAATGACATATAGATTTGATGAGTCTAGGTGATGTGCAAGGTGTACAAATTTTGGTGTTAACATATTGCCCCATGATGTGTGAGATTAGGAGCTCATCGTATGGAAGATATACATTATAGGATTTTTCTTTTCCAATAGATAAATGTGGTGGCCTAGAGAGCGGAGAGTGTGTAGGATGAAGCATGTACTTCACTAGGGCTATAGGGGCCCTTACCTATAGATACAACACTCAACATGGATGCGGTACATATAATTTAAAATATATGGATGAGTCAGCCATTCCCATTCTCATATCAATGTCTCAGAATATAAAGTGGATCCAGGCCCAAAGGGGGTCTGATCAATACATAGATGAATGCTATGTAAAATTTAAGTGTCCAATGATATATTGAACAAAATGGATTGTAAACATGGTCCAACCAAAGATGATCTTAAGATATGAGACTAGATCATTGGCATTCACGAAGAATGCAAGATCACAATATTTGATGCTTTATGGATCTGAAGGGGTCCAACAACTGTAAGGACTCAAATTCTAAAAATCTAAAACTCATAGGTACAATGAACTGCATCTGAAACAGATACACTAGAAAGTGCATGACTAAAGGACTTCCTAACACTATCGCCAATGCATCTTGAATAACACAGGAAAAATAATTTTGTAAGGGTTCATGATAGACTCACCAATGTGCTAGAGTCATAGGACATCTGGGGTCTTCAACCAACTGATGAAAGAACCAATACCTTGTATGAATCTCATCGATGCAATGATTTATCTGATGTCGGGCACACAAGAAACAATCATTCTAAGGGGCACTAAGGTCTCCCCTCAGGTGGTTCAAGGGGATCATCAATGAGGTTTATGAGGCCAAGGTACAAGGACCTTTGGGTCTATCGTCTAGAATAAATGTATTGGCATCGACAGAGGGAGACCTGCAACTGACAAGGCAATGATGATTCCTTGATAGGAGCATGAGGGATACAACCATAAAGTGAATGTAACAGGACACAGGATGGAGACATTGTTGGGGGATACGAGGGGAACTGATTAATAGGGACTAAAACTTCCTTTGTTCAGAGTATGATGCCATGGTTGACCTGGAAACATATGTGAAATTAATATCAAGGAGGGAAAAAATGGGGAGATTAGGAACTATCAATTATGCCCCATATCCCAAGGTGAAGGTAGTCAATTATGCCCCCCATCCTAGGGGTGTCAATGTAGTGCAGATGCTCTCTTGGAGAGGTATCGACAAGGAATCGATCAACTGCTAGAAGGGGGGTACCATGAAGCCATTGTCCATGGTGGAACACTAAATTGGTTATATGATGATGGGGAATGCCCTCGACAGGGTGGATCCCCCTAGTATCACCGAAGACGATGATGATGATGAGTAGGAAGGTCTGGAATCCTACTATCGACATGGTATTTCCTCATTGGTTCAGAAAGTTTGAAAAAATAGGTTGGAGGGACTCATGTATGTCGACAAAATAGTAGTGGTATGAAATGGTGAGGAAGGTTCCTCAGAGGTCAAGATGAAACAAATGGTGTACATCCTGCTAGAAGAAGTCGGTGTGGGATGATCTTCTTTGGTCTTAGTGACTTGGGACTCTGCCGAGAGTAGGCGTAAATGGGAAAGTACCGATTGATACTCCAGAAAATAAGGGAAATGGTGTGAGTAATGGTTGTGGAGACCACATACTACACAAGGATGGTTGGTGCGCAACAACTTGTTAAGCATTATGGAGGTGCTAGGAAGAAGAACCATGGGAATGTTTTCGTTGGTTTTATCATCCAACATTTGGATATGAGTGCGCAAAATAGGAAAATCCATAAAATTCTAGGTAGCGTGACCCAAAACATCGCACAAAGAGAAAGGAGAGGGTACTTGAGTTGATTCAGTAGTGGTAGGGTTCACGACTTTGTTCAGATTTTTTGGTAGTGTCGCATTCATCACTTTTCCCCCATATTTCTTCTTGGTGGGAGGGGGAGGGGTGTTGGTTGTTGGATTCGGGGATCTAGGAGAAGGATGATTGTCAGAACCAATGGGATGCACAGGTTTCAAAAACAATTGTGGCATGGGAGGTGGATTCAATGGGATGAGATACCAAATCAGGAGGTCTAATGTTAAACCCAAGAATTAAGAGGCACCATGACTATCGTGCTCACGATTCCATATGGTGGAAACAAAAATGAGATTTGTTGAATACTCATGGCTCCCATTGGTTCCTAGGTAGCTACTAGGAGAAGGAGCAGGTTGAGGTTGCAATTGAGGTGGAGGTTGCGGTTGGGATGCTGCTTTAATGGAGGAAACTATACAGAGCTCAGATATTTCCACATTTGGGGGTGGAAGAGGTAGAGCTTGGAAGGTTCCAATCATGGGGTCAATTTGAAAAACGTTGATCCCAGCGCAAGTAAAAGATCAGATGGAGGCTCAACTGATATTGATGTTGAAAATATCTAGAACATTTTATGTACGATTCGGCCCCTTGGGGTCATAATAATTCAACTGGTCAATTTTGACGACCTTCCCTTCATGAGGGAACATCATGAGCCTAAAGACATATGAGGTGATTGATTTCATTGTGTACATGTAGCTACGCCCAAGGAGGAGATTGTAATCAAGTTGTGCATTGAAAACCTTGATATCTATTAACACTATCTTTCTGGCTTACTCTATAGGGACATTCAAGAGAAGGCCATGAGGTTGAGTTGCGTGACCATCATAGGCACATAATGTTGTAGTTGATGGTTCCAGTTTGGGGGATCCGAGATTTTGGAAAACATGATTTGACATGACACAAGTAGAGGAACCTTCATCGATATTGCATCAATGAATCACCAAGTTTCGGACGGTCACCGAGACTTGGAAGGATACTTAAGAGATCATCTGTTGCTCCACTTGATCAAAATCAAAATTCATCAAATGGGAGTTGGAGGGATCGATCAAACCTATCACTAACAGTAAGGCTTTGTTTGCATAGGGAAGTTATGAAGAAATTCCAAAATTAACATGGCATCGTGGGATTGTGATAAGTCGTCCACAATGCTATAATTAGGAGCAAATCTAGAATTGGGATTGTTGGTGATGTGACACAAAGGCAATTTATGAACCTTAGGGATCCCATCAGTAGGTGGTTTGGGTAGGCACAACATGTCATCAACCATAGTGGTTTTTTTTTCCTTATCAGTAGTGGATGACTCGGCGGCTGAACCATACTGGTTCCATCATATTTGAATTTTTTTCGTAGACATCAAGAGGAGGTGTTAAACCCTTGAGTTAGAAGGTTGACTCTAGGAAGTGGGCATGGTGTTATAGTTCAATATGGGTTGTGTTGCAAAGACCCCTTGAGTTGGTAAGGATTTCTAAAACACCATGGGTTGTTGAACGGTTTGAGGTGGAGGTGGATTAAATAACACGGGTGATTGGTCCATAGTTGAGCATTTTTGGCCTGTTTAGGTGGCTTATGAGGGTCTTGATATGCGATGTTCACACCAATGTTATCGGGTGGATTTGTGGGTTGGTTTCCACCCCCTTACCATTTATTGTTCTCTTTATTCTTTCCTCGATTATTTTTCTTACGCTCCATTTTTTGAGTATTGGGTGCAGCTTGGGAAGGTATGTTTTGTTGGGAGAACACTTTCCCTTATGGGAAAGGAGTATTATCAGGGTGTGGTTGCACTAGGGCGGCTAGTGGTAGCCCAGAAAAAGGATAGTATGGGTTCATGGCCGAAGGGGCCACAAAGGCACTAGAAGCACTGCCACACATGGTGCCACTACATGATGGCCCATGAACATGGGGTGTTGATGCAGGATCTGAGTAAGAGGTACTCATTCCTAAGTGTGACGAGGCACGTGATAAATCTCAGTTGTAGCTCGAAGTGGTGATTGGGACCTGATGGGGACACATAACATTGGGAACATTTCCATAAGCATAACCGCTTATTGGGGGAGGGTAAGGTACATAAGGATTGAGATGGGAGTAGATAGTGCCAATAACACCATCTGCAACATGGGATTCACCCAAGGTCTCTTCAGGAGGAGTCTCCATCGTGGGAATCTCGGATGATGGTATATAAAAAGCTAGACTGTGCATATATTAGGTCAAACTAAGGAGCTTTGAGGATTGCTTCTTCCTTAGTTTGTGGGTGCTCAGAGGCCACATATTTGGTGATGGGGGGAAGGAGAGACTTAAGAAACCAATCTAAGAATATCATATCATCGAGATTAATATTACAAATACTACGGTGTTGATGCCACTTGCGGATATGGTCTGTAATGTGTGTGGCGGAATTATGTCGAAAAGATAGGAGGATCTCAACTCCTTCGTCATATCGGGCAAGAAATTGAAATAATTGCAGGAATGTAGAGTCTAAAGACACAAAATTGAAATGTGCCCCATGTGGTTGTTCTATATACCACTTTGTTGCAACGCTAGTGAGGGTAATCTAGAATAAACACAGTATGATATATCCAATATCGACTTAGAGGAATACCATAAGAGAAAATACATGATGTGTTTTTGGGGGTCTTCCCTAGCCTTCCCCTCAAAATTTGGAATATATGAAGGGATTTTGGTTGGCATAGGGGGAAAATTAGGATCATGGTGGATGGGATCATTGGTTAGCCTTACCAAATCATGGAGGTTGAGGCTAGCAATAAAAGGAAAGATCAAAGTCGTGTGGCCTCTCGGCGGAGGGTTTCCTGGAGGAGGATTCCCCAGAGGGAGATTCCAAAAAGGAGAAGGGTTTTCTGGAGGGGGAGGGTTCCATGGTGGGGGATTCCCTGGAGGAGGGGGAAGTTTCCCCAGAGGGGGTTTTGTGGAGGAGGGTTCCCTGGTGGAGGGTTCCCTAGAGGGGGGATGCTAGTATCCATGGGGTCATTAGTGTGTGGGTGTGTATGTGATTCTAAATGTACTGAGTTGGAATTGAGTGATAGTGCAGAGGTTTGGCACAAGGGGCCGACCATAGAATATAAAGGACCAAACTAAGGAGGTTCGCCATGAAGCATCCAAGAGTATCTCGGAGGATCATTACTGAGTAAGTCTAAATTAAAAAATATGTAGGTCTACGATCAGTAAAAGCTAAGAAAACCTAATGCAGTCGAGTGTGCAAGAGATGAGTGCAAAAAAGTGGCAAACAAGCCAAAAAGAAGCTCAAAAAACCTAATGTGAGTTGAGCTCAACAAAATGGAAAACAAGCCAAGATGCGACAACCCTACAAAATAAAAATACCCCAAAATACTAACAAATATATACTCAGTCGGAAACAAAAACACCAATATAATATTCTTTGAAAATTTTCCTCTGTGTGGTCATCCACTCCCCATCAGACAAAAAGAAGCAAGAAGTCGATTCGGGTCTTCAAATACTAGAGAGCAATAGGGGCATCAATCCTATCTAAACCCAACAAGTGAAGATCAAAAGGACAGTTACAGAGTTGGTTCGACAACCGACTTCGTCTATCCTAGGTCTCCCCCCACCAAAGGGGATGGCCTCTAGGTAATATACCTAAGAAAATGGTCTCTAGGCTACCTCATTCGAGACATGTCGGGAAATGTTACTTGTAGCTTCAATCCAAATAAAGTAAATTGGTTGATCTTCTAAATTGAGTGGGGAAAATCCACCACCCAGCCTTCTGGTTCCAATATTTCCACTTACCCTTGTGCGACGAGAGGCCCCCCCACAAATCGGTCTCAACTGTATCCCAAGTACTAGTGGATTTTGGTACCCTAATATGATAACCTCTATGTATCAAATGTGAGCAACATGTTGATGTATATGTAACTTCGGAATGTATTTTACCCATGTGTATTGTACTCCTATAGAGATGGTATTATTCCTCTATACAAAAGTGTTTGTATTCCTATAGAGATGTTATTATTCCTCTATACGGAAGTGTCGTCATTTATATTGTAAGTGTCGTAACTTATACTTGGTGGGTTATTAGACCACCTTGTTGGGGTCGGACCTTTATAAGTCATGTGGGTCGAAGGGTTATTAGACCACCCCATTGGGGGTTGGCCATGTGGGTCAAAGGGTTATTAGACCACCCCATTGGGTGCCGGCCTAGTCAGCATTATATTATGTGGTTAAGTTAAGGCCGACCTAGTAGAGGTTATTAGGCAAGTCAAGTCAAGTATAAATAGAGTGCGGGAGGCACTCTATTTGATCATTCTATTCTCACACACACTCTTTGGAGAGTGGCACACTTGTGGAGGAGGAGAAGCTGCTGCTAGGAGATGTCTATCTCTTATGCTTGGGTTGTATCATTGCTCTATCTATCTCTGAGGAAGTTATTGGGGTTTTTCACCTTTATGGTTTTCCCCATATAAACTCTGTGTCTATTGTGTGCTTGCATTATTGTGTCCATGATTGATATGCTGTACATGTTGTTCTCTCAGTCAAGATCCTAGATCAGATTGAAGTAAATTCTGAAAAACTAACATGGTATCAGAGCTATCCTGAAAGAAGGCATGGTATGGCATGTATGACACTTGTTGCACTTATGATGCTAAGGCTTGATATAGCAAAAACCAGTCATCGTAGAACTTTCGATATAAATCCATTTTGGCGAAGTTTTCGGATCTGAAACGTTTACAGGTCGAATATCAGATCCCCATGTACCTTGTGTCCAAAGGAAAACTTCTATATCGTTGTACTTTGTGTTTTGTGATCTGTATGATCTAGGGTTTCTGCCTCTTCCAGATCTAGTCATAAACATGTGACCTAGGAAAAAAGGTCATAACTTGGGATGGGAAGCTCCAAATGAAATATCGTAAAAAGTGGCAGGTAGTTCATGGACTGTACTTTCTTAGGCAATGTTTTTAGAGGCAGAAACTAAAGCAGTGACATGTGGCATGCCGTACAAGTTCTCTCTCCTGTTTTATCCCATAAACTGGTCACGTTGCGACACTTGGAAAAAATCTCTCTCAAAGAATCGAATTGAGGTCAGACCTATGGGGTTGGAAAGATGACAGGTCAGGATAACATAGGTAGAAGTTTCAGACCCTGTGTATTGGAAAGTTTAGAGTTACACCATAAACAATTAGGTACATATTTCTGTCAAAACAGAATTATTTTTGAGCACCTTCATTCATGGCTTCGGGAATTTAGGGTTTCAGAGAAAGATGAAATTTTTGTAATCAGAGACCACGACTGAATGTTACTCATCAAAATCGAAATTTAGAGACCAAGATCATAATTTTTGGTTGGGCAGAAGGTCGGGCTTGATCAGACCCTAGTTCGGGACTTTGATAGGAAAAGTGGAAAATTAGGGCTTCTGTAAACATTGAAATTTTTGAAATCTGTGACCACAGCTGGAAGCTCCTCAGAAAAATAGAAACTTAGAGCTTTGGACCGAACCTTTTGGTTGGGTAGAAGGGTGGGCTTTATCAAACCCTAGTTTGGGATCCTGTCTAGAAGATATGGAAGTTTCAAAAGCAATTTTGAGGGGTGAAACTTTGCAGTTTTCAAATTCAGAGTATACCGGCTTGATCAACTCATCAAGGCGCATCTTTCTATCCTTTCAAAAGTTTGAAATTCAAAGTTTGAATTTTTAGGGTTTCTCTGACAAACCCTAATCCTTCTCCAGATCTAGGTATTGCAAATCAAGTGGATTGGGTTAATCCTAGAAGAGAATGGATTGGTCACTTGCATAAGTGAAGAAGTTCCTGTTTCAGAGGGAGATGAGGCTAAGGCCTTACATAAGAAGATTACAAGAAATCTCGAAAGGTATGACTTATCTAGGTATGTTTCGAGATTTGTTCATGATTATGTTTATGGTATGTTTGTCTTCATATTATTACGGTTAGTACAATCTTGATTAAATTTAGACTTGTCGTATCACCTTAATAAAATTATGAATGCATGATAGAAGATATTCATTGATTAGGGTGTTGACACTTATGATTGTACTAATGCATTATGGTGTTGTATGAGGTTTATGTTGTCCGCTAACATGAAAGGTACACCAATAAAGACAAATCATGTTCTAGTTCAAGAACATATGATCATGGTGACATGAAGACAAAGATTCATCCATTGTCATGAATCACATAGAAGATCTATTTACGAGGTATGTATAACTTGGTAAGTGGCCTATGGCACTGTACAACATTCCATTGCTACTTATCTAGAATGAAACCTCTTTGCTAACATGTTGGGAGTATTGCAAACTCTTAACAATGATCTGGTAGAGATTGGAAGGCATCTAGAAAGTTACAGGATATGGATGAATGTTGTATTGAAGCATTGGCTAAAATAATTGCATGACTGTATGACATATTTCTTTATGTGTAAGAATTTGTTTTGAAAACTATGAGAAGTTTCTAATCATGCAATTTAACTTGTTTTGTAGAAAAGACCGTATATGAGCTCCTACAAAAGAAGGACTACAAAATTTGTTTCAGCAACAAAGTTATCTATTGAAGATATTGAATATATTGAAGTTCCTAGGATTCGGGAAGAATGCCATGATCAAGGAGTTCCAGTCGATTATGAAGAATGATGTTTGGGATGCAGTCCCAAGACCTGAAGGGAAGTTTGTTGTGACTTCCAAATGGATCTATAATATCAAGCATGCTGCAGATGGTAGGATGGAGAAATACAAAGCCAAGTTTGTAGCTCGTGGCTTCTCCCAGAAAGAGGTATTGAGTATGAAGAGACATCTACACCTATAGGCATGCACACTTCCATCAGATCAGTACTTGCTATGGCTGCAGTGATGAAATGGAAGATACACCAGATGAATGTCAAGACAACTTTCTTGAATGGTGTAGTCGAAGAGGAAGTGTATGTGGAGCAGCCACTTGGTTTTGAGACACATGACGGGAAGTCATATATGTGTAGAACTTGGTATGGTAGGACAGACAACTTTCTATCCAGTTTAGGATTTACCAAGAGTAAAGCGGATTCCAACCTTTACTACAAGGTTGAGAAAGGCAATCCTGTGATACTCTTATTGTATGTGGATGACCTATTTGTAATAGGAGAGGATAGATTGATTGGCGACACACAGTAAAAGCTTGCTGCCAAGTTCGAGATGAAGAACTTGGGGATGATGCACTATTTTCTAGGCATGGAGGTGTGGCAGAGTGCAGATGGAATATTTCTTGGACAAGGGAAGTTTGTAGTAGATATCCTGAAGAGGTTCGGGATGATGGACTGCAAGACCATGGCCACACCTATGGAATCAAACCTAAAGCTTCTGTGTGATGCTTCATCTGATCCGGTTGATGCCACTATGTATCGTCAGATGATTGGGTCCTTAATGTACCTGACGAACACGAGACCAGATATCTGCTTTGCAGTGAACACATTGAGCCAGTTCCTGACAGTTACTAGAGGTGTTCACCTGGTTGCTGTAAAGCATATTCTGAGGTACCTGCAGGGTACGGTTGACTATGGGATCAAGTATGATGCGAATCAAAAGTTTAACCTGTAGGGTTATGTTGATTTAGATTGGGCAGGTAGTGCTGCAGATAGGAAGAGCACTTCTAGTTGCTGCTTCAGTATGGGATCAGGTGTGATCTCTTGGTTTAGCAGGAAGCAGTCCTGCGTAGCACTGAGTACAACCGAAAGAGAGTATGTTGCAGCTTGTTTGGCTAGTTGTGAGGAAGTATGGCTGAGGAAGCTACTGTCTGAGTTATTTGATCTACCCCTGGAGGCTACTGGTATCTTCTGTGATAACTAGAGTTGTGTGAAGTTGTCTGAGAACCTGGTGTTCCACGAAAGGTCAAAACACATTGAGATCAAATATTACTATATCAGGGATATGGTGCAGAGAGGAGCAATGAAGCTCCTGTATGTTGCGACGGATGAGAAGATTGCAGATGTACTGACGAAACCACTAGCCAGAGTGAAGTTCGAGTACTGCAGAGAGAGGCTTGGTGTTCTTCAGATTGACGACACTTCAAGGAAGAAGTGATGGACACATTTGTTGAATCCATTCCAAGCATGGTGAGAGGAGGATCCTTCCCATGGCTGTGGATGTAAGCACTGGATGATGAGCATCAGGACGATGCTCCAGTTACTGCTCTGTAGATGCATCATGTTGGATGCCTGTTATGATTAGTTGGATCATGTATATGTATATGCATCATGTTGGATGCTTGTTATGATCAGTTAGATCATGTACATGTATATGCATCATGTTGGATGCTTGGACCATGTATCTGTATATGTATCAGGTGGATAGGATTGTATGATCAGGTAGATCATGTATGTTGATATATCAGGTGGATACATTGTATGATCAGGTGGATCATGTATCTGTGTATGTATCAGATGGATCATGTATGATGATATGTATCATGTAGATACTTGGTATGCATCAAGTGGATGCATTGTATGATCAGAGATGATGAGCTTTAGGATGTTGCTCCAGATGACATGCATCAGAACGATGCAGTGACGATGATTAGGATGATCACGTTTGATGAGTATCAGGACGATACTCTAGATGATATGCATCAGGATGATGATGATCAGGATGATCATATGTGATGACATGTATCAGGTGGATACATTACATAATCAGTTGGATTATGTGTGATGAGTTCTTAAGACACAGATGCACATGAGATTTTCGGACATGGTTGTAGATGTGTTCTCCCATGGCCGCGATGTAATTTCTGGGATTTTCCGACATGGTGGCAGATGTGTTCTCCCATGGTCGTGATGTAATTGCCAGGGACATTTGAGCATGGTTGTAGATGTGTTCTCCCATGGCTGCGATATAAGTGCTGGGGCCATTCGAGCATGGTTGTAGATGTGTTCTCCCATGGCTGCGATATAAGTGCTGGGGCCATTCGAGCATGGTCATAGATGTGTTCTCCCATGGCTGCGATATAAGTGCTGGGACATTTGAGCATGGTTGTAGATGTGTTCTCCCATGGCTTCAATATAAGTGTTGTGCCATTCTCGCATGGTTATAGATGTGTTCTCCCATGGCGTAGATGTAAGTGCTGTGTGATGTGCATCTGGGTTTTGCTTCGTGAACAATGATCATGAGTATCAGGATGATACTCTGTGGCCATGGATAGGTTGTGCTGTAGCATGTAAAAGGTCCTAGGAGATCTGATAGGTTGAGCTGTGTGCTCGTATTCAGTCCTGGGGTGCTCTTTTAAGGTTTTGTTGACTCACGTAATAAGTCCAGAGGATTCCACAGTATGGCCAGTGATGATGAAGACCTGCAGGTGGTGGGCCTACATCCAGTATGAAAAAGGACTGGATCTATAGAACTTCCTATGAAGAGTAGATTCAGAGATTGATTGAGATAGCAACAGCAGTGATGATGACGATGATTCGAGGACGATGATGCGCTGATGATGATCTAGAGAAGAAGACTTGTGCTAGCAGATCTGTGTCGAGAAATACCTTCCTAGTTAAGAGGGAGTGTTGATGTATATGTAACTTCGAAATGTATTTTACCCATGTGTATTGTACTCCTATAGAGATGGTATTATTCCTCTATACGGAAGTGTTTGTATTCCTATAGAGATGCTATTATTCCTCTATACGAAAGTGTTGTCATTTATATTGTAAGTGTCGTAACTTATACTTGATGGGTTATTAGACCACCTTGTTGGGGTCGATCCTGTATAAGTCATGTGGGTCGATGGGTTATTAGACCACCCTATAGGGGGTCGGCCATGTGGTTCAAAGGGTTATTAGACCACCCTATTGGGTGTCGACCTAGTCAGCATTATGTTATGTGGTTAAGTTAAGGCCGACCTAGTAAAGGTTATTAGGCAAGTCAAGTCAAGTATAAATAGAGTGCGAGAGGCACTCTATTTGATCATTCTATTCTCACACACACTCTTTGGAGAGTGGTGCACTTGTGGAGGAGGAGAAGCTGATTCTAGGAGATGTCTATCTCTTATGCTTGGGTTGTATCATTGCTCTATCTATCTCTGAGGAAGTTATTGGGGGTTTTCACCTTTATGGTTTTCCCCAAGTAAACTCTGTGTCTCTTGTGTGCTTGCATTATTGTGTCCATGATTGATATGATGTAGATATGCTGTACATGTTGTTCTCTCAGTCAAGATCCTAGATCAGATTGAAGTAAATTCTGAAAAACTAACACAACAAAGGGGAAATATTGCACCAAGAGGATTGAGGTTCTCTATAGACCAGTATGGGGAAATGTCACATAACGTAGCGTTATGTACCAAAAATGAAAAGAAATTAAAATTTTTCATGTCGGATCATAAAATAAAAAAAATTAAAACCAAAAGAAAATTAATTAAAAAAAATCCATGTGAGCTCATAATTTTTTTTTTAAGCCAACATAAATCGATCTTAGAGGGATCAATTTATGGAGGTGTAATTTTTTTGGATCTGTGAAACATTTAAGTTAAAAAAATTTACACCTCATGAAATTGGATCCCTGTCGATGTGTTGCAGCTACAATTACCCTCCCCAGTTTTGTTGAAAAGTTGGGACCCCTCCCTTTATTTTTGTATTCAACCTTTGGCTTAATTCACCCTTTAATTTTTCTATAAAATGAGAGTAGTGTTGTTTGGAGCTTGGTTGATCCTTGGGAAGATAAACACTTAGAATTTTTTTTCAAAAATTTTTAGGGTCTTTTTTTTACTGTTTCGGCTACTTATTAAAAAATCAGCGAAACATCGGGTAGTATTTTCAGTTTGCAGTGAAACATTGGGTAGTATTTGCATTTTGCAATGAGACATCGGATAAAGTACGCAAACTGCTCCGGAATGGATCAGAGGAGTTACCACTTTTCCCCCAAAATGTCGGAGCAATTTCCATTTTCTCTTTGATATCCCAGTCTGGTTCTCCTTTTTATAGTGAAACACCAAGAATGTTTGGGCAAGACTCCCGAGGAAAACCGGAAAAATTGTGAGTTTGGTCCAAAACATATCGCAAGCTTGGATTCCTTTTAGCTTTCGCTTGACTTGGAATTCTTTGATAAAAGATCAAGTTTGTTTCGCAAGACTCTTGGGCTCTTGGGTTATGTCTCGAAACATTTCGAATTCGTTTAATCTTTTTCTTCGAAACGGATAGCTTAAAGAACTTTCCTCCCTATCATGTTCACAAAAGAAGTGAATTCTTCATCATTTTCTAGTCGTGACTTTCTGGGTCACCGAGTCCGCTTCCAAGTCTCATTGGGGAAGGATAAATATTAACGCTGGAATGTATCGGTGTAAATAAATATTATCGCTGAAATACATCGATGTAAATATCATTTTATCGCCTAAATGCGTCGGTGCAAATATTTCTTACCACCGATTGTTGTGCTTTTGGCTTTTAAAGCACGATTTTCTTAATTGTAAATTCACTGGCAACATATAATCATATTGAAGAGAGCTCTCCTAACCCTAGAAATCCGTTGATCGAATTTTAAGAAATAGGGTTTTTGGAGCTTTTATCTTGAAAGATAGGAACCCCATTTGTGAGTCTAGCCCTGTTCCTTAGCGTGGTTTTGTTCCTCGCACCACCTGGACAAGAAACCCTGCCAAATTGACCTCAAATTTACTAGCGTGTTCATCATCTATTCCAGGTGATATTTTCTTTTGTCTTTATCTGAAATAGTTTGCCACTTGTCTTTTGAAGATTGTGTTTCATGAGAAGATATGTGATTAGCTAGGTTGAACCATTTTTTTTGTTTTCTAGATTGAATAAAACTCAATAAAACACTAATGTTTGCCCATTATCATTGGAACAATGCAAAGAGAGGGCTCGTAAAACCCTAGCTATCTGTCGTTTTTCATATGCGGATGTTTGAAGGTCTTGTGGTGCCATGCTTAACGTCAGGTTTAGACCATGAGTTTTAAGATTCTCCCTACTAAAACCTGTTAAATATGGGGCTCTTGGCCCGCCACTTAAAAATTATCTTAATGCATTCTCGATTGAAGGAGGCATCGCGCAACCCTATCCCTTTTACCTTTTCTAGAACATAGTTATCTGCTCAAAAGAATTTATACCTAGTTTATAGATCTTTTCTCAAATGTTTGTTTTTTCAAAGAGAGTCAAACCCTAGTTTACATGTATTTCTTAGATGCGATATTTCTCAGAATAGCATTAAGCTCTAGTTTGGCAGCACGAGTTCTTTGTTTACTCTTTTGGGTTACAAATTATGATCAGCTTGAGGAAGGATTGATAGTATTCTATTGATAAGAGATAGCATACTCATATCTTTAGTTTTATTCATTGAGTTCTTGTTATGATCGTTATTTTATGTATAAATATGTCTCATTTATATTTTCAATGGATTCCATGAAACCCAATGATGTTTCCTTTGTTTCGTAGGATTCGGAAATGTCTAGAAGGGTTTCCAAGCGTAATATCGTATCGGATTTTGATGAAGAAATGGCTCCAAAAATGGCCTTGGAAGTCCATTTTCGGGACACCAAATCCACCACTGGAATATCCCCTGAATTCAAGTGTGGCGAGCTCTACCACCTCATTAGGGATCAAAACATACCAGATTCGACAATGGAAGAAGACTTGTTATATCAAAATAAAATCCGTTATTCATTAAGTTGTCGCCCGAAGTTATTTCCATGTGCTAAAGTGATAGGGTGGATTCTCCCCTATCTGGATGTTAAATCTCGTATCATTTCAAGTGTTAATGGGAACGGATTCGCTTCTTTCCATCCTTCTCATATAGGAAAATACTACAAGCTCCCAACACCTAAAGTATTCTTAACATATGATTGGGTTAAAATTTTAAAGATAGATCACGCAGATTGTGCGAAAACAAATGTTGATCCCTTGTAAGAAACTATGTTATAGAACTAATGGATAATATGAGACTAAGAACCTAAAGACTCCATTCAAGGTTGTTGCCACTCTCTTGTGCAACATATTTCATTAAAATTGGAAATATTTTATTACAAGAACAATGCTAGAATTGATTTTTTTGCTTATTTTAGAATTCTAGATCCACTATTTAATTCCAAATTCAATGAAATATGTGTTCATAGTATATGGAAGAGCCAGTGCAAGCAGTTACAAGCTCAGTTGATACCTCTATTATATCATATCACTATGCACATTACCATCTTCAACTGGGATGACATTATTTCAGAAAACATGATGCAGTCCATAACAGATGCTCAAGAGGGAACTAAGCAAAATAAAGCTGAGTTTTATGTGTCCTCTTACCCGATCGATTGTATTTTGATTATGAATCATTTTCCAAAATTTGGATGCAAATGGAATTCAAATGAAACTCTAGTATATGTGGTCTATCAAATTCTGTGGGTACATAAGCATGCAAGTTTTTAAACCAAATTTGTGAAGAATTCTTTATGCCATTGCATAAATTGATTTTTGACAAAGAACCTAATTGTATGTCGGATGAAGCACTCACAGTGGTAACCAACTTAGGAGACTATTGTTTCACTCCCGAGGGTACATATATGTGCATGTATGGAGGCTTGAAGAGTCCATCACTGATTCCTAAATATGTTACGGATTACATTGTGTTAAAGGAAATAGTGAGACAAGTATTCATCTATGGTGTTGGACACTCTTGCATGATAAAAAGAAAGCCTCATGGCCACCACTCCCACTTGTAGTTGGGACGTATAAATTCAACAAATTCAAAGAAGTGGAGGAATGTGTGAAATAATTGGATTCTTATCACTTCATAGAAAATATTTTTGCTATAAATTATAGCCTTCATAAGGTTGCTCAGCATTTCCAATCATGTAGGATTAATTATGAGTATAAAGATCATTTTTTGCGGGATGACTTGGTGTACAGAGGAGTGAATAATCTTACATATTTAAGCAAAATATTTTTCAAGAAAGTAGGAGAAAGTTCCAACCAGCTAGATACATGAACAATACAATATTTGGAGGAAGCGATAAGGAAAAAAGCGAATGAAGAAGCTCTTGCAACTGAAAATGCGAAGAGAATGCAGGAAAAATAATTTGCCAAGAATAAAGAAGAGGATATACTAGAGAAAGAAAAGGATAAAGAAGCACACAAAAAGAAGAGCAGGAGAAGACATAAAATATGGTCGTAGAAGAAGAGGAAAAAATATTGCGAGAAGAGGAATTAAAGAAGAAAAATGAAGAAGAAGAGAAGATCAAGAAAGTTGTGGAATCCTGAAACTTACAAGAAGGGAATAGTCAGTAGGACATGAAAATCAATAATCCTATGGATATCAACACTGAAGTCCCTCTCATAGGAGGACATCTTCCTTTGGTTGAGCTAGGACTCATGCCATTCACACCATCCAAGCAACATTCAGTTTCCAAGATAGAAACGATAGTATTCGATCCTTAAAGAAATACTATAATGAAGAGGAAGGAAAATAGATTAAAGGTTTTTGCACAGCTAGATGTAGTCACCATATAGGAATTCCTAGTATTGGAAGGCACAAATAAGGATATGAAGTTCACAATATCGGTGAATGTTGTTGCTACGCTAGCCAATGAAGATAACTTCCATAAGGTTATTGAATATGTATAGAAGAGAAAATCAAAGGTGATTAAGTTGAAGGACAATTTAGTACAGGCTAGAAATGAAGGAATTGAACTAAGGAGACGACACGATGCCTTAAAATTGGAAAAAGAGGAAATCATGCAGACTTTTCAAAGTTTGGAGGATGAAAAGGATTCATTAAATGTACAGGTAGTGATCTTGGAAGGAGAAAAAGAGGACTTTCTATCTCAAATAAGTGGGTTAAAGGAAAAATAAACTTAGTTGGATCAACAAGTTGAAACTCTTATGATAGAGAAAGGAGCTTTGCAAGCTCAAGTGGTAGATATGAATAGAGAAAATGATTCCCTAGTGGAGAAACTAAATTCTTCTTAGGAACAGAATCAATATTTGACACCCTTCTATGAATGTGCTTATGCATTATAGGAACAATTATTCCATTCCCAAGAGTTGCTTAATAAGAAAACGTATGAATTGCAAGGGATGGTATCCCAGATTAGGAACATTTCTGAGGAAGATGCAACTACAAGGCAAAAGATCATAGGAATTTATGACAAAATGAAGAAGTTAACAGCTTGGAGGAATAAATCCAAGGAAATTCCTCTACATCTGCCCAAGAGGTCCACTACTGAACTCATGTTAGAATTCGCACTCTTGGATAGTTTCCAGAATGAAAAGAAAAAGTTTCAAAATGAGGTGAATGATTCCATCACTAAGTATGAGGATATTCACCAGAATATTTATAGAGCTTTCGAAAAGTGCCATCTACCTCCTCCATGTGCAATTGAAGAACTAGTACCAAAAGAGAAGGGATTGGAAAAACGAAGGACTATCATCGACAAAGATATCGCTGCCATCAAAAGTGTAGACACTCTCAATACAGAATATCTCAAGGAGCTTATTGGACAAGCCACAATGAAGACCCATTACTTGGGAAATGGCCACAATACTGCAACAAAGGGGTTGAATTCTATGGTCAAATATTTTCCTTTTCATGAGGCGGATTTAAATGATTGGAACCACAACAATTAAATTTAATATCTTATGAAAGTGGTATTTGGAATGATTACATTCAAATTCAAGAGAACGTACCATCAAATTGATGTAATATTGTATTATATTTAATATTTTGGTTATTTATTTTGTAACCACAAAAGGACAAAATTGTGGAAAGCAAGATATTTTAGGGAATATGAAGTGATAAGTCACCTCAAGACTGAGTTGGTAAAGATAAATAGGACAAAGTAGAAGAGGAAAGGGCTTTTGGCTTGTTAAGGATTGTACTAGTCTCACATGTAAGAAACTATTTTCTTCTAATGAGAAAGACAGTTTTTGTTGGGCGAAGGTGTACATGGAATGTTGCATGGAAACATATGAATGGATGTGCATAAATTATTTCTTCCTTTTGTTCATTAATATGCAGTAAGATCTTTTCTTTTATGTCAGACTAGTCTAATTATTTGTGAATTATCTTATTGTCTATGAATGCCAAATGCAATTCTTTGTGTATTTATGAGTAATGAATGAAATAAACGTTAATACATAAATATATCTTTGTGTTGATTTTATCTTGTGACTGTTCAATACATTTCTTTCAGCACCCAACTTTTGGAATTGTATACAACAATTTACAGTCATTGCTCTCTTTTAATATCTGCTCCTTGCAAGGATAGGTTAATCATATGAAAATCTTGCATTTAATTAGGACATTAATTGGTTGAATGATAGTAAAGGGGTGATGAGACAAGAGGTAAGAACCTGCGCATCACTAAGTGAGGCCTCTTTCTACCCGTCAAACAATTATAGGTAGAATCATACATATTTAGGATTAGTATTATGCATTGCATATAAAATAATAAAACTCTAAATGGTGAATAGGGCAGTAACCGATAGATTCATCGCAAGATAATATCATATGGTAGCCAGACCATAAACCGGATGGGTTCCCTATTCCAAACAGTGAAGAATCGAATTGGTACTTTCATTGGGGAGAACCCTTACTGTCGATGCAAGGGATTTTCCAGCCATCAATATATTTGGTGCTGGAGGGAGGGTTTCCATTGTATGGATGGTAGAGGAAGTCCATTCCCTCAAGGAATTTTCTCTGGGTATCCACTTGGAACATCTCAACCTGAAGGGTCTGGACCTGTAACTGAACATGAAATTAATTATAACAAAAATACTAATTATCAAATTGAACACGTTGAAACTTTGTATGTTGTTCGTCACCAAGAATTAAATAATTTCCGAAGATACACCATATCTTACGTTAGAAAACATAGAGTATTACCCATATTTCCATCACTACCTAGAAGGTGTGCTCTCCTGAGAATAACTAAAAAAAATAAATATTTTGTTCTAGTTGATTCATTAGAAGAGTTGGTTGACTTGTCTCTGCAAGACATACCAGAACCTATTGATCAATTGAAACCATCTTCTCCTGAAACAGTCTCCAAGTTCTCAAAACACACAGTCACCTGTTAGTTTTTTAGAATTTTCAATCTGATCTAAGATCTTAACTGAGAGAATAGCATGTACAACATATCTACAACATATCTACAACATATCAATCATGGACACAATAATGCAATCACACAAGAGACATAGAATTTCACCAGGGAAAACCAAGAAGCTGAAAAACCCCGCAACTTCCTTAGAGATAGAAAGAGAAATATTACAACCAAAGTACAAGAGATAGTCTTCTCCTAGTAGCTGATCCTCCTCCTCACATGTGCGCCACTTTTCGAGAGATGGAAGAGTGAGTAAAATGAGATGATCAAATAGAGATCTCCCGATCTGTATTTATACTTGTCCTGTCCTGCCCAATAAACCAGTGGGGCCGACTTGTCTAACTTAGCCTAATAACCCATGGTTACATTAATTTGGGCCGACCCCACACTTAGTGGTCTAATAACCCATTTACCCACATGACTCATACAGGGCCGACCCCATCAAGGTGGTCTAATAACCCATCGGCAAGTTACAACACTTGTGACACTTATCAATACAAATGAAGACACTTCCGTATAGAGGAATAATAACATCTCTATAGGAGTACAATATACATAGATGAAATACATAGGTGAAATACATTCTGAAGTTACATATACATCAACACTCCCTCTTAACTAGGAAGGTATTTCTCGACACAGATCTGCTAGCACAGGTCTTTTTCTCTAGATCATCATCACTGGATCATCGTCACTACTGCTATCTCAATCAATCTCCAATCTACTCATCATAGGAAGTTCTACAGAGCCAGTCCTTTTTCATACTGGATGTAGGTCCACCACCTGCAGGTCTTCATCATCACTAGCCATACTGTGGAATTCTCAGGACTTATTACGTGGGTCAAAAAACCTCGCAAGAGCATCCCAGGCTGTTACGGGAACACAGCTCCGACCTATAGGATCTCCTAGGGACAGATTACATGTGACCCCACCACAAAACCTTGTAAGAGCATCCCAGGCTGTTACGGGTACACAGCTCTGACCTATAGGATCTCCCAGGGCATTATTATATGTGGTCACCACAAAACCTCGCAAGAGAATCCCAGGCTGTTATGGGCACACAGCTCCGACCTATAGGATCTCCCAGGGCGCTATTATATGTGGTCATGGAAAAACCTCGCAAGAGCATCCCAGGCTGTTACGGGCACACAACTCCGACCTATAGGATCTCCCTGGGTGCTATTGTATGCCATAGGAAAAAACCTTGAAAGAGCATCCCAGGCTATTATGGGCACATAGCTCCGACCTATAGGATCTCCCATGGTGCTATTATATGTCCTCTTAGATCAATGCCTCGAAAGAGCAACCCAGGATGTTACGGGCACACAGCTCCGACCTATAGGATCTCCCAGGTCAATTTACATGCTCATCTGCACAACATGTTCCACAACCACAAAGTATCATCCTGATACTCACCATACATCATCCTGATGTACACATGATCATCCTGATCATCATCACTGCATCGTCCTGATGCATGTCATCTGGAGAAACATCCTGAAGCTCATCATCTATGATCATCCTGATCATACAATGCATCCATCTGATGCATACATAGTATCTTCCTGATACATATCATCATACATGATCTACCTGATCATACAATGTATCCACCTGATACATATACAAAAACATGATCCACCTGATCATACCTGATACATATCAACATACATGATCTACCTGATCATACAATGTATCCTCCTGATACATCTACAGATACATACACATGATCCAACTGATCATATACAACATCCAACATGATGCATACATACATACATATAAATTATCCAACTGATCATATCCAGCATCCAACATGATGCATACATACATACATATAAATTATCCAACTGATCATATCCAGCATCCAACATGATGCATACATACATACATAAATGATCCAATTGATCATACAGAGAAAAAACTAGAACATCGTCCCGATGCTCATCATCCAACGCTTATATCCACAGCCATGGGAAGGATCCTCCTCTCACCATGCTTGGAATGGCTCATGCAAATGTGTCCATCACTTCTTCCTCGAAGTGTCATCAATCTGAAGAACACCAAGCCTCTCTCTAAAGTACTCAAACTTCACTCTAGCTAGTGGTTTCATCAACACATCTGCAATCTGCTCATCCGTCGCAACATAGAGGAGCTTCACTGCTCCTCTCTGCACCATATCCATGATATAGTTATATTTGATCTCAATGTGCTTCAACCTGTCGTGGAACATCGGGTTCTCAGACAACTTCACACAACTCTGGTTGTCACAAAATATACTAGTAGCCTCCAATGGGAGATCAAAGAACTTAGACAATAGTTTCCAGAGCCATACTGCCTCACAACTAGCCGAACATGCTGCAACATACTCTGCCTTGGATGTACTCAGTGATACATAGGATTGCTTCCTTCTAAACCAAGAGATCACACCTGATCCCATACTGAAGCAACACCCAGATGTGCTCTTCCCATCTACAACACTACCTACCCAGTACGAATCAACATAACCCTGGAGGTTAAACTTTTGATTCACACCATACTTGAGCTCATAGTCAATTGTACCCTTCAGGTACCTCAGAATATGCTTTACAGCAATCACGTGAACACCTCTGGGATCCGTCAGGAACTGGCTCAATGTGTTCACTGCAAAGCAAATATCTGGTATCGTGTTTGTCAGGTACATCAAGGACCCAATCATCTGACGATACATAGTGACATCAACTTGCTTAGATGAAGCATCACATAGAAGCTTCAGGTTCGATGCCATATATGTGGCCATGTCCTTGCAGTCCATCATCCCGAACCTCTTCAGGATATCTACTGCATACTTCCCTTGTCCAAGGAGGATTCCATCTGCACTCTGCCACACCTCCATGCCTAGAAAGTAGTGCATCATCTCCAAGTTCTTCATCTCGAACTCGACAACAAGCTTCCGTTGTGTGTCGACAATCAATCTATCCTCACCTGTAACAAACAGGTCATCCACATACAAAAGTTGTATCACTGGATTTCCTTCCTCAACCTTGTAGTAAAGGTTGGAATCCGCTTTAATCTTGGTAAAGCCCAAACTGGATAGAAATCCATCTATTCTGCCATACCAGGTCCTGGCTACCTATTTCAAACCATACAGGGATTTCTTCAGTTTGCACACATGTGACTCTCGATCATGTGTCTCAAACCCGAGTGGCTGCTCCACATACACTTCCTCTTCAACTACACTATTCAAGAAAGCTATCTTGACATCAATCTGGTGTATCTTCCATTTCATCACTGCAGCCAGAGCAAGTATTGATTTGATGGAAGTGTTGCTGGATATAGGTGTAGAAGTCTCTTCATACTCAATCCCTCTTTCTGAGAGAAGCCACGAGCTACAAACCTCGCTTTGTATTTCTCCATGCTACCATCTACAACATGCTTGATCTTATAGATCCATTTGGAAGTCACAACAGACTTCCCTTCAGGTCTTGGGACTGCATCCCAAACATCATTCTCCATGATCGACTGGTACTCCTCGATCATGGCATTCTTTCCAAATCCTGGGAACTTGAATATATTCAATATCTTCAATAGATAACTTTGTTGCTGAAACAAATGTTGTAGTCCTTCTTTTGTAGGTGCTCATATACGATCTTTCCTACAAAACAAGTTAAATTGCATGATTAGAAACTTCTCATATTTTTCAGAACAAATTCTTACACATAAAGAAATATGTCGTACAGTCATGCAGTTATTTTAGCCAATGCTTCAATACAACATTCATCCATATCCTGTAACTTTCTAGATGCCTTCCAGTCTCTACCAGAACATTGTTAAGAGTTTTGCACTACTCTCAACATGTCAGCAAAGAGGTTTCATTCTAGATAAGTAGCAATGGAATGTTGTACAGTTCCATAGGCCACTTACCCATTACATGCATATTAGTAGTATGTTTTTCATTAATGCAATTATTCTAATATGCCAAAATACATAGACTAATTCTAGGAACATCAGTATATACATCATTGAACAACATTATTTAAACAATCAAATATGCAAGAAATGATAATTCAAATACTTATCTTTGTTTGTTTGTTGGGTTGACTCCCTCTCAATCTTTGCTTCCTTTCTACAACTCCATTCTGATGTGGATTGTGAGAAGTGGTCGACTCCCTTTGAATGTCTTCATCCTTGCAGAAACTACTGGAGTGTGCTCCCTCTTGATATTTTCTTCCTGGATTACCTGTCCTTGAACTTATATCCATCCTTGATTACTATGCATGTTTACTAGTATCATCATTGTGTTACCCTCGATATCTCATGCATAATCGTACATTCATTAGTATAATCAAAACACAATAATCTTAAACATGTATAGTCATGATCATTTCAAACACAGATTATAAACATTATTATTCAAGGTTTTAGGGAAGACTTCTCTTACTCATGCATATTCATATTTGACCAAAGGACTTTTCTAGTTAGTCATATCATCAATCAAGGTAAGAGACATAATATGCATAAACCCTTGATTACTTACATTTCTAACTTCATGAATAATCATTATCAACAATACAACAGTATAAGATCCTAACACAAGGTAGGATTTTAACTTGATATAGGAAAAACATACCTGTATTAATATGTTAGTTGGTTATGTCTAACATACCCACATGATGTCTTCTTGTTATCTTAAATGACTTGTGCTAGTAACCTGCATATCTCATAGGTTAATCATTATAGAACCAAGTTATACATACCTCGTAAGTAGATCTTCTATGTGATCCATGACAATGGATGAATCTTTGTCTTCATGTCACCATGGTCACATGTTCTTGAACTAGAACATGATTTGCCTTTCTTGATGTACCTTTCATGTTAGCGGACAACATCAACCCCATACAACACCACAATGCATTAGTACAATCATAACTGTCAAAACCCTAATCAATGAATATCTTCTATCGTGCATTCATAATTTTATTAAGGTGATACGACAAGTCTAAAGTTAATCAAGATTGTACTAACCTTAATGAATACAAACATACCATAAAATTAATCCTGAACAGATCTCGAAACATACCTGGATATGTCATACCTGTCGAGATTGCTTGTAATCTTCTTATGTAAGTCCTTAGCCTTATCTCCCTCTGAAACTGGAACTTCTTTGCTTATGGAGGTGACCAATCCATTCTCTTCTGGGATTAACCCAATCCACTTGATTTGCAGAAACTGGATCTGGAGCTGGATTAGGGTTTGTCAGAGAAACCATAAAAATTCAAACTTTGAATTTCAAACCTTGAATTTCAAACTTCTGAAAGGATAGAAAGATGCTCCTTGATGAGCTGATCAAGCTGGTATACTCAGAATTTGAAAACTGCAAAGTTTCACCCCTCAAAATTGCTTTTGAAACTTCCGAATCTTCTAGACAGGATCCCGAACTAGGGTTTGATAAAGCCCACCCTTCTTCCTAGCCAAAAGGTTCGATCCAAAGCTCTAAAATTTGATTTTTCTGAGGAGCTTCCAGCCATGGTCACAGACTTAAAAAATTCCAACTTTTGCAGAAGCCCTAATTTTCCACTTTTCCGATCAAAGTCCCGAACTAGGGTTTGATCAAGCCTGGCCTTCTGCCCAACCAAAAAATTTGAACTTGGTCTCTAAATTTCAATTTTTATGAGTAGCATTCATCCGTGGTCTTCGATTACAAAAATTCCAACTTTCTCTAAAACCCTAATTCCCGGAGCCATGAATGAAAGTGCTCAAAATCCAATTCTGTTTTGACAGAAATATGCACCTGATTGTTTCTAGTGTAACTCCAAAATTATGAATCCACAGGGTCTGATACTTCTACCTGTGGTATCCTGACTTGTCATATTTCCAAACCCATAGGTCTGACCTCAATTGGATTCTCTGAGAGAGATTTATGCCAAGTGTTGCAACATGACCTGTTTATGAGATAAAACACGTGAACAAACTTGTACGGAGTGCCACGTGTCACTGGTTCACTTTCGGCCTCTGAACCTTCGGCTTGTGAAAGTACAGTCCGTTCCCTACCTGTCACTTGTTACAAAATTTAATTTGGAGCTTCCTAGCCCAAGTTATGACCTTTTTTCCTAGGTCACCTATTTATGACTCAGATCTGGAAGAGGCAGAAACCCTACATTGTACAGATCATAAAACACAAAGTACAACGAATTAGAAGTTGTGCTTTGGAAAAAAGGTACATGGAGATCTTATATTCGACCTGTAATAGTTTTAGATCCTGAAACCTTGCCACAATGTATTTATAGTGAAATTTATACGATGACTGGTTTTGGCTATATCAAGCCCTAGCTTCACAAGTGCAACACGTGTCATAAATGCCATACCATGCCTTCTTTCAGGCTAGCTCTAATACCATGTTAGTTTTTCAGAATTTTCAATCTGATCTAATATCTTAACTGAGAGAATAACATGTACAACATATCTACAGTATATCAATCATGGACACAATAATGCAAGCACACAAGAGACACAAAGTTTCACCGGGGGAAACCAAGAAGGTGAAAAACCCCACAACTTCCTCAGAGATAGAAAGAGCAATGATACAACCAAAGTACAAGAGATAGTCTTCTCCTAGCAGTTGATCCTCCTCCTCACATGTGCACCACTTTTCGAGTGATGGAAGAGTGAGTAAAATGAGATGATCAAATAGAGATCTCCCGATCTCTATTTATAATTGTCCCGTCCTGCCCAATAAACCAATGGGGCCGACTTGTCTAACTTATCCTAATAACCCATGGTGACATTAATCTGGGCCGACCCCACACTTGGTGGTCTAATAACCCATTTACCCACATGACTCATACAGGGCCGACCCCATTAAGGTGGTCTAATAACCCATCGACAAGTTACAACACTTGAGACACTTGTTAATACAAATGACGACACTTTCGTATAGAGGAATAATAACATTTCTATAGGAGTACAATATACATAGATGAAATACATAGGTGAAATACATTCCGAAGTTACATATAGATCAACATAACCTCCATGCTCACCTCCACAGTATCCTCCACGCGTTGTTCATATGGCTCATAATGGGAATCAACCACTGGCTTGGAGAGCCAAAGGTCCTTTTAGTTTACCCACTACTTTACATGATTTTACCAAACATCCAGAGCAAGTCTTACCTAAATTTGATCCCGAAAAAGGAATTTCTCCAGATTATCACTTAAAGAGTTTCTATCTGACCTTAAATCTGATAAACATAGAACATGAGGATGTGGTGTGTCATTTATTCCCTTAGACTTTTGAACCTAAATCTTCATCATGGCTCTTTAGTTTACAGATTGGTTCAATAACTAACTGGGACAGTTTCGAAAAAAAATTCTTAAGCAAATTTGCTGAACAACAGATCTTAGCATCACTTATGAAAGTATTACTATCTCTTAAGATGGATAAAAGAGAGAAAGTGTAGGATTTTAATCAAATATTTACCACTGTTTTGAATACATTTAGTGCTACTTCAAAACCTGCAGAAGAATTTTTATTTGAAAATTACACTACAACCTTACATCCATATTTGGTTGTGTTTGTTAAGCGTTCATGTAAAAATACTTTGACAGGAAACTTTGAAGAAGATAAGAAGGTAGAAACGGATATGAATAGTATTGTAAAGCACGGAGTGGAAACAAAACTAATCCTGTTTCTTCTAAGAAACCATAAGTGTTGACAAATACTGTTGAAGTGCAATCAACTGATCTAGAAAGTGTGGTCAAATTGGTTCAAAAATTGTCTAATAAGATAGTGGATTTGGAGAAAGATGTTAGAAGTATAGATCTAACTAAACTAGCTTTCCTATCTTAGCAATCAATAACATATCAACATAAATAACAACAAAAAGAGGACAAGGAAAAGAATACACCAAATATATGCAGTTCACAATTGGGCTACATCCACGGGAAGGGTTGCATCTTCCATTAATATGAAAAATATCTCAAATATTACATGGCATCCTCACATATGCATCACATCAAGCTCCATCATACAATGTGTGTACAAATGACATACACAACATGTGATGTGTGATGAATTACAATCAACACATACCCAAAAGGGTCTCCTTCACCTCTCTTATATACCAAGAGGTTTGGATTACAATACATCCCATAACACATGTGGGATAAAATAATCTCCTCCTCTTTATATAGAGAATGGTTACAAAGGATATAATTGCAATGATGCATGTGGGATAACTCTATTTTATAACATTAGAGTTATTTTATGCCTTTAATTGATATTTTACCAATATATCACATAAGTCATCATTAGATATTATAACAAAAGAAAAGGGAGTTGGTTCATCCACAAGAGAACCTTTTAAACCTTTTTATAAGAGAAGAGATGAAATTCCAAAGTGTCCAACAAATGCAACATATGTTCTTAATTTAAATGAAGTAGGCATGGACCACTTTTGTACTTTCCACCAAGAACATCATTTGGGAAAAACTTGGCCACAATGGATTATCTCTATGACTTTGGTAATGAATCAACTGTTGGACAAACAAATCCTAGATGAAGAATATAGAAATGATAAAATTCAATCAAATGAAATGGGGGAAGAGAATGAAGAAACCACACTTGTTTTATGGGATTGGGAACCGGACCTAGATTTGGAAGATGGAGAAGAAATAGAGGAAATGCATAATGATGACTGGGAGAAATAATACAAATGGAAGGAAGGTGGAAACACACCAACATCCCCCTTTATGACAACTTCCAGAATGCTCTATAAGATGCGAATAAAAAACACTTCGCCTCATGGATTTGGTGAAGAACAACCGTTTCTCATTGAATCATGAAATTGCAGACAAACCAATTTGCACAATGAAATACCAACAAGATTCCCAGATCTAAAGAGAAGTCTTTATGTCTACTAGATCCAACAGTAAAATGTCGAGAACATGTGACGTGATCCAACAGTAAGGTGCCCAGATCTAAAATGAAGTCGTCATGGCTACTAGATCCACAAGATGCCTAGATCACCACAACCATAACTGATAGTTGAAGAACTTTGATATAACATCCACACCAGTGTACAGATACCTTCTGACATCTGATACAACAGAACATGTGGCTAAGAACACCAAAACAGTGTACAAAAATACCCAGATGGCCAATACACATGCAAATAGCAGACATTCTTCCAATCAAGGTGCAATATAAATATATGTAGAATACCTCAAACATTGAATAAACAAGACCACAATGGTCTATACATTGAAAATGATATCATACATATGAACATCATGAATTTAACAGTAGAATATGGATGTCCATCATACAACATTACTGAAATATGATAGAACATGATAAAATTCAACATTACGTTCCTTCTGAAGAGGAACAATGCTGAATAACCAGATATATGCAACCATGATATGCTTAAACAAGGAAGGAATAACATAAGCAAGCTATCCCACAACATGGATAACGAATTTGCACAAAGTAACTTCCAAGAATAAAGCATATAAAAAACATGATAAGCCCAAAAGACATAAGATATGATAAAATGACATTTCTCAAGAACATATAAATAAATGATGATGCTTCTATGCAAGACCATATAAATTTGAGCAAAAGATTATAAAAAATGATATGACATGATATAAAAGGTAGAGAAGCACAAACATGAGTGAGCATAATAGATACCAAGATAGAATAATGAGCCAAGATTTCACTTAAATATATGAAAATATTTAGTCATCAAGCAACTAATCTTAAGCATAGGTGCATTTCTTATTAGCATTATGTTAATATGCAAGAGATGAATACCATGAAAAATGTCAATGCTTCCATATATGAACGTTAGAGACAAGAAACACATGTCAATGCTTCCATATAGGAACGTTAGAAACAAGTAGGAACAAGATAACCTCTACAATCATAATAATAGAAATCCCATTGCAACAAGAACAAGGTGCTCATGACAAATATTTCAAGATTATGAGATTGCTCAAATCCATATAAATATTGAGTAAAAGATGATCGAAATAAACATGACATGATATATTTAAATCAAAATGTTTAATATGATCAACATATAACAAATTATGATCAACTCATGATATCACTTATAAAAAATTATGAAATTACAAGTCACTAATGCTCTTAATCATGGGTTCATTTCTTGTTAACACTATGTAAGTGTGCAATAGATGAAATGCCCTGGAAATTTCAATGCTTCCATATAGGAATGTTAGAGACAAACAACACAGGAACTAGATACAATCTTTGCAATACATTAAAAAGAAACTATATCTCAATTAAAGAACTTATGACAAGCCAAAAAATATGATATCACATAGATTCAAAAAATTGACTTTACTCAGGAAATTAATTAGCAAGAGCATATAATGATCATAAAGATATTGCTTATAAAAAAACACTGAAATTGCTTTTACACAAAGGTCAGCAATAACATATAAATAAAGCAAATAATGATCACAAGATAACACAAATAGAAGCTTCATTATCATGATTAGAAGAGTGATACCATTTTAGAATATCACTTATAGATATGAAAATATAGTCATGAAACAACTAAATCCTAAGTATAAATTCATTTGTTGATGTCACCATTACCATACTAGAGATCCATGCCCCTGAAAATGTCAAAACATATTCCATACAAAGAAGGTTAAAGACATACGAAGAAGAAAACCTCTGTAAATATGATGAAAAAAAAAAACTAATGGAAAGAGATCAAGAAGCTTATGACAAGAATTTCAATATAAGAGATGAAACTTTTCCAAGATCTGAAAAAATACAGTAAAAAACATAAACTTTACCTACAGCCCTTAGAAAATGTGCCAAATAACGTCACTCATGGGTCTGCCATAGTAAAATCGCGTGTGCTCGCGGGTTATGCACAGAGAATTCACGGTTAGATCTGATACTTGTGGGTCTCTGTACAATGAGTCGCGGTTGAAACACTCGCGGGTCTCTGCACAGGAGGGTAGCGAGTATACTGAAAAAAGCGCAAGTTGTTAGAGTAGACGCGAGTATGTCGTAGCACATGCGGCTCTGTACACTGAAATTCGTGGGTTTGTAGTATACTCGCGGGTTCGCAGTAGGGAAAGTCGCAGTTACCTGTGCTTTCTGGGAAGCAAAAGTCGCGAATGCCCATTTTTAGGCCGAAAAAAGTGTCGATTATGCCGAAGATGAAAACCTGCAAAAAAATGCCAAACTTGGACGAAAATTGTCGATCTAACAACCGGAAGATAGATCTCCTTGAGGAGAAGCCAAAAATCATATAGATCTACAGAAAAAACATCTAGAAACCCTTGAATTTTTTTTTCAAAAAAATACACAACAATGTTAGGGTTAGAAGTAAAAAACTGCATAAACATGTCCATATCTGAAGAGAAGCCTAATGGATACCAGATAGAAAGAAAATCTACAAGAATAAACAATGCCCAGATGATAATAGTTATTGATTGAAATCTATAGAAGGTGTTAGATCATAGCAACCAGCTCTGATAACATGTCAGAAGTATAGATCTAACTAAACTAGCTTACCTATCTTAGCAATCAATAACATATCAACATAAATAAGAATAGAAAGAGGACAAGGAAAATAATACACCACATGGATCACCCAATTGGGCTACATCCACGGGAAGGGTTGCATCTTCCATTAATATGAAAAAGATCTCAAAGATTACATGGCATCCTCACATATGCATCACATCAAGCTTCATCATACAATGTGTGTACAAATGACATACACAACATGTGATATATGATGAATTACAATCAACACATACCCAAAAGGGTCTCCTTCACCTCTCTTATATACAAGGAGGTTTGGATTACAATACATCCCATAACACATGTGGGATAAAAGAATTTCCTCCTCTTTATATAGAGAATGGTTACAAAGGATATAATTACAATGATGCATGTGGGATAACTCTATTTTATAACATTAGAGTTATTTTATGCCTTTAATTGATATTTTACCAATATATCACATAAGTCATCATTATATATTCTAACAAAAGAAAAGGGAGTTGGTTCATCCACAAGAAAACCTTTTAAACCTTTTCATAAGAGAAGAGATGAAAGTCCAAAGTGTCCAACAAATGAAACATATGTTCTTAATTTAAATGAAGTAGGCATGGACCACTTTTGTACTTTCCACCAAGAACATCATTTGAGAAAAACTTGGCCACAATGGATTAACTCTATGACTTTGGTAATGAATCAACTGTTGGACAAACAAATCCTAGATGAAGAAGATAGAAATGATAAAATTCAATCAAATGAAACGGGGGAAGAGAATGAAGAAACCACACTTGTTTTATGGGATTGGGAACCAAACCTAGATTTGGAAGATGGAGAATAAATAGCGGAAATACATAATGTATAAGTCTCATCTATTGATTATGAAACTACGAGTAAGGGACCAGTAGAAAATCAAACTATATCAGTCCCAAAAGGAAAAAAAAACAATGTTGCCCCCAAAGTTCAAAATAAGACAGTTACTATAACTCAACCACCTCAAAAGATGTCGAAGAAAATATATATTAACCCCTCAGAATTTGTAAAAGGATTATGTTCTCTTACTCATAAAGAAGCAACCACTACATCAAGTAATTCTATTGTAGGTGGAAACATTGGAGGAAATCATAATACGGTGTATGAAATCATTGAAGATATTAAAAAGACTAAAGCTAATATATCTTTATTTGAAATGTGCAATATTCCACAGCAGAGGAAAATATTATTGGAAGCATCTAACCTCAATACAAGGACAAATAACTCTACTAGTAAAGATAGGAAACAAGTCATAATTGATCTAGATACTGAGGTTAAAGAAGGTGGTATTGGTAGTAAATCTAAATCTCAAACCTTGCCTTTTATGCTTACTTCTGAAATTTTTAATTATAATGTGCACAATTCTTTGGTGGAATCAGAAGCTTCATCTAATGTTATGCCATTGTCAATTTGTAAAAATATTAATGGACAGCCATTTCCATCTCCCTCTAGGATTATACAGCTTGATAGATCTGATGTTAAAGTAGTGGGAGAGATGAAGAATGTTTTAATTAGATTGGTTGTTGATCAAAGGGTTTTCCAATTCATTGATATAGTTGTGGTTGATATACCAAAGGCTTATGGTTTGTTGTTAAGCAAAGATTGGTCAAGTAAACTAAATGGATACTTTGCTACTGATTGGTCTCACTTGTGGTTGCCTTACTACAATAAGCAAAATCAAATTAAGGTACAAAGGGATCCACATATGAATTTCAATGTGACTAAATTGGAAGGAAGGAGTGAATTTTACGTATTATGTATTGGGAAATTATTTCCTAGAGAAAGAACCTGCATGTTATCAAACTGAAACTACATGTCCTCACTCACATACACAGTCTGATCTCCTTCAATTTTCACGGACTGATGATAATGGATGAAACATAGTATAATTAGTTACTAATGTAGATGTAAATACTAAATCTCATAGAGTAGGATTTGAATTTTGGACCTTATATTTTGACGGCTCCAAGACACGGGAGAGAGTAGGGGTCGGATGTGTTCTTGTAGATCCTCGTGGAAAAATAATATTTCTCTCCTGTAGATTAGAATTTGAATTCACAAATAACATTGGTGAATATGAGGCCTTGATTCAGGGACTAAAAAAGGCTTTAGATTTGAACGTTAAAAATTTAAAGGTTTTTGGTGATTCTGAGATAATTATCAGGAAAGTTAGGAATACTATTCATTGTTTACATCCACACTTAAAAGGATAACAGGAAAAGTTATGGAATTTAATTTGAAATTTTGATACATTTAATATTGACTCCATTCCATCCACGGGGTGTAGAATAGATGGTGTTAAGTAAATCCTTTTGTAAGGTCACATGTTTGAAACTCTGTGGGTATGAGCCTTACAAAAACAAAATATTGATTCCATTCCCAGATCTAAGAATTTTGCTACTGATTTACTAGCTACTTTTGCTTGTCGTTTAATCCCTCTTAATAATAAATTTTCTATTGAACTGCTTTTCAGACCATCTGTCCCAAACAATGTTACAAATTGGAGAGTGTTCGATGATGATAAACATATTATTGAATTTTTAACTGATGAAGATACATTCAAAGGGTTGATTATTGATGAAGCAGAACATCAGTTAAATCTAGAAAATGTGGATGGGAATCAGTCCGAAGGGAATTTTATGTTGAAAGGAGTACGCACTCTAGAGAAACTATTCGATTTACAACATAAGTTCAGAAAACCAGGAAATGTTAAAACCAAGAGTTCCTCGATGTAGTATGAATTGGTGAATTTGGGCATAGAAAATGAACCAAAATATGTCAATCTCGGAACATGTTGTTCACTAGGTGAAAGGCACAAGTTTATTAAATTATTTCAGCAATATAAGGATGTCTTTGTTTGGACGTATGATGACTTGAATACATATGATACTAGCATCATACAACATGTTATTCCTGTTGATGTATATGTAACTTCGGAATGTATTTCATATATGTATATTGTAATCCTATAGAGATGGTATTATTCCTCTATACGGAAGTGTTTGTATTCCTATAGAGATGTTATTATTCCTCTATACAGAAGTGTCGTCATTTATATTGTAAGTGTCATGACTTATACTTGATGGGTTATTAGACCACCTTGTTTGGGTTGGCCCTGTATAAATCATGTGCGTCGAAGGGTTATTAGACCACCCTATTGGGGGTCGGCCATGTGGGTCAAAGGGTTATTAGACCACCCTATTGGGTGTCGGCCCAGTTAGCATTATGTTATGTGGTTAAGTTAAGGCCGACCTAGTAAAGGTTATTAGGCAAGTCAAGTCAAGTATAAATAGAGTGCGGGAGGCACTCTATTTCATCATTCTATTCTCTCTCACACTCTTGAGAGAGTGGCGCACTTGTGGAGGAGGAGAAGTTGCTGATAGGAGATGTCTATCTCTTATGCTTGGGTTGTATCATTTCTCTATCTATCTCTGAGGAAGTTATTGGGGTTTTTCACCTTTATGGTTTTCCCCAAGTAAACTCTATGTCTCTTGTGTGCTTGCATTATGGTATCCATGATTGATATGCTGTAGATATGCTGTACATGTTGTTCTCTCAGTTAAAATCCTATATCAGATTGAAGTAAATTCTAAAAAATTAACATGGTATAAGAGGTAGCCTGAAAGAAGGCATGGTATGGCATGTATGACACTTGTTGCACTTGCGATGCTAGGGCTTGATATAGCAAAAACCAGTCATCGTATAAATTTCGCTATAAATACATTTCGGCTAGGTTTCAGGGTCTGAAAATTGTACAGGGTGAATCTAAGATCCCCATGTACCTTGTGTCCAAAGGAAAAACTCTAATACATTGTACTTTGTGATTTATGATCTGTACAATATAGGGTTTCTGCCTCTTCCAGATATCAGTCATAAATAGGTGACCTTTGAAAAAATGTCATAACTTGGGATAGGAAGCTCCAAATGAAATTTAGTAAAAAGTGACAGGTAGTGCACGTACTGTACTTTCTCAGGTAACTTTTTCAGAGGCCAAAACTGAACCAGTGACACGTGGCACGCCATACAAGTTTGCTCTCCTGTTTTATCCCATAAACAGGTCACGTTGCGACACTTGGCATAACTCTCTCTCAGAAAATCCATTTGAGGTCAGACCTATGGGGTTGGAAAGATGAAAGGTCAGGATATCACACGAAATGTTTTTAGACCCTGTGGATCGAAAATTTTGGAGTTACACCAGAAACAATCAGGAATATATTTATGTCAAAACATAATTATTTTTTAGCACCTTCATTCATGGCTTCCAAAATTTAGGGTTTCGGAGAAAGTTGGAATTTTTGTAATCGGAGACTACGGCTGAATGCCACTCATCAAAATTGAAATTTAGAGACCAATATCAGAATTTTTGGTTGGGCATAAGGTCGGGCTTGATCAAACCCTAGTTCGGGACTTTGATCGAAAAAGTGGAAAATTAGGGCTTCTGCAAAAATGGGAATTTTTTAAATCTGTGACCACCGCTGGAAGCTCCTCAGGAAAATAGAAGCTTAGAGATTTTGATTGGATAGAAGGCTGTGCTTTATCAAACCCTAGTTCGGGGTCATGTCCAGTGAATTCGAAAGTTTCAAAGTCAAATTTGAGGGGCGAAACTTTGCAGTTTTCAAATTATGAGTATACCAGCTTGATCAGCTCATCAAGGCACATATTTCTATCCTTTCAGAAGTTTGAAATTCAAAGTTTGAATTTTTAGGGTTTCTCTGACAAACCCTAATCCAGCTCTAGATCCAGTTCTTGCAAATCAAGTGGATTGGGTTAAGCCTAGAAGAGAATGGATTGGTCACCTACATAAGTGAAGAAGTTCTCGTTTCGGAGGGAGATGAGGCTAAGGCCTTACATAAGAAGATTACAAGCAATCTCGACAGGTATGACTCATCCATGTATGTTTCGAGATTTGTTCATGATTAAGTTTATAGTATGTTTGTCTTCATGTTATTACGGTTAGTACAATCTTGATTAAATTTAGACTTGTCGTATCACCTTAATAAAATTATGAATCCATGATAGAAGATATTCATTGATTAGGGTGTTGACACTTATGATTGTACTAATGCATTATGGTGTTGTATGAGGTTTATGTTTTCCGCTAACATGAAAGGTACACCAAGAAAGACAAATCATGTTCTAGTTCAAGAACATATGATCATGATGACATGAGGACAAAGATTCATCCATTGTCATGAATCACTTAGAAGATCTATTTGCGAGGTATGTATAACTTGGTTCTATAATGGTTAACCTATGAGATATGCAGGTTACTAGCACAAGTCATTGAAGAGAACAAGAGGACATCATGTGGGTATGTTAGACATAACTAGCTAACATACCAATCCAGGTATGTTTTTCCTATATCAAGTTAGAATCCTACCTTGTGTTAGGATCCCTTATATAAATATACTTGGTATGATTGGTTATGTTTATTCATAAAGTTAGAAATATAAGTAATCAAGGGTTTATGCATTTTATGTCTCTTATCTTGATTGATGATTTAACTAACCTATGATCAAATAAGAATATGCATGAATAAAAGAAGACTTCCCTGAAACCTTGAATACTAATGTTTATTATCTGTGTTTGAAATGATCATGACTATACATGTTTAAGATTATTGTGTTTTGCTAGTATTAAGATTATACTAATGAATGTGTGATTATGTATGAGACCTTGAGGATAACACAATGATGATACTAATAAGCATGCATAGTGATGGATATAAGTTCAAGGACAGGTAATCCAGGAAGCAAAGATCAAGAGGGAGCACACTCTAGTTGTTCCTGCAAGGAAGCAAAGATCAAGAAGGAGCACACTTCAGTAGTTTCTGCAAGGATGCAGATATTCAGAGGGAGTTGACCACTTTTCACAATCCACATCAGAATGGAGTTGCAGAAAAGAAGCAAAGACTAAGAGGGAGTCAACCCAACAAACAAACAAAGATAAGTATTTGAATCCTTGCATATTTTATTGTTTAAATAATACTGTTCAATAATGTATATACTCATGTTCCTAGAATTAGGTTGTGTATTATGCATATTAGAATAGTTGCATTGATGAACAGTATACTACTAATATACATGGGTAAGTGGCCTATGGCACTGTACAACATTCCATTGCTACTTATCTAGAATGAAACCTCTTTGCTGACATGTTGGGAGTTGTGCACACTCTTAACAATGTTCTGGTAGAGATTGGAAGGCATCTAGAAAGTTACGGGATATGGATAAATGTTGTATTGAAGCATTGGCTAAGATAATTGCATGACTGTATGACATATTTCTTTATGTGTAAGAATTTGTTCTGAAAACTATGAGATGTTTTCTAATCATGCAATTTAACTCGTTGTGTAGGAAAGATCGTATACCATCACCTACAAAAGAAGGACTACAACATTTGTTCAACAACAAAGTTATCTATTGAAAACATTGAAGATATTGAAGTTCCCAGGATCTGGGAAGAATGCCATGATCGAGGAGTACCAGTCGATCATGAAGATGTTTGGGATGCAGTCCCAAGACCTGAAGGGGAGTCTGTAGTGACTTCCAAGAGGATCTACAAGATCAAGCATGCTGCAGGTGGTAGCATAGATACTTTTGCTCCTATAGCCAGATACACTTCCATTAGATCAGTACTTTCTCTGGCTGCAGTGATGAAAGGGAAGATACACCAGATGGATTTCAAGACAGCTTTCTTGAATGGTGTAGTTGAAGAAGAAGTGTATGTGGAGAAGCCACTTGGTTCTGAGACACATGACAGGGAGTCACATATGTGCAGAACTTAGGATAGATAGCTTTCTATCCAGTTTGGGCTTTACCAAGAGTAAAGCGGATTCCAACCTTTACTACAAGGTTGAGGAAGGCAATCCAGTGATACTACTTTTGTATATGGATGACCTATTTATTACAGGTGAAGATAGATTGATTGCAGACATGCAGCGGAAGCTTTCTGCCGAGTTCGAGATGAAGAACTTGTGGATGATGCACTATTTTCTAGGTATGGAGGTGTGGCAGAGTGCAGGTGGAATCTTCCTTGGACAAGGGAAGTATGCAGTAGAGATCCTGAAGAGGTTCGGGATGATGGATTGCAAGGCCATGGCCACACCTATGGCATCAAACCTGAAGCTTTTGTGTGACACTTCATCTGAGCCAATTGATATCACTATGTACCGTTAGATGATTGGGTCCTTGATTTACCTAACGAACACGAGACCAGATATTTGCTTTGCGGTGAACACATTGAGCCAGTTCCTGACGGATCCAAGGAGTGTTCACCTGGTTGCTGTAAAGCATATTCTGAGGTACCTGAAGGGTACAGTTGATTATGGGCTCAAGTATGATGCGAATCAAAAGTTTAACCTACAGGGTTATGTTGATTCAGATTGGGCAGGCAGTGCTGCAGATAGGAAGAGCACTTCTGGGTGCTGCTTCAGTATGGGATTAGGTGTGATCTCTTGGTTTAGCAGGAAGAAGTCCTGTGTAGCACTGAGTACAGCCGAAGCAGAGTATGTTGCAGCATGTTCAGCTAGTTGTGAGGCAGTATGGATTTGGAAGCTACTGTCTGAGTTATTTGATCTCCCGTTGGATGCTACTGGTATCTTCTGTGATAATCAAAGTTGTGTGAAGTTGTCTGAGAACCCGGTGTTCCACGACAGGTCGAAACACATTGAGATCAAATATCACTATATCAGGGATATGGTGCAGAGAGGAGCAGTAAAGATCTTATATGTTGTGACGGACGAGCAGATTGCAGATGTGTTGATGAAACCACTAGCCAGAGTGAAGTTCAAATACTTCAGAGAGAGGCTTGGTGTTCTTCAGATTGATGACACTTTGAGGAAGAAGTGATGGACACATTTGCAGAAGCCATTCCAAGAATGTTGGAAGGAGGATCCTTCACATGGCTGTGGATGTAAGTGTTGGATGATGAGCATCAGGATGATGCTCTAGTTACTACTCTGTATATGCATCAGGATGATGCTGGATATGATCAGTTGGATCATTTATATGTATATGTATGTATGCATCATGTTGGATGCTGGACATGATCAGTTGGATAATTTATATGTATATGTATGTATGCATCATGTTGGATGATGGATATGATCAGTTGGATAATTTATATGTATTTGTATATGCATCATGTTGGATGCTTGGATCATGTATCTATGTATGTATCAGGTGGATACATTGTATGATCAGGTGGATCATGTATGGTGATATGTATCAGATAGATACTTGGTATGCATCAGGTGGATGCATTGTATGATCAGGATGATCATGATGACGAGCTTCAGGATGTTTCTCTAGATGATATGTATCAGGACGGTACAGTGATGATGATCAGTATGATCATGAGTATCAGGATGATGCTTTGTGCAATGATGATCAGTTAGATCATGAGTATCAGGTTGATACTTGAAGGTCAGAGATGATATGTGGCAGGTTGTGCAAATAGCATGTAATCAGTCCTCAAAAATCCAATAGGTTGAGTTGTGTGCTCGTAATCAGTCCTAGGATGAGGTATTGCTATGTAGTATGTAATCAATCCTCAGAGATCTGATAGGTTGAGATGTGTGCTCGTAATTAGTCTTGGGATGAGGTATTACTACGGAGACAAGTAATCAGTCTTGGAGATCCAAGAGGTTGAGCTGTGTGCTCGTAATAAGTCCTGGGATGCTCTTTAGAGATCTTGTCGGTCATGTTGCGGCACATAAATGTTCCTGGGATGCTCTTTAAAGGTATTGTCTATTCACATGTAATCAGTCCTGGAGATCCGAGAGGTTGAGCTATGTGCTTGTAATAAGTCCTGGGATACTCTTTAGAGATCTTACCGGTCATGCTACGGCACATAAATGTTCCTGGGATGCTCTTTAAAGGTATTGTGAAGGGGATGCATGTAATCAGTCCTGGGAGATCTTGCAGGTCGTGCTTAGGCACATAAATGTTCCTGGGATGCTCTTGTTAGGTATTGCATCAGCACATAAAATTAGTCCTGAGAGACCACCTCTATTAGACCGTTCACACAGATGATGAAGACCTACAGGTAGTGGGCCTACATCCAGTATGAAAAAGGACTGGCTTTGTAGAACTTCCTATGATGAGTAGATTCATAGATTGATTGAGATAGAAGCAGTAGTGACGATGACGATGACGATGACTCGATGACGATTATCCAGTGACGATGATCCAGAGAATAAGTCTTGTGCTAGAAGGCCTGTGTCGAGAAATACCTTCCTAGTTAAGAGGGAGTGTTGATGTCTATGTAACTTCGGAATGTATTTCATATATGTATATTGTACTCCTATAGAGATGGTATTATTCCTCTATACAGAAGTGTTTGTATTCCTATAGAGATGTTATTATTCCTCTATACGGAAGTGTCGTCATTTATATTGTAAGTGTCGTAACTTATACTTGATGGGTTATTAGACCGCCTTGTTGGGGTCGGCCCTGTATAAGTCATGTGGGTCGAAGGGTTATTAGATCACCCGATTGGGGGTCGACCATGTGGTTCAAAGGGTTAGTAGACCACCCTATTGGGTGTCATCCCAGTTAGCATTATGTTATGTGGTTAAGTTAAGGCCGACCTAGTAAAGGTTATTAGGCAAGTCAAGTCAAGTATAAATAGAGTGTAGGAGGCACTCTATTTCATCATTCTATTCTCTCTCACACTCTTGAGAGAGTGGCGCACTTGTGGAGGAGGAGAAGATGCTGCTAGGAGATGTCTATCTCTTATGCTTGGGTTGTATCATTGCTCTATCTATCTCTGAGGAAGTTATTAGGGTTTTTCACCTTTATGGTTTTCCCCAAGTAAACTCTATGTCTCTTGTGTGCTTGCATTATTGTATCCATGATTGATATGCTGTAGATATGTTGTACATGTTGTTCTCTCAGTTAAGATCCTATATCAGATTGAAGTAAATTATGAAAAATTAACAATTTTTATCAAACAAGGGGTAAATCATTTCAACAAAACTTCAGAAAGTGAATCCCACTTTAGAACCCCTTATTCAGAAAGAATTAAAGAAGCTACTATATGCCAAGATCATTTTCAAAGTCAGACATTCTAAATGGGTGGAATATTGTGCCTGTATGCAAAAAATACAGAGAGATAAGGTTATGTGTGGATTTCGAAAACTTGAATAGAGCATCTGATAAGGATAATTATCCTGTTCCACCCATGGAAAAAATATTATAGCTCGTATCAATTTCAGAAATGTTCTCCTTATGAGATGAATTTTCAGGATACAATCAAGTGTTAGTGGTGGAAAAAGATCGTCTCAAGACAAAATTTTGCACGAAATGGGGAACATTTTCTTATAGAAGGATGCCATTTGTCCTTATGAATGTTGGAGCCACTTTCCAAAGGGCCATGGACATTGCTTTTCAAGGATTAATTGGCCACAGTGTAGTTGTATATTTGGATGATGTCATAGTTTTCTCCAATAAGAGGGAAGACCATGCGTACCATCTAAAACAAATTTTTGAGCGATGCAAAAAATATGGTGTTTCCTTGAACCCCAAGAAAAGTGTATTTGTTGTTTTGGAATGGATATTGTTGGGCTGTGGAATTGCCCCTTTTTTACCACACTTATTACATATTTTTCCTTGTTACACCCTATTTCCATGAACCATATATATGCCTTTCTTCTAGATCAATCAAGAATCATGACAAGGTATAATTCATTATTGCTTCATTTATTTAATGCCTAAGATTGTTATGGTTAAGAATTATAGCCTTTGATTTATGCTAACTTGTGTTGATTTCATTAAGTCAAGATCAACACACAAGTGTATCAGCCACAATGACTTGGGAAAGAATCACATGTGGTGCCAGATGTTACTCTTCATATTTAGTTCCTCACATTAATATGAACAACCCACCTTTCCACGTGGAGCTGTAACATGACTTCGCTGAAACAAAGCATTGCTGCAATAGACAGGATGCATTCCAATTGGTTAATCCATTGATCCATTGATTGCTAGAGTAACGACATCCTTCATGTCCAACAGCCTCATTCAATATGGCTGTAACAGTTCAGTTGTAACTCTGCAGCATGAAGATCAGAGATCTTCATTGCTGCACGAAACTAGTGGATCACGAAATGTACTTTGCATGTATAAATATGGGAAGGCTTTCAGAGTCTGGGGTTGGTTAATTATCATTTTGTACGGGCTGTAACAGAGAGTTAAGACTTTGGATTACCATATTTAATATAAAGAGCAAATTTCTTCATATTTATGTGTCTTAATTTGTGGTAGTTCACGGCATCTCTGTTAGAAGGCCATGGCCCTCCTTCTCACAGATATCTCCGAGTTAAGTAGGTAGTTTAATTTCTTTCCTGTTGTGTGGTGTGGAATTGCATTTAGGCGTGTTACTGTTAGCTGCAACATAAAGTTTATAATTGCATTCTTCTTTGGTAGTTTATGATTGCATCCTGAATAGATGCAACTGTGTGGTGTGACAGTCGACTATGTAGGTTAGTTTATTTGATGCATGGTGTGTTAGAATTAGTTGTTACAACCAAGCTCAGCTTTAATTCCTTTCAGTCATTTATGCTTTCTAGGATTTCCAATATTAATCAAATCAGAGTTCAAGCTTATTTTTAGTTCTGGTTGTTGTTGTATCTTTTCTGCATTCATTAGATTAGACAGATTGTGATTGAGTTACAGTAGCTGCTAGATGAATTAGTTTGGTAGAGATTGAATACCTTAGTTTGATAATTATAGGATTTAACTTCTTGCAAAAGTAATCTAGTTCATATTTATTCTTAGATCAATAACTGCTGGGTTGATATCTGTAGGAAGGTAATTGTACTTTGAATTCCTAGATGGATAAGTTAGATTAGTTTTAGTTATGAGGTGAGTTTGGCTGAGCAGATAGGTAGGATTATTTATCTCCATTTATTTAATCAACTACTTGAAATGTTTATGCATAGATTGTGCTTATTGCCATTGAAATAAAAGACTTCCTTGGGTTGAAAATTTATATTGAGCATCCTGTGTGTTAGTTGTAATTAATTAGCATATAGGGTGACCAATATTTTGGCGCCGTTGCCAGGGATGGTAATTGATAGACATAGTTAGTATTTTTTATTGATTTCATTTTTGTTTGATTATTTACAGCATGCATGAATACAAGAAAAACAAATCCGGAACCCCCTTTGAATACTAACATTGCAGGTGAAAGAGGTTGTGGTCGTAATACAGGTCTGGGAAGACAAACATTTATCGACGATATAATTGCTAGAGTTGGCTCTTCCACTGAACACCGCAGAAATCTACAGGAAGAGGAAATTTTGTTCCTCCCAATCTTGAGAATTCAGCATCAACTATGGAGAACGCAACGAGCCCTCTACTTCCATTGTAGAGAAGAAACCTCCTGAAGACGAGGGAAGCATTGTGGGTGCACCGGATAGAGAGGAGATCTACCATATTAACGGGACCAGATTTACTAAAGAAGTGTGGTTGGAGACTCACCGAGAAGCAGAGGAAGAGAGAAGGAGAGAAGAAGAAAGGAGGGAAGCAAAAGCAGAGGAAGAAAGAATAAAGAAATCCATTGAATATTGGACCAACATGGCTAATAGAGAACATGAAGGAGAAAATGAATGCCAGGATAACCGTGAAGAGGAAGTTGAATATAATCATCCTGGTGATAATGTGGTCGCGCTTGAATTCCCTATCCTCCAGACGCCAGGGGAAGCTCTTATGAAACATATTTCACCATCAGTCCTCCCGAATTTCCATGGTAAGTCCTCTGAAGATCCTGATGAATTTCTTTTTGAGTTCAACATCCTCTGTCGCAGTTATGACTATACCTCCAGTTCTCAGAAGATGAAACTATTCCTAGCCACCTTGAAAGGAAATGCTTTGCGCTGGTTCATGAGTCTAGGTCGTGAGACCATTACTACTTGGGATCAATTGAAACAAACCTTTCTTTCTAAATATCAAGAATATTGTAGAACCAGATATAGAAAGGAAGAGTTGTTTAAAATGGTTCAGAAGGAAGAGGAGAGCTTGGAATATTTTGTTGAAAGATTGTTGTATAATCTACAAAGGTCTGGCCACACTGCGATTGGAAAAGATGTACTCAAGATTATCTTTCTACGGGGAATTAGAGAAGATTGCCTTGATATGTTGAATTTGTTGGGGAAAGGGGATATCTCAAAGGAAACTTTTGAGAAGATTGTCAAATTATGTCGAAGGTATTCAAGGGGATCCTTTAGAACTAACAAACGGGATAAAGACCAAGATCGGGATGTCTTCACTAGGACACAGAAATCAACTAGTGGAGGAGCCACTCGAGAAGAAATAGGAAACTTACTGGAGAATTTCAAAACATATATGATGAATTCCATTTCCTTAGAGTTAGATGTCTTGAGAGAAAAACAGAGGAAACTAGTAGAAGATATTACACTGGGAGTGGAAAAAAGCATCCACTGAAAGAATGCTCACTGGACAAGGCAGAGATATGTAGGATATGTGAATTAGAGCATGATACCAAGGAATGTCCTTCATTACCAAAATTCAAAGCAGTCCTGCAGGCATCCACTTCGGATGTGGAACAGGCTTACTTTATTGCACAAAAGAAACCTTGGCAGCCTCAAAATCAAGGTATGAATTCAGATCCATCATTTTTCTTGAATAATATGAATGGTATGAATAATGAATACACAATTCCCTTCACATTATTCTAATAAACAGTGGCATCTATCTCAAAACCCAATGCAAAATCCTAACTCTTGGACACCATGGTCACAACAATTGAACCATCAAGATCCTTGGAATCCCAACTGGAGAAATTCTTACCCAGGAAATAACTTTCCTCATCACCAGACTCAATATCAATAGTACCCTCCTCAACAGTATCCTCACCAACTGTATCAGCAGCCACAACTCCAATTCCAAAACAATGTCACACCTATGAATGCACCACTTCGACCACAACTACCTGCACAACCTAACCCAAACCCGAATAATAAAGCAAATCATAAATTTGAGACTGCCAACATGCCTGCGTATTCCATCTCTCAAATTCCCTGTAATGACATACAATTACGATCAGGGAGGGTAGTGGAACCCATAATCATTGAGGATTTCCCATCCCCAGTGACTGAAACTGGAGTGAATCAACACTTTGAGAATATGGTTAACTCAACAATCCTTGTCATTGAGGATGCTGACATTCCTACCGAAACAATAGCTGAAACTCAGGAAGTAACACACGATGAAGCACATCCTACACAATCGATAAGAGAGATGCCATATCCTGAACGATTGGCCCTACAAAAAATAGTGGAACAACCTGTAATGTTCCTTGTTAGGAATTTTATTAAAATGGCAAATTTTCACTTTTTTTCCTAGTTAGACCTTTGACTAGTTTTGAGCTCTAGGTCCCCAAATTGCTCCAATTGCTCCCAAATACTCCGAGAAGGTATATAGATGATTTTAAAACATAAATATGTGTTTCAGGGATGCTTTTAGACCTTTAAAATACTTCTGCAAATCCTCTTTCAATTCTGGCCAATGTAGGGAACTTTAATAGTAATTTCCCTTTGACTAGTATTGGTCTCTAGGTCTCAAATTGACTCCAAATGCCTTCAAATATTCAAGTAAGGTGTATGAATGATATTAGGAATTTAATATGATTTTACGGGATGATATATGGCCACCAAAAGACCTCTGCAAACTCTATTAACATTCTGGACCAAGTATGCAATTTTAGTAGTAATTTGGGGTTCAAATCCCCCTGGGGCAAGTATTGAAAATGGATTCCCAAATGCCTCCAAAACCACTCAAATTTATGAAAATAGGTAGGGGATGTCTCAAGGATGTTATTAAGGTCTCATGTGCATCATTAATTGATTATTATCTCTATTCCAACCCCCTCCCATTCAGTTGAAAAAATCACCAATTCGACCCTTGGGGAAATGGCACTATTTCTTCTCCCAATGCAATTAAATTGAGTAAAAAATACTTCAAATGCTCAAGTACAGTACATGAAACTTTAAAATACATCCATGGTAGTATATTATTCATAAATGTATCAGATAACCATCCATTCATTCAAAATCATCAGCATTATCATGCTATACATCAATGTAGTGGGGAAATGACACTGTTCTTTCATTACAAGTGAGATTTATACATTTCTACTTGGAATTTCGACCTGAAACTTTCTGGAGATGAACAAAAGAGTATTTACTTCATATTACAAAATAAATGGGGTATGAGAAGCTCCCCCAAAGAGTACAATAGCTCACCAAAAATGCCCTCCCTCAAGGATCAAGAATATGCCATCAAATCTGGAAATGGTTGAGAGAATGTGCTGCAATAGAAGAAACCATGAGCTGCCCTGTAACTTACACCTGCAAATAAAGACTCCATTAAATCTCCCCATGAAAATTCTGAATGGCCTTTCCAATTACCAACTTGGATGGGAATCTTTCACCCTCGAAATTGGCGAAGGCAAGAAACTAGTCATCCACTAGCTCTCCCTCTACACAAATGCAATTGAAAATTATACAAATGATCAAAAGATTCTTTGATTCTTTGTTATTGAATTTATAAATTTCTAATGTCCTCCATGGGTCGAATTCCTTCTAAGAGACTCATGCCAACTCAAGTTGGGAAGAGATTCCAAAGAACGCCACTTGTACAACAATTCCTAGTCTCCCACTTCCACCAAATCACATGTGGAAGCATATTAGCTGCCCTAACACCCTTGAGCGCCCTCTTGGAGTCTATTTTTAGCCCTGACATGTCATATATTTCATATGTCATCCTTCAGGTCTGATGTGTGTCAAAGGTGTCATAGCATCTTCATCATTGTTGTCATAGAGCTAGGGAATCTAGCCCAAGTGTCTCACTAGCTCCAAATTGCCTCTTCCTCTTCCATGGGAGTTACTCTTCCTCTATATTTCGACCTCATTGATTCATTCCAATTAATATTGACCTTATAACTCATCCCAATAACATTATGCTTCCCATGGATTTGAAATTGCAAGAAGAGGATGCCATGTGGCACATAAATTCTAGCTTGTGTGGGTCTCACTTCCTCCATGTATCTTCATGATCAAATTCCATTTTTATTTTCACTTGTATATATTTATTTATCTCATTTATTAAATATTTATTCCATCCTAATGTTACAACATCATTTATTATCCCCATTATTCCAAATCCCAAAGCTTCCACCCCAAACCTAGGAAACTAGTAATTTTCCTCCTTGGCAATTATTTGACCTTTAGCATCACTTTGACAAACTCTAATGAATAGGGCCAATTTTCTTAGGCCATTGTGACCCAATGCCAAATTTGGGACATGAATAATCCTCCCTTCCCAATATTGCTTGTCCTCAAGCAATTTCAAACATGGGTGTTGAAGAACCTGCTTTCTGTATAATTCTTTGAAGTTGTCATTGAATTGACCAACCTTGAGTCTTTGAGTTTCTATGAAGATTTTAGAGAGGAACCACCATGCTTACTGCTGCACTACTCTGATAAAAATCACTTTATTAAGTGGGAAATCCATCTCTCATACTGCTTGTTTCCCCAAAAAATTTGAAACCAATGAGATAAAAATTATTCCAGGGTCCCATTGCTTGTATTGCACCCCAACAATTAAGCGTGCTCTCCAACCCATACCATCAGATAAGAGGATTCTTGGATCCCATTTTCTTATATGCATTCTTCCAAACATCATGAGTACAACATATATATCATCAAAGTACATAAAACCATAATGAAAATGTACATCAAGGAGATGCTTCATCAAAGAGTCATGAAAGTGCTTATACCTCAAAGCAAGTAGACCACCATTTTCCAAGTGCATACAATCTTCAAGTGACCCATCAAATCTGATCCAATGACATAGGTGAGGATCCCATGTCCTATAATGCTGCTCCAAAAGGATGTGATATGCATCAAAATATTCAGCCATGTATTCCTTCATCCAAGAATTGAATGAAGAATCTCCACTAAAATTTGAACCAAATAATGAGCAGAAAAAACAAGGAGACTTCAAAGGACTCAAAGAATTCTCACCCATACATCCATGAATGCGAGAACAATAAAAATATATCAAAGTATGTGGCTTCCAACAAAAATTTTCTCCAATCATAAATTTATTCACCCAAGTGTTGGATGGAGTTCCTCCAACATCAAATGAACCAAGTGTTGAGAAAGAAAAACCATGAGTCTTCAAGTGACTCAAATGCATATCATAGGTGCATCATCATAAAGTAACAAATGATGCGGTTGAAAATGTGAATAAGAATGTGCTCCAACCATGTCATCATAAAAAGTAAATCTAGGAGTTCCATACTCCTCATGTGGCACCATAAAAAAGAACCCTTTCACCCATACTTCATTGACACTAATGTTGCAAAGCATGTAATTGTAGGATGTAGGAGAATGAACTAACTCACCCAAATGATCAAAAAGTGCAAAAGTTTCATCATGGGAAGGATCCATATGGGTAGTATCATGCAACTCCTTCAAAAGTGTGAAACCTTTGTCATAGATTGGTTCCAATGTAGAGGAATCATGCTCTTCTTTAAAAATTGCATAACCTTCATCAAGAGACAATTCAAGTTACTCTTCCACCACATCAAGTGTTTGGATTTCTTCAAGATCATATTCAAACACATCAAGAAAATTCACATTTCCACATTTCTCATGATCCACCATGTCATGAGAATCCTCCAAACAATCTACCATTTGACAATCTGAAATATAGGAGGAAAAACAAGTATCTTGCAACTTTTCAAGAAGTTGCTCATTTTGAATTGTGAGCTTATGATTATCCTCATTATTCTTCAAGTATTCATCATGTAACAATTCATTAATCTCAAACAAATGGTTTCTATAAAAAATCAAAGACATGAAATTACCTTTGATGTGGCACATTGCTCTTTGAATCTTCTCCATGTCTTCAAGGAAGGATGTTTCCTCCAATGAAGTAGCTCTCCAACAAGAATTTGACACCAATGCTTGAGTGTCATGGAGAATGCCGAGGGATTCTTGGATCTTCTTTTCATTCATCTTTAAGGATCCTTCAAGAAAATGAGGCTCTTGCAAATGAACCTCCTCATCTTCTTCATTTTTGCTTGGACCAACTTCATGAAGCTCAAGTGGTGATGGGGAAGTTGATCTTGGTTCTTCTTCAAATGATACAAGGTCTTCATTATCATTCTTAATGGAACTTGGACTTGAAGCAACACTTTTAAAAGCGATCTCTATGTCACCAACATAGAGGTGTGAGCACCCATCAATAGGTAATCCTTCATAGCTTAAGCATCCATCAGTAGATGCTCTTTGGTTCATGTCTAAGCTAGAAGATGTCTCGAAATGATCTTCCATATTCTCAATAGAATCTTCTTCATGCTCTTGTGATGCCTCTTCCTTTTGCTCCTTCAAGCAAGCTGATGCATTTTGTCCCTTGTTTTTCTTAGGATCAATATCTTTGGAATCTATTTTTGAAGAATCCCCAAAAGCTCTCCTCAAGTAGGACATCATTTCTTGCACACATATATGATATTCTCTTCAAGGTTCTTTACAAGAAGGGCATAAACCTTTCTTTACTAACTCCACATCTTCGTTTTTGGGCCTATTTTCAAAAATATGTTTAGCAAAGTACTCAAAAGACATGACATTTTGTGTATTTTTGCTCAAAGCAAGATATTCTTGATATTTTTGATATTGTTGGGGCAAGGTTTTATATGTTGTTTTCCATCTTTGGAACTCATTCATAGAATTATCCTTGGTTGGTGTGACACACTTATATTCATCAGATTTAAATTCATAAGAATAATCTTCATTTCTATTGAAGTTGTAAGAAGTTTTGCATGATGGCACCTCTTCCTCATACCATTCACATTCTGCTTCATATTGCTCATAAGCATCTGCATATTCCTAATAAGAAATGTACTCATAGGATTCATCATAATAGTAAGACATGGTTGCCAATTATTCTTGAATGTATGTACCTAATCCACAGGTGCAATTACCATGCTCTGATACCAGTGTAATGTCCCTTGTTAGGTATTTTATTAAAATGACAATTTTCACTTTTTTTCCTAGTTAGACCTTTGACTAGTTTTGAGCTCTAGGTCCCCAAATTGCTCCAGTTGCTCCAAAATATTCTGAGAAGGTATATGGATGATTTTAGAACATAAATATGTGTTTCAGGGATGCTTTTAGACCTTTAAAATACTTCTGCAAATCCTCTTTCAATTCCAGCCAATGTAGGGAACTTTACTAGTAATTTCCCTTTGACTAGTATTGGTCTCTAGGTCTCAAATTGACTCCAAATGCCTTCAAATATTCAAGGAAGGTGTATGAATGATATTATGAATTGAATATGATGTTCAGGGATGATATATTTCCACCAAAAGACCTCTGCAAACACTATTAACATTCTGGACCAAGTATGCAATTTTACTAGTAATTTGGGGTTCAAATCTCCCCTGGGGTAACTATTGAAAATGGCTTCCCAAATGCCTCCAAACCCACTCAAATTTATGAAAATATGTAGGGGATGTCTTGAGGATGTTATTAAGGTCTCATGTGAATCATTGATTGATTATTATATCTGTTACAACCCTCTCCCATTCAGCTCCAAAAATCACCAATTCGACCCTTGGGGAAATGGCACTATTTCTTCTCCCAATGCAATTAAATTGAGTAAAAATACTTCAAATGCTCAAGTACAGTACATGAAACTTGTAAAATACATCCATAGCAGTTTTTTAATCATAAATGTATCATATAACCATACATTCATTCTAAATCATCAACATTATCATGCTATACATCAATGTAGTGGGGAAATGGCACTGTTCTTTCATTAAAAGTGAGATTTATACATTTCTACTTGGAATTTCAACCTGAAACTTTCTAGAGGTGAATAAAATAGTATTTAATTCATATTAAAAAATAAATGGGGCATTATAATCTCCCCCAAAGAGTACAATATCTCACCAAAAACTCCCTCCCTCAAGGATCAAGAATATGCCATCAAAACTGGAAATGGTTGAGAGAATGTGCCGCAATAGAAGAAACCATGAGCTTCCCTGTAGCTTACACCTGAAAATAAAGAATCCATTAAAGCTCCAAATGAAAGGTCTGAATGGCCTTTCCAATTACCAACTTGGATGGGAATCTTTCACCCTCGAAATTGGCTAAGGCAAGAAGCTAGTCATCCACTAGCTCTCCCTCTACACAAATGCAATTGCAAATTATACAAATGATCAAAAGATGCTTTCATTATTTTTTATTGACATTTATAAAGTCCTAATGTCCTCCATGGGTCTAATTCCTTCCAAGAGACTCATGCCAACTCAAGTTGGGAAGAGATTCCAAAGAACGCCACTTGTACAACAATTCCTAGTCTCCCACTTCCACCAAATCACATGTGGAAGCATCTTAGCTTCCCTAACACCCTTGAGCACCCTATTGGAGTCTATTTTTATCCCTGAAATGTCATATATGTCATATGTCAGCCTTTAGGTTTGATTTGTGTCATAGGTGTCATAGCATCTTCATCATTGTTGTCATAGAGCTAGGGAATCTAGCCCAAGTGTCTCACTAGCTCCAAATTGCCTCTTCCTCTTCCATGGGAGTTACTCTTCCTCTATATTTCGACCTCATTGACTAATTCAAAGTACTATTGACCTTATAACTCATCCAAAGAACATTATGCTTCCCATGGATTCAAAATTGCAAGAAGAGGATTCCATGTGGCACATAAATTCTAGCTTGTGTGGGTCTCACTTCCTCCATGTGTCTTCATGATCAAATGCCACTTTGATTTTCACTTGTATATATTTATTTATCTCCTTTATTAAATATTTATGCCATCCTAATTTTCCAACATCATTTATTATCCCCATTATTCCAAATCCCAAAGCTTCGACCCCAAACCTAGGAAACTAGTAATTTTCCTCCTTTGCAATTATTTGACCTTTAGCATCAATTTGAAAAACTCTAATGAATAGGGCCAATTTGTTTAGGCCATTGTGACCCAATGCCAAATTTGGGACATGAAACAACCTTGATTCAATCTCTTAGGAGAATTGAAGACTTTGTATGTCAAAATCCCACTGTTACAAGCCCTCCATGATGTGCCCATTTATGCCAAAACCGTTAGGGATCTATGTGTAAAGAAGCCAGGAAGAAAGCCTAGGGTCCTCCCAATGTCCATGTATTGGGAAAGCATTCTGAATTAATAATGGGGAAGAATCCTATGGAAAAATATGATGACCTTGGAAATCCTACTGTTACAGTTCACATAGGAAACACACAAATCCCCAACGTATTGGTAGACTTAGGCACGGTTATCAATGTTATGACCATAGAAACTGTGAAGAAACTTGGACTCACTAACCTTAAGCCAACCCATACCATTTTAGAACTTGCTGACATATCAACAATCAAGCCCGAGAGAATCTTGGAAGACCTAGTAATCTTTGTTGATTCGTGGGAATACCTTGCGGACTTCTTGATGTTACAGCTGAAGTCTCAGTTGGGGGGACACCTGTTGATCCTAGGAAGACCTTGGTTAGCCATAACGGATGCTTGTATCAGCTTTTGGTCGGGATCCATGACCATCTCAGATGGGATTTAAATCAAAAGACTGACTTTATACCCTCCAGCCCGACCAAGCACATAAGCTGAAACTCCACTTTGGCTAGATTTGGAGGAGGAGGAAGGCGTTTAACCATTATTAACGATAGGGAGAGCCTTAAATTTTAAGGGTGAAACAGAGGATGATACCATTAGCAGTTTCATCAGTAAGCCCATGTCCGTCAATAAACATGTTTACCATATTTTGGACAGTACATTAGATGAGAAAGAACAAGAAAATCTAGTCAGTGATGCAAATATAATTCTAGTACTTAAAAATTCGAAAAGTGTCCCAGTAGAAATTGATCCAGGAAAAATATTGAACATCAATTCGAACCTTGCGCCCAATGAGCTAGAACAGCTGATCACTCTACTAAATAAACACAAAGGAGCTTTCGCTTGGGAGTACACAGACATGAAGGGTATTCCTTCTAATCTGTGTACCCATCACATTTATATTAAGAGCGAATCTAGGCTAGTGTGTCAACCACAACGAAGGATGAACCCGAACCTAAGGGATGTAGTGAAAGAGGAAATCCAAAAACTTTTGGAAGCAAAGTTTATATACCCAATTTTAGATAGCGAGTGGGTTTCTCCACTTGTGATTGTGTCAAAAAAGAATGGGAAATGGAGAGTCTATGTGGATTACAGAGAATTGAACAAAGAAACACAGAAAGACCACTTTCCCCTACCTTTTATTGATCAGGTCCTTAATACCTTGTTTGGGAAGAAGTATTTTTCCTTTATGGATGGCTTTAGCAGCTTTAACCAAATCCATATTGCTCCAGAAGACCAAGACAAAACCACTTTCATCTGTCCCTGGGGCACTTTTGCATACAGGGTACTTCCTTTCAGGTTGTGCAATGCACTAGCCACATTTCAAAGAGCAGTGATTAGAATATTTTTAGAGATGATAAATGACTGCATGGAAATTTTTATGGATGACTTCACTCCATACGGTAGTAGTTATGAAGAAGCATTGAAATTTTTTGAAAAAGGTTTTGAAACGCTGTGAACAAAGCCAGCTATCTTTGAGCACTGAAAAGTGCCATATGATGATGAGCGAAGGCATAGTTCTGGGGCACTTCATCTCTTTTGATGCTATCTAGGTAGACCCATCCAAAATTAAGGTAATTGAAAATATACCAACTCCTGGAACACAAAAAGATGTACGTAGCTTCTTAGGGAATGTTGGATATTACAGAAGATTCGTAGAAATTTTTTCCAAACTAGCTTCTCCTTTGTTCACCTTGTTGATGAAGGATGCGCAGTTTGTTTGGAATGATGCATGCCAAACAACGTTTACTGAACTTAAGAAAATGATTTCTACAACACCCATCTTACGAGGGCCCAACTGGGCTCTGCCTTTTCATATCTCTTCAGATGCTTCAGACACTGCCATTGGAGCAGTTTTAGGATAGCAGGAAGGTCATGCCCCATATGCAATTTATTATGTTAGTAAGAACCTATCCCCTACTGAACTAAACTATACTGTCACAGAGAAAGAATTCCTTTCCATAGTTTATGCCATCAACAAATTTAGACACTACATTACTGGATATTCCACTTTTGTGCACACTGATCATTCAACCATCAAGTATTTAATGAATAAACCAATCACGAATGGTAGAGTAATTAGATGGCTGCTACTGTTACAGGAATTTGACATCACAATTATTGATAGACCAGGGAAGGAAAATGTTGTTGCAGACTTTCTATCTCGACTTACTAACAGTGATGACAATTTATCAGTCGAAGATTCCTTCCCTGATGAACATTTGTTTGCAGTATCAACTCATTCCCCATGGTACGCAGATAGTGCTCACTTTTTGGCTGTAGGTAAGCTTCCAACACATATGTCGAAGAGAGAAAAAATAAATATTATAGTAGAGTGCTAGGTATTGCTGGATTGATGGACATCTTTTCTACATAGGACTTGACTTAGAAATCAGAAGATGTGTAAGAGAAGATGAAATTTTCAGTATCCTGAAAGCTTGCCATGATGAGCCCTATGGGGGACACTTTGTTGAAAAAAAAATAGGTCATAAGGTTTTAAGGATGGGATATTTCTGGCCTACATTGTTCAGGGATGCAAAGAAGTATGTTCAGGCATGTGATAGCTGCGAGAGGATGGGACAGCCCAACAGACTAGATGAAATGCCTCTTTAGCCACAGCTTGTGGTTAAACCTTTTGACAGATGGTCTCTAAATTTCGTAGGGCCTATCAACCCTCCCTCAAAACATAAAGTTCACATCTTGGTTTGCACAGATTACATGACCAAATGGGTGGAAGTTGTAGCCTTGGTCAAAGCTAATGATCAGGCTGCAATTGATTTCCTATATGAAGAGATTTTCACTCGGTCTAGAGTACCCAAGGAAATCGTTACAGATGGTGGACCACAGCTCGTGTCTCACAAATTGGAAGCCATGTTACAGAAGTTTCAAATTAAGCACAAAATAACCTCACAATATCATCCATAAGCCAATGGCCAAGTGGAAAGTACAAATAAGGTCATCGAGGCTATTTTAACAAAAACAGTGAAAAGTCACCGTAAATATTGGGCTGAGAGACTTTAAGAGGCAATATGGGCCTATCGCACTAAATGGCACAACACCACTGGTTTTTCCCCATATGAATTGGTGTATGGAAAAAATGATGTTTTCCTGATTGAATTTGAAATCAGAACTTTGAAGACAGTTGTAGAAGCAAACCTTGATTTATCAAAAGCTCAGAGGAATCGACTGAATCAGCTTAATGAATTGGATGAGAAGCGCACAACTGTAGTGCATCATACAACTTTAATCCAACAACAATGCTCTAAATGGAATGATAGATTTATAAAGAAGAAAGTCTTCCGAGAAGGAGATTGGGCTCTGTTATATGATTCACGGTTTAAGAGGGATTTCAAGGGAAAATTGTGCACCCATTGGTTGGGTCCTTACCAGATAGATCGAGTATTTGATAATGGAATAGTTTGGTTGATCACCATTGATGAAAAAAAGACACCATTATTTGCCAATGGTCATTGGATGCGAATGTATCACAAACCGATCTCAAAGAATGCCTTCGTTTCACATGTTACAGCTCATCTAGATTATTAGTTAACGCCAGGGCAGGGATTTTTCTCAACCCTGTGAATTTTTAAAACTGCAATTTCCACACATAAATTTGTACATAAATAAATTGTTTTCTTTCCTTTATTTTATTTTATTTTATTTTTCCTTTACGCTTGATCGGGTTTGTGTTGAAGAACTGTGTACAGGAATTGACTTGAGGAGCAGCGGTCGTGACTGGGCTAGAAAATTGCCGGCACCTTATGTTGTTTTCCTGATCAAATAAGCTCCTTGAAGAAGATGGATGATTCGTCATCTTTCGACAGCCAACTGAGAATTTTCCTGTTACTCCATTTTGCGCAGTTGCAACTCCATACTCTGCTCATTTTTCCCTTTTCACGTAGCTGTGACTCCACTATTTTTATCCACTTCACCTTCCAGCAGTTGTGACTCCGCTACCTTTTCCCTTTCTGCCAATTTTCGCAGCTGTGACTCCGCTATTTTTCATCCATTTTTCCTCTTTCACGCAGCTGTGACTCCGCTATTTTTATCCACTTCACCTTCCATCAGCTGTGACTCCGCTACCTTTTCCCTTTCTGCCAATTTTCGCAGCCGTGACTTCGTTATTTTTCATCCATTTTTCCTTTTCCAACAGTTGTGACTCCGCTACTTTCGTCCATTCTACCAAATTTTGCAGCTGTGACTCCGCTATTTTTCATCCATTTCACCTTTTTCGCGTAGCTGTAACTCCACTACTTTTGTCCATTTTGCCAATTTTTGCAGTAGTGACTTCACCATATTTCGTTGGACTATGCTAATCCTACAATTTTGACTTATCATTCACCAACCATGTTAGCTTTCTCTACAATCACCATGCACTTTTATTGATTGACATCAACATTTGACATACCTTATGTGTCCAATTGACGATAGCCAACTCATGGAAGCACGTGCATATTTTACCAGCGATGCGACTGTGAGATAGAACCACCATGGTAGAATGACGGCTCGGGCATTAATTTTAAAGGTACGGGTTCTAACTATAATCATGATTAGGAATACACTGACGTCGTAATCAATAATGATTGTATTGGTCATTTATCCCTGCCATCTATCCGCATCCAATCAATTGAACTAAAACCACACCCAAGTTGTTACTCGTACTTATGATTATGACCGTCCTTCTACCTGACTTGTGCGATAATCCTGCCATGGATTTTATTCCAAAACTAACTGTGCCACCTTTCCAAAAATGCTCAATTCAAACTTCGATTATCCATCAACCGTGTTTGCATGTAGTCAGCTCGATGTTTGAAACTGTAACTGGTGCACTCGCTCGAATATTGTGCAGAAGCTCAACAGTATGGGTATCCTTGTGAGATATGAGCCTCTAACAATAGAATCTATGTATAAGAATAGAGAATTCTTTTCTATCTTTCAGGAAGCAAGGTGGACAGACTATTTTCAACGTCTGAATGGTTTTCACGTGGAAACAACCCTTGAATTTTCTCAAAATATGACTTGCACCCATTCAAAGGTTCGAGGTATAAGAATAGATGTTTCATAGGCAATCCTGGCAGAGGTAACGAGATTTCCCAGAACCGGGCAACTTTGGTTTAGTCGGAAGCGCCATCGTCCGACTGCAACTAAAGATTTTATGGCAGCAGAAGAAAGTGTTCGACCATGAGGTAGAGAAACAACATTGGAGACCCTTCCAAGTCCTTGGGACTAAGTTGTGCTCTTTTTGAAGAAATACATCACATGTGAGGGGAGGTACAGTGTTGTTTACATTTATGAATTTTTCCTCCTATCACATTTACATCATCACAGGCTGTTAAATATGCCATACTATCTTTTTAAATCTCTACAACGCATGGCTTACTATGCTAGAAGTGCTCAACACCCCTTATCATCCCTCACAAATCATGGGATAATTAAACTATTAGTCTTGTGGGCCCTTGCACACCATAATTTGACATGGGAACAATTTATGGTTTGTCCAGGGGTACCTCGTGAACTTTCTTTAAAAGTAGTGGATGAGGACTAGAGTTCTTCAAACTCAATTGGGGGGAGTGTTGGAACACTAGAAGTTCGATTGGAGGATGGACAGGAGATAGATATAGAGGAGGCTGAAACTGGAGCAACTAAAGCTGAAATAGCAGAAGAGGAACATCAAGCAAAAGTAGTGGCAGGAAGCGACATAGCAGTTTTGAATGTTGAATCCTCCCCTGAAATAAGAAGAACTTTAATTTAAGAGAAGCGAGTCACTCCTATTCCTGAAGTGATAAGAGTTTCCTTGTTTCAAAGGAGAAAGAAAGGGCTAATGAGCAAGGGCCAGATGGCTAGCCTAGAGAAAAAGAGAAGAATCAAAACAGTTACTGCAGAAGAAGTGGGTCACTCGATCGGGGTAAATATTGGAATTCCTATCTTAAAACCTCGATCACCTGCTGATACACAAGAACCTGCTATAGAAGAACCTCAAATAGGGAATCTTCTTTTTGAAAATGAGATGTTAAAGGAAGAGGTGCAAATGCTTCGTGAAGAATTAGAGAGATGGAAGGAAACATGCAAGAAGCAGGCAAAGAAGTATGTGAATACAATGGTGGAGGCTGCAGACCAACTGGAAAATTTATCTTCCGTTCTGATGAATGAAGGACATAAAGAAATGATATGCCTGGAATGTGGAGATATATTTAATTTGGTAGGGCATAAAGTTACAGTGTTAAACTTAGCGGTACAAAAATCTGCAGGAGTAAAACAATCAGAGGAACCATTTCTGGGATCAGTCTCATTCTTTTGAGGATATTGAATCAACCTCATCATAATGAAAAAGACTTGGGAAACTGTTGACACATACCTAGTCGACAAGGGTTCCTAGCACTGTCGACACCCAAACCACCGCGATATCCCTGAGAACCAACCCAGACAGGTTTTACCCCGTCCAGCAACACCTACAGAGTAGATGAGGTCTCACCCGAGATGTTCAAAGGAGAGTCGACGGAACCATGTTTCCACCGAATGAAGGAGGATGATGCGGCTCAATTACCCAACTTATTGCAACATTTATGGGATCTATCTAAGCATTTAACTTAAGCATTATTCATATTCATGGCATCATTCAACAAAACAAGTCATAATTGCGACAGATGTAACAATAAAGAATTAATCGCAGCAAGGAAACATTGCATCATTCACATGATTCATATTGTGAAATGCATTACCATAGATAAATAGGGAAACACAGGGATTCCACTCAATAACTCTGTCACATCAAATTAATTCCGCAAAAACCCAGATATAATATTCATTCTTCATCATTGGATCAAGATCTCACAGATGGTTCAACAATCATACTCCGCAAAAGACAGATATCTCCAGATCTAAGACACACAATCCAAGATGATTCAATACTTTCAAATCTATGTCTATTTATAGGCTTGCGCCTTTACATTGCTTGTCCACTTTCTAACTACTTCCTAATCGACACTTCGAGCAAATGACCCAAAATCTATCTATTGTGGTCCAAATGACCCAAAAACCCACATAATGCAGTTCAACAGACCCAAAATTACATAAAATGTCATCATTTGCGCTTGACTTCCCGCCTTCTGTGGTATCTTTGGCCTAGCGCAGCATCCACGATGCCGCGATGCTGACTTGTCCAAACTGCCTGCCAACAGGCCCCCAACACAATGATGTGGCTCGCCCTCGAGCCACATCATGCGGACAGGGTGTATGCAGTGGTCTTGAATCTGAAGTCCTCGTACTATTGGTCGACTTCCGTGACTTGCTCCTTTACTGCCATAGCCAGCGCCTGACTGTCGATCACATCCTTAGGAGATGTATGCTCACTCAGCTTTGCCCCAACTTGTTGGCGACCTTCTTGTACATCCTGGAGTGCCACACTGGCTTTAGTCACAAACTGACCTCCAATCTCCTAGAATTCCTCCAGCTACACAATGCGCTTCTTCTAATGCTCGTCGGCCTTGGTGATGTGCTGCTGCAACTCTTTTAAGTCTGCAGACTTGGAAACCTGCTCCATTGGCGGCATCATGCACATTGCCATTTTTAGTGTCACCTACTGCCCCTCCGCCTCCTTCCTGAGCTTGGTCAACTGATCAATCTGCTCATCCTGAACAATGCGTCCCCAAAAATGTACGGTGTCTGCTATAAGTTTTGTCACAATTGTTTCCAGCTCCGCAATGTGTGCCGCTGCCTCCTCAATGGAACGATTGCGTTCATCCAACTACGCTTGGGGTGTGCTAAGGTTCACTAGGGATGTTAACTCCCGATTGTCGTGCTGCAGCTGGGTAATGACAGCCCCAAGTCATTGTACGCATTGAATCACGTTTGATCCTGCAGTGGGCTCCGACACATGGTGACAAGCCTCAGCGATGGCCGCCTCCACCCGCACATTTTGATCCCATAGAGTGTCCTTCTCCACAATGAGGTGATCTTATGCCTGCTTTAATTCTTCGATCACTCAAGCCTTCTCATCTCTTTTTTTCTTGATGTCCTCTTCCAACTCATCCACGACCTGGCACGTCGTAGAGGCTCCCCCTGTTAACTCTTCAACCACTTCCTTAGCCGCTGCCTCACTCTCCTGCAAGCGCAGGCACTTACCACTGATCTCATGCATCCTGTCCGCCACTTCGCGGATGGAAACCATCTGTATAGTTGTCAGCTCCTTCACCAGCAACGCATTGATGTTGATGGTTAATTTCTCTAATGGCTGCAACAAAGCTTTCAAAGCCTCATTATCAGTCACAATCGCAGTCCGGGGAATATCGACATTCCAGACCCACAACTCAGTGCCGATTGCACAAATTACCTGCACCGATGCTCCTTTTGGTGCCTTCTTCAAAACAATGTCTCACAAGGAATCCAAGCGGGCAGTAATCACATGGAAACCTTCATCCACCTTGTCTATCATTGCTCGATTCGCCCCACTGGTTGCATTATTGATTGCTAGTAGTAGTCGGCCAAGCTGCGCCTCTGACGACAGGGGGATCCCACTGATTGTCCCATGTTCATAGTGTTATTTCGATCTGCCTTCTTCCAACACGTGCTTGTCATCCGAAGGAGTCTGCGATGACTCCTGGTCCGACTCATGGTGAGGCAGGGGTTCCATCACTAGCGCATCAAGTGGTATCCCCATGGATTCCTCCTCTTGCGCAATCGGTTCATGCCAGTCAATTGGAAATCATCAATGATCACGTCTAAGTCTTCATCAGATAACTTATAGGGGGTATGCAACCACTTCTTATCTTTATCGCGACGCTCTTGCACATGGATACTGTGCAGGCCAATCACAAACCAGGTGATCCCTTTATACTTCTCAACCGCTGTCTGAGTTAGCCGCGGAACCCACACGACGACTGACTACAGTGCTTCCCAATAGAGCCAAAACTGCATGGCACACTCCTTGAGGCACTCCGGTTCCTGCACCCACCACAAGTTTTGGTAGCGTGCCCCCTTTTGATATTGCACCGCGTCCACCTCCATTCCTTGGTAGTCGTCGGGTTCCATCTAGGTGACAAGCGTGACTAAGATCAGCATCTAGCTGTATGTGAATGGCCGCTGCCCCGCTTGGGCCGCCAACCTGTCCTCTGTCAGCTGGTTGAGCAGAAACATGGACCAATTTACTTGCACGCCTTCCGCACAGAGTTCTCCACATGTGACAACCCCCGAGTTGCCTTGGTTGGGATGATTGTTCTGAATGATTTTGGTAGCCAGGATCCGTGCCCCAATCTTAACTGCATGCTCATTGATGGTATCGAGGCGGTAGGCTCGTCTGTCTTTCTGCATTTTATATTTCTTTCGCAACCTGACCACGAGCGTTTTGTCATTTTTCTTCCCCTAAAAATATTGCGATGGGTCAACCCCAACCTTGGGAAACCTTGTGATTTCAGAAATCAAGTCCACCATGACAGTAACCTGCCTGTTTAATCATAGAATGCCGCCATGAAAACAGGCCAGCAGTTGTTTCACCCAGGCATTGGCTTCCGTCAACCGCCCAAAGTGTGGCAGGTTGATTAACCCCAACAACCCAGCCTTCTTCAAACTGCGCGCCTAGTCATGTGGAATGCATGGCGTCGGTCTAGTCTGCCTTGATGCTGGTTGCTTAAAGGGCTTCGTCATAACATCTTCCAGCACCAACAAATCATGATCATCAACCTTGGGAAACCTTGTGATTTCAGAAATCAAGTCCACCATGATAGTAACCTGCCTGTTTAACCATAGAATGCCGCCATGAAAACAGGCCAGCAGCTGTTTCACGCAGGCATTGGATTCCGTCAACCGCCCAAAGTGTGGCAGGTTTATCAACCCCAACAACCCAGCCTTCTCCAAACTGCGCGCCCATTCATGTGGAATGCATGGCGTCGGTCCAGTCTGCCTTGATGCTTGTTGCTTAAAGGGCTTCGTCATAACATCTTCCAGCACCAACAAATCATGATCATCATACTGCAGCTGCATCAACGCAGGCACAATGTCGGTGGTGCATCTCATACCTAGTGGAATCGCTAGCATTTTGATTTGGTACCACTGGTTCTTCATGGGATTCCTCAACTACATCCCAGGTCGACATGGAGGTCGATAGCCCGGGATATCCACAACAAAGATACCTGCTCGGATTGTGGACTCCACAACACCAAAGCTCGACGGGCTCGCCTCAGGGACCCCTTCCGACACTTGGGCCGTGGAGCGGGTCTGTCGCTTCTCTAGCCGCGAGGAGCTAGGTTGCGTTCCCACCCTCTTCCGGCGCACAACGAAGGATGATCCCACCGGCATTCTAGCAACTTCTTGTACAAGATTGATCTCCTCTTCAATACTAATGGCGAGGACGGGGGGAGTCGGATTCACTTGAAATCTTCACTGTATCCGGCTCAACTAGCATGCTGTATTCAATCCCCTCAATGCCAAAAGATGGCTCAATATTACCCCACTCAAGAACTTGCCCAACGTGGCTCAACTACACTCTGCAACACAACTCAACCTTACACAATTCAGCAATGGGAAACTGACTCCACTTGTTACAAATAGGTGCCTTCCGACCAGCCTCGACCGGTTCTTATAGCGCCGAACCCGATCCCTCGTAATCATGACTAAATCATGCATTAATTTAGACCAAATCTTGTCTTAATGACCCAAATCTGTCGTCGATCCTGTCATCCGATCGATCGGATCCGCCATTAATGCTCATCATTCGAACGAGTGTCGTTAATTAACTGTCTTGAACTTTTGGCATTTATTGTTGATTTGACGTAGTTGTGATCCTTCCATTGTCGTGAACCTACTCCCAAACTGCGATGCAAGCACTTCTACTTGCGCATTCTATCTTTGCTGATGTGCCATCCTGCCACTGATCCTTCTTGCAATTTTTTTTTTTTCCGATGCAACTCAGGCATCGCACTGCTCCGAGCCCGACCTATAGGACTTTAACTTGCTACCATTGATTAACTTTGGGAGCATCTCTCCGTCTAACTACTGCAACTGGATTGCCCCGCCTGAAATAATGCTACTGATGCGGTATGGGCCAACCCAATGCATCTGCAACTTTCCTGGATGCTTCATAAACTTGCTGTCATATAACAACACCAAGTCACTATACTGAAACTGTTTATTTTTTATGTGGCGATCATGCCAAGCCTTCTGTTGATCCTTCTCCATGCTTTGGTGGAACCCTACGATAAAGCGATCTTCTTCAAGTTGTACTAGTTGCGCTAGATGTTTGCCTAATGCCGCTGCATCATCCATACCTGTTTCTACCGCGATGCATAGACTCGGAACGATGTACTCCATCGGAATAATCACTTCTTTCCCATATACCAGTTTGAATGGTGTATGTCCCGTCAGCCTTTTATATGTGGTGCGATACGCCCACAAGACTGCTGGGATCTTCAAATCCCAGTCATTGTGGTTTGCATTGCACACCTTAGTCAGCGCGTGCTTCAGAACCTTGTTAAATGTTTCTACTCTCCCATTTGCTTGCGGATGATATGGTGTGCTCTTTTTATGTTGTATCTATAGTTCTGTTGTCAATGCACTGACGGTGTGATTAATGAAGTGATTGCACTGATTTCTCATCAGCACCGTCGGGCAGCCAAACCAAGTGACAATGTTCTCGAATAAGAAGCACGTTGCGGTCGTAGCGGTGCAATCTATGACTAGTGCAGCCTCCACCCATCTTGTAAAATAATCTATCACCATAATAATGTATCTTGCACTAGTGCGCTTCCCAGGTGGGTTGATAGGGCCCACGAAATCCACTGCCCATTTATCAAATGGCTGCAGTGTCACTTGAGGTTGTAGGGGCATCTCATCCCTCCTAGAGGGTTTCCCAGTCCTTTGACAAACATCGCAGGTCCGTGCATAATCTGTTACATCATTGTGGAGCATGGGCCACCAAAGCCCTGCATGAAGCACTTTCCTAGCAGTCGTACGACCGCCATATTTCCCACCAGCTATGCTTGCATGTGCTTTTGATAAGATCTACCCTTGCTCATGAGGCAAAACAAAATGCCTGAAGATCCCATCTGATCCGAGTTTGCATAACTCGCCTACAATCAGTTGGAAATCTGCGGCCCTGGCCACCAACTGTTTCTTCTAACTGGTTGTAAACCCCTTCGGTGCAGTAGCTGTTGCCAGGAAATGAATGATCTCTTCCTAATATTCATAAGCTACCTCAACCTTAAACAGTTGTGCATCAGGAAACCCATCTTCAATGTTGGTCAGCTCCTCCCCTGTCTCAATCCGCGACAGATGATATGGGACTGCGTTCAAACGTCTTGGCTTCAAAATCACTTCAAAATCAAACTCCCGAAACAAAAGTAGCCAGCAACATATCTCCCCCCCCAACACAGGATTTTTGACCAGGTATTTCAATGCAGAGTGGTCTGTAAACATCTTAAAGTGTCCTCCCAGTAAGTAGTGTCGAAACTTTTGCAATGCACAGACCATCACTAGACCTTCCCTCTCTGTTGTGGTATAGTTCCTTTCTGTAGACGATAACTTCCAACTGGAAAATGCGACGGGGTGATCCAGATCCCCTTCCCTAGGTTGCGCAAGCACCACTCCTAGTGCGATCGATGAGGCATCGAAATGGACATGGAAATCCTTGCTCCAGTCCGGAAATACTAGTATTGGCGCTGAAGCCATCTTAGCCTTCAAAGTTTCAAAACTGCCTTGACATTCAGGACTCCACTGGAATACCACATCTTTCTTCAGCAAATTCTCCATAGGGGTCGTGATGGCTACATAACCCCTCATGAACTTGCGATAATACCCAGTGTGCCCCAACATTGCTCTCAGCTACTTAACATTATTCGGTGGTGTTAATCTCAGAATGAGCGCAATTTTTGCTGGGTTGACTAACAATCCCTGCTTGCACACAATGTGACCCAGTAATATGCCAAATGGTGCACAGAAGATGCACTTCTTCAATTTCAGCGATATCTTATGCTGTCGACAACGCTCCAACATCAACCGTATATTTTCCATATGATCGTTGATCAAGCCGTAGACGGTCCAGTCATCCATGTACACCTGCAAAAATTTCTGGATGAAATCCCGGAAAGCAGAAATGACAACCCGCAAAAATATCGCAGGTGAATTCTTCAGTCCAAACGACATCACTGTGTATTGAAAACAACCCCATTCTGTCACAAAATTTGTCTTGTGGCGGTCTTCTTTTGTGATGCGGACCTGATGATAGCCAGAGAACCCGTCCGTGAAAGAATACATCTCTTGGCCACCCACGCCTGATACAAACCATTACACCAAAACCCCGAGGTGTTAGTGAAGGCCGCCCACTAGGATCTTAACATCCCACCATGCTCCATAGTCCAGACTCTGGGCTAGATGTGTGCCCATACGGTGGTGTCCCCTTTGAGCCGTACGAGCCCCGGACGAACACTGCAATGCCGACGTTGCCACCCGCTCTGTGACTCGAACCTGGGTGGAGGCTCTGATACCAAATGATACAAACCGTTACACCAAAAACCCAAGGTGTTAGTGAAGGATTCCCAGTAGGATCTTAACAACGCCTTCTAGCACCTCATCAGTAAACGGGGTCGGAAAGGGATCATGCAAGTAGGCGTCATTCAACTTCCGCAAATCGACACAAATGCTCACTTCGTCGGTCTTCTTGTCTTGCACCACCATAGGACTGATCCAATCCAACTCCTCCACCAATTCAATAATGCCAGCATCCAACTTGTGATCAAGTTCTACCTTGACCCTCTCCTTATGGCGTGGATTGAGTCGATAGGGGCGCTTCCTGATTGGTTTAGCATCTGGTTTCAACGGAATCTTCATCTCCCCAAGTTCACCCAAGATTCGCTTCATCTCAAAAAACTTCGTAGGGAACAGGTATTGGAATTCATGTAGCAAGTCGGTGACCTTTCCCATCATCTCATTATCCCAATAGTCCCCAACATTTGCGAACTTTGGATTGTCCTCTGTCCCAATGTTGACCTTGCAGAGCTTTAGCGGTTGACTGATCGGATCACTTGGTGCATCAGGTGCTACAACATCATGACTTCCTTCAGTTTCCAGAATATTAACATTCCCAGGATCATCACCATCTTTTGGTCCCCCATTGATATTATAACATTCCATCATGGACTGCATCGTGCAGTGTGCATGTGGATCCGCAGGATATGCCACCGGAACAACCTTCAAAACTACATCGCGGATGAGCTGTAAGGCGTTATGAACATCTGGGTTGGCATCTGCGAATCTGAACGTATGAGTAAAACAAACTGTCAACTTTAACCATGTAGTAATTTCTCCTCGCAATTCAGCTGCAGTATACCATGATCATGACATCTCATCCAGTGTATGGACGAAGGCATGGACCCACTCATCCTTGGGTCGCGATGCCCACAACGTCTGAAATTCCATCAAATGACTGCTAGGTTCATTCCGTCCATCGTATTTTCTTGTATGGTTAACTTCAGTGTCACCAAAGCGAACCGTCATCAATCTCCTGCACTGCGACCATCCGTCGATTGATTTCTTGTGTGTCGCCCACCAGCGTACTGGAGCAGCCTTTAGTGCTTCCTCCAATGCCACTAGTCGCTGTGGTTCTGAAACCTTTTCTTCGAACGCTGCGAGAAACTTGGACAAGCCGAGAAACCCTTCGTATACTGGCAATGCAACAGTTGCAACGTGGCATAATGACTGTGTGAATAATCCACACTTGCGGAGCGACACCTCATGCAAGCAATTCTGCCAATTTTCTAATGCGTCATCAGAGTCAGAAGACGCAGAGCTGAAGCTGCGCCACCCAAGATCATTGTCGGCAGTCGGATGAATGTAATCTTTTGAAATATTGAATGCATGGTCCCATCCGCTGGGATATTTGTCTTTTACCGGTTCAATCTACCTATTTCCCTCAGCCGGATCCAACGGGGCGATGACTATGAGATCATGGTTTTCAAAAGTCATCATCCACTTCTTAAAGTTGATAACTACTGCATTGTCATTAGCCCATCCAACCCCCAAAAATGCGGGATAGGAACTTCCTCCTTCAACTACTTTGATGAAATTGAAGTCTGCGTATGTCTTCATTCCCTCAATGTTCACCACCAGACATGGAACTCGCCCAACCGATGTCACCTTGGCCTAATTAGCCATCCGAAGCTACACGGGAGACTAGCTTAATGTGGGACTCCCAATTTTCTGCCAGGCCTTCTTGTTTAAGATGTTGACATCCGAACCAAGATCCAAAATAACTGAATCAACTTCGTAATCCCCAATTTGAATGTTCATACGCATCTCCTTACCCGTCTTTCACCACTGTAAGGAATTGACCGCAGACTCTTGTCGTCCGCTAGCCGGTCGCTGCAACAGTCCTTTGATCTCAGCAAGAGCATCAGGATCCCTTGCTAGTGATAAATTACTCTCAACAAATTTCTGCAAGTTTCCAGGCTGTCGCGATGGATTAGCCTCTGAAGTGGCATGAAAAATAGGACGCATGTCACAAATGATGGCCTTACCTTGATCCTTTTCCATCGCCCTTCGGGCCTGAAAGAATGCATCACGCTTGGAATCAATTTCAAACGACACCTTATTTTGTCCTGCTAACCAGATAAGTGGATGTGGGCTATCCCCGCCCGTTTTTTCACCTCCCTAAGTAATAACTGCGACAACAGCATCTTGTGTCCTTGGCTCCGCAGAAATTGTCGCAATAGTTTCTCCCTGGGTCTGGTTTGGCTGATTCCCAGGTTGATTTACATTCTAGTTAGCATTCTGATTCAGACGTTGGTTCTGATTCTGTGCCGGTTGCAGCACTTGATTCTGCAATGGTTGCTGCACCTGGTTCTGGTTCTACAGTTGTGGAACATTCCCTGCTTTCCATCGCGCAATCAACTGGGGACATTTTTCCACTGTGTGATCTATAAAAAAGAAAAACGTACACTGCGTCTGCAATTGTGGGAAGTCTCACTGGTAGTGTCCCCATACTCCACAGTGATAGCACTGAACAGGTCCGCGACCTCCTCGTCCTCCTCCGCGACCAAATCCTCCTCCACGTCCTCCTTGGAATCCTCCATGGAATCCTCCCTACTGTTGGTACTACGGGTTATTAAATTGTTGTTGCATAGGATTCAGTTGCATGCCTTGCCCTTGCTGTACATACTGGGGTTGTTGAACGTAATGTGGCTGCCGTGGATCCATCTGCATTGGAGTATATTGTGGCATAAACTGCTGTGGTTACTACTGCGGTACAAACTGCATAGGTGGATGAGGTAGCGGTTGGGATACATGTGGCTGTGGTTGCGGTTGTTGTATGACATGCTGGTTGTCCTTCACATAGAATGCATCATACGTTCTCTCCTGAAGCAACCCATATGCACGGTAATCTTTGTCTTCATGTCCCATAGATTTACAGAATGTACAATACAGATTCATCGATTTTGTGACCATCTTCTGCATGTATTAGCATTCCTCATGGAGGTGCCCATGTACGTGATAGATGCAACACCACGGCATACCGCCGCCATTCAACGGGTTCGATGCCCCTGAAACTAGATAATTGCGGAAGTCTGGGAAATTATCCTTAGTATGCCCCTCTCTGCGACATCGCATACACCATACTTCTTCTCACTATTCCCTGCCCTTCTTAAGATCTTGTAGCTGTATGGTCAGGTTATCCAGTTGTGTCTAAATCTGCGACATCCCGACTGCGTTTTCCCCGATCGGCAATGCTTCTAACCACATTGTGATTTCCAAGGATTCACTGGGCATTGTAATGTTCTATTGCATCAGCGGTATACGAATATGCGGGAGCAATGCCGCGATGAACCATTCTTTGTGTTGGACAACACTCATGTTAAAGCTGACCTGCGCCATCAGATTTTTGTATCGCTGGTCAAAATCCCACACTGTTTCATTGGGATACTGCTTAATCTCTTTTAACTCTGTAATATACTGTGCTTCAGACTTGGGTTTTTTGAATTCTGCAATCAATCCTTTCCTGATATCATCCAGCGCTTTCTCTGGAGCTCCTGTAGGGACTAGAAAAAAATTCATAAACTAATCTAATGCATGACCTTGCAGAGTTGTCACTAACTGTCCTTTCTTAGCATCATTAATTTTATTCACGGTCCATACTGCCTCACATAAGAACCAGTAATGTTCAGGATTATCTATTCTGTTTCCATGGAACAGCAGCAACTTCGTATCCTCGCCCGCCATCCTGGGCTTCCTTCCTGCAGTCGTTGAACTACTAGCAATCAAGTTTTGTTGGTATGGTGGTGTCGAAGTTGTGTTTCTTACTGGTTGACAGATAGTGAGAGGAGGTGTGGGAACATTTATGTTCGGGTTTGGTCCTGCCTCTACCCTGGGCGTAGTGTGGTTTTCCTTGTCTGGATTGTGAGGTCGCTTTGTCCCATGTGGCCTTCCTTTGCGGCCTTGCGGTTCGATCGCAGCAGGACCTTCTCCTGTCCTCTGCCTCTTTTCCTGTCAAAACCTTGCTCCTCCTCACATAAGACCACTCTCTTCCTTGGCTTCACTCATAGTCTTGTCATGACTTGCACCCATCTACCCCTTATCATTCCATGTACCTCCCCCCACTGTCATGGTACCCATGGCCTCCGCCCACCTGGGTTTCTACTGATCAAGATGCATCTTCAATATGCCCTTCTCACAAATGAGCATCTTAATAGACAATTGTAGCGACAACAGAAACCTCCCCTGGGGTCCATGAAAGAAATATCTTTCAACTTCACTATAGGATTTGTTCGTATCAACCGCAAACTCAGTGATACATCCTTCCAACATGCTGTCAAGCCAAACTTCGAAAACCCGCGATGCTTTGTTGTCGACTTCCTACATCTCCTGGATCAGTTCAAGGGTCCGGGTTGTCAGTTCACCACCGTGGAAGTTCCTCTTCTGAAAAGTCAACTTTGCTAATCACTCATATAGGATGATGGGAAACTCGCAGAAAAAATATTCGTGTGGACCGTCGTGAATATACTTCGCTAACAACCAGTCTGTCGTCAACCCAAGGTTCTTGTTCTCCTTTTCAGTGAACTCTTGTAGTTTTAGGTCAAACCAATCTTGTATCTATGGTTTCGTCGGATGCCACATATCCTCCTGTCACTTCATACACGGTCCTGACAATGGAACCATTTGTTGACATGAACCTAGTCGATAGGGGTTCCCAGCACTGTCGACACCCAAAACATCGCGATCTCCCTAAGCACCAGCCCAGATAGGTTTTACCCCGTCCAACAACACTTGCAGAGCAGATGAGGTCTCACCCTAGATGTTCAAGGGAGAGTCGATAGAACCATGTTTACGTCGAATGAAGGAGGATGATGTGATTCAATTACCCAAGTTATTGCAACATTTCTGGGATAGATCTAAGCATTTAACTTAAGCATTATTCATCTTCATGGCATCATTCAACAAAACAAGTCATAATTACGATAGATAAAACAATAAAGCATTAACTGCAACAAGGAAACATCGCATCATTCACATATTCATATTGTGAAATGCATTACCAAAGATAAACAGGGAAACACAGGGATTCCACTCAGTAACTCTATCACATCATATTAATTCCGCAAAAACCCAGATAGAATATTTAGTCTTTAGCATTGGATCAAGATCTCACAGATGGTTCAACAATCATACTCCGCAAAAGACAGATATCTCCAGATCTAAGATACACAATTCAAGATGATTCATACTTACAAATCTATGTCTATTTATAGGCCTGCGCCTTTACATTGCTTGTCCACTTTCTAACTACTTCCTAACCGACACTTTAAGCAAATGACCCAAAATCTATCTATTGTGGTCCAAATGACCCAAAAACCCGCATATTGCGGTTCAACAGACCCAAAATTACATAAAATGGCATCATTTGCGCTTGACTTCCCGCCTTCTATTGTATCTTTAGCATAGCGTAGCATCCATGATGTTGTGATGTTGACTTTTCCAAACAGCCTGCCAACAGAAACAGGACGCTGTTACACAAGAACCAACGTCCTTGAAAACGTTGTTGGAAATGCAACTTAGATAGAATATGTTGAGGTTGAGATATAGGGGAAAGATGTTGTTCCATAAGAACCAACATTATTGAAGAATTTGTTGAATTCCAACAAAGACTGAAGCTACTGAGGATAGGGGGATGTTGTTACACAAGAACCAGTGTTTCCAAGGATTAACTGTCAAAGATGAATTATAGACAGAGGCTACTACAATATTCATGGAGGGAGAAACTGTTACGATGAATTCACTGGTATAGAGACTCGAGTTCAATTCCAGCTCATTGGATGGCCAGCAGAACAATAAAGGGATAATTACACACTGGCTAAGCAAAGGATAAATAGTGATAGGGACGCTGGTTTGTTCTTAATGAAATCTTGGGTGCGGGTCAGGAACCTGTTATCCCCTTCAATTCGTCTGCATAATATGAATGAGGATCAAATTCAGATTCAGACTAGTCGGTTGTTGCATGGGGACATGCAATTGGATAGTTAGGGGGAGATGTTGGGCCCTGGAATTGCCCCTTTTTTACCACACTTATTACATCATTTTTCCCTGTTACACCCTATTTCCATGAACCATATATATGCCTTTCCTCCAGATCAATCAAGAATCATGACAAGGTATAATTCATTATTGCTTCATTTATTTAATGCCTAATATTGTTATGGTTACGAATTCTAGCCTTTGATTTATGGTAACTTGTGTTGATTTCATTAAGTCAAGATCAAAGCATAGGTGTATCATCCGCAATTCCTTGGGAAAGAATCACACGTGGTGCCAGCTGTTACTCTTCAGATTTAGTTCCTCACTTTAATATGAACAACGCACCTTTCCACGTGGAGTTGTAACAGGACTTCGCTGAAACAGAGCATTGTTGCAACAGACAGAATGCCTCCCAATTGGTTAATCCGTTGATCCACTGAATTTTAGAGTAATGACATCCTTCATGTCCAACGATCTCATTCATTACGGCTGTAACAGTTCAGTTGTAACTCCGCAGCATGAAGATCAGAGATCTTCATTGCTGCACGAAATTAGTGGATCACGAATTGTACTTCGCATGTATAAATATGGGAAGGCTTTCAGAGTCTGGGGTTGGCTAATTATCATTTTGTACGGGTTGTAACAGAGAGTTGAGACTATGGATTACCATCTTTAATATAAAGAGTAGAGTTCTTCATATTTATGTGTCTTAATTTGTGGTACTTCACGGCATCTCGGTTAGAAGGCCAAGGCCCGCCTTCTCACAGACATTGTTGAGTTAATTAGGTAGTTTAATTTCTTTCCTGTTGTGTGGTGTGGAATTGCATTTAGGTGTGTTACTGTTAGCTACAACATAAAGTTTATAATTTCATTCTTCTTTGGTAGTTTATGATTGCATCCTGAATAGCTGCAACTGTGTCGTGTGATAGTCAACTGTGTAGGTTAGTTTATTTGATGCATGGTGTGTTAGAATTAGCTGTTACAACCAAGCTCAGCTTTAATTCCTTTCAATCATTTATGCTTTCTAGGATTTCCAATATTAATCAAATCAAAGTTCAAGCTTATTTTTAGTTCTGGTTGCTGTTGTATCTTTCCTGCATTCATTAGATTAGACAGATTGTGATTGAGTTATAGTAGCTGCTAGATGAATCAGTTTGGTAGAGATTGAATACTGTAGTTTTATAATTATAGGATTTAACTTCTTGCAAAAGTAATATAGTTCATCTTTATTCTTATATCAGTAACTGATGGGTTGATATCTGTAGGAAGGTAATTGTACTTTGAATTCCTAGATGGATAAGTTAGATTAGTTTTAGTTATGAGGTGAGTTTAGCTGAGCAGATAGGTAGGATTATTTGTCTCCATTTATTTAATCAACTACTTGAAATGTTTATGCATAGATTGTGCTTATTGCCATTGAAATAAAAGACTTCCCTGGGTTGACAATTAATATTGAGCATCCTGTGTGTTAGTTGTAATTAATTAGCATATAGGGTGACCAACAGATATTATTGGGACACATCATTTAAACAAAAGGAATCTCGGTTGACCCTGAAAGAATACAAGCCATACTCCATATTCCCATGCCCCATAATAAGAAAGACATGCAATCATTTATGGGAAAGATAAACTTTGTTCGAAGGTTTGTGTAATATTTTGCACAAATTGTAAAACCTTTGCAACAAATGCTTAAACAGGAGGTGCAATTTAAATGGATTGAGGTAGAAAAGAATGCTTTGAAAGATATTAAAACCCTAATTGCTCATGCACCATCATTAAGCATTCCATACTTTGAGAAATATTTTATCATTTATACATTCACGTCTGATCATTCCCTTGCAGTAGTGCTCACTCAAAAAGGGTAGCAAGGGGATGGATATCCAATATATTTCATGGGAATTGGGATACAAGGGGATGGACTAAGTGTTTAAAGTTTTAAAGTAGTTTAGACCCTATATTCTTAAATATAGCACCAAGGTCATAGTACTTCATTCGGTTGTAGATCATTATTTGTACAAAAGGAATTAGGATAAAGACGTGGGAAATGGGTAACTGCATTACAAGAATATGATATAGTATTTAAGCCCACTAACAGTGTTAAAGGTCAGGTATTATGCAAGTTGATCACTGAGAACCCAATCGAATAAATAAATGGATGGGATAACGAAGCCGAAATGAATTTACTAAAATTTTGTTCCATTCATACTACTCCTGAATCTTGGTATCACAATCTAGTACAGTATCTAGAGCATGGGTATGCTACAGAGCATTGGAATTCCAAGCAAAGAAGAGCTCTTCATTTGAAGTCATCAGCATATCAAATAATCAATGGATTGTTATTCTGAAGAAATTATGATGGAGTATTTCTTAGGTTCTTGGAAAAAGAAGATGCAAATAAAGAGTTAAAAGAATTGCATGATGGGCTTGTTGGGGGCCATTATTCTAGAGATACTACCGCACATAAGATCCTAAGAGAAGGATATTATTGTCCCACTGTTTTCAAATATGCACATGCATATGCTTGGAAATGTGTTGTGTGCCAAAAGGGTGTTGGAAGACTAGCAAAACCAGCAGCACCTTTGCAACCAGTGATAATTTCTGAACCAGTTGAGTAAGGGGGTTTGGACATCATTGAGGAAATTAATCCCAACTCCTCGTTACATCATCGATACATTGTCACAGCTATGGATTATTTTACATGTTGGACTGAAGTTGTCACTCTGCGAAACGTCAATGAAGATGTTGTCATTAAATTTCTGCAAGAGAACATCATAACCAGTTTTGGGGTTCCAATTTCATTAGTTTTTGATAATGCCTCATATTTCTCTTCTTTGAAATTAAGTGAATTTTCTATGGAAAAAGGAATGAAATTGCATTACTCTTCCAATTATCATCCACAAGGGAATGGGTTAGCAGAGTCCACAAAGAAAAATTTAATTAGGATTCTCAAGAAAATTGTCATTGAAAACCAAAGAAATCATCATGTTGCTCTTCCTAACGCTTTGTGGGCTGATAGGGTCACTCCCAAGAACGCTCTAAGGGTGTTTATGTATAATTTAGTTTATGGAAAAGAGGTTATTCTTCCACCTAACATTATTTTACCCTCACTACAGTTATCCCAGGCATCTAGAGGATCTAATAGCCGTGTTATGCAAGCAAGAATTAATACCCTGCTTAAACTTGAGGAAGAAAGAGAAAAAGCTAGGAACAAGTTTAATTCACACCAATGCAATGTCAAGAGATGGTTTGAAAACTGTAAGGTAGGAAAGAAATAATTTGAGGTAGGTGACTTAGTCCTAAAGTGGGACCAACCCCACGAGGAAAAGGGTAAGCATACAAAATTTAAACATTTATGGCTTGTCCCTTACACTATTGTTGAGAAACTTGGCCCAGGAACGTATAGATTAGAAAATCTAGAAGGGGAAATGGAAACTCTTCCTGTAAATAGCCAAGCTCTCAAGCAGTACTTTTCTTAGTTCTAGGAAAACCTATGTACATAAATACAATTTCTTTTTGTTTAAAACCAAATGTTGTTTTCTTTTTTTTGAACTCCTGGATAAATTCAGCTCAACAGTAAGATTGTTGAACGTGAAACTGTGATCTAAATATTATTCATGAAATAATTCTTCCGTGAAATATCTTTTTGAATCTTAGAAGGAGCGAGAATTGTTTTGAAATTTAAAAGTTTCTTCTTGTTGAAAATATTCATTGGTGCAGTTTCAAGCATTATCATTATAAGGATTTCAACCTATCTATCTTACCTTATTATTTTTCTCATTGGGAAACTTATCACCTAATCCAATTTAAACTAAAATGAACCAATCATGTATATGTTGTTGGGACAAATATTTCTAAGTTACTATCTTGGGGCTCCACTCACATAAACATATAAATAACCTTGTCTTGAAGTCATATACTATGGACGACCCATGGAAAGGAAACATAATTTTGAAGATGTATGGAAAATCAAAATGATCCTATAGCAAAATATTAATGCCAAAACGCACAAATAGAGTAAGTTGCTCCCTAGTATAAACATCCACAAAAGTTAAAGATGGATATTTGAAGAATGAAAGAAAGACATGAACATACAAAGTCAGATGTTCAAAGCATACCAAGAGGATACTTCTAATAACACTCAAAGAAGGATCTTCTCCATCCATGGGTATGATAAACCAAATGAAATGCTCATTTCCCACACAAAAGGACACTATGGATGGAAGAGCCTAGAATTCACCTTTGAAGATGAAATGGAACTATATATCGAAGTTTCTCAAGCATCAAAGAATGCTAAAGCATCAACGAAATTCATATGGTATAGGAATGAGGAACAAACGTTTACATTTGTTAGGTTTTTTTAATTACCATGTGGTGTCTTACCCAGTTACTTCAGAAAGACAGGTTTGGTAATTGAAATTTATACATTGGCCTCATAAGAGTGGTTGTGAAGTCCTAACTAAGCTGCCCTATCCCTCAAAACATTAATAGTACTAGATCGGCGTGATACTTATCCCAATTTTAACAGAGTTTTTTACAACACAAGGCGGATCAATAATGTATGACTCTTGCAATTGGAAGTTACAGATGAGTAGAAATGGTTTCTCACCCTACCTAAACTAACCATTCACTAAAGAGTATTTTATGTTTTTAGAGATCTAAGTTCTCCCAGTTAGTTTCCAATTGTTGCAGTGCAATTACCCTCCCCAATTTTATTGAAAAGTTGGTGCCCCTCCTTTTATTTTTGGATTCAACATTTGGCTTAATTCACCCTTTAAGTTTTATATAAAATGAGAGTAGTATCGTTTGGAGCTTGGTTGATCCTTGGGAAGATGAACACTTAGATTTTTTTTTCAAAAAATTTGGGGTCTTTTTTTTTACTATTTCGGCGACTTACTAAAAAATTAGTGAAACATTGAGCAATATTTTTCGTTTTGCAATGAAACATCGGATAAAGTGGGAAAACTGCTCCGAAATGGATTGGAGGAGTTCTCGCTTTTGCCCTGAAATGTCGGAGAAAATTCCATTTTCTCGTCGATATCACGGGCTAGTTCTCCTTTTTATATAGAAACGCCAAGAATGTTTTGGCAAGACTCCCGAGGCAAATCGAAAAAGTTGTGATTCTGGTCTAAAACGTATCGAAATCTTGGATTCTTTTTAGCTTTCGCTTGCCTTAGAATTATTTGAGAAAAGATCAAGTTTTTTCTCCATACTTCTGGGTTATGTCCCGAAACATTTTAGAGTCATTTACTCTTTTTCTCTGAAATGGTCGGCTTAAAGAACTTTCCTCCCCATCCTGTTCGCAAAAGAAGTAAATTCTTCACCATTTTTTAGTCGTGACTTTCGGGGTCATCAGGTTCACTTCCAAGTCTCGTCAACGAAGGATAAAGATTAACACCAGAATGTACCGGTGTAAATAAATATTATCAACGAAGTATATTGGTGTAAATATTGTTTTATCGCTGAAATGCATTGGTGAAAATATTTTTTACCACCGATTGGTGTGCTTTTGTATTTTAAAACACGATTTTCTTAATTGTAAAGTCACTGGAAACATACGACCGTATTGAAGAGAGCTCTTCTAACCATAGAAATTTGTTGATCGAATTTTAAGATTTAGGGTTTTTGGATATTTTATGTTGAAATATTGGAACCCCGTTCGTGATTCTATCCCTATTCCTTAGCGATGTTCCATTCCTCGTGCCACCTAGATAAGAAACCTTTCCAAATCGACCTCAAATTTACTAGTGCGTTCGTCATCTATTCCAAGTAAGATTTTTGTTTCTTTATCTAAAATATTTTTCCACTTGTCTTTTGAAGATTGTGTTTCATGAGAAGATACATGATTGGCTAGGTTGAACCATTCTTTTTTTTCTAGATTTAATAAAAATCAATAAAATCCTAATGTTTCCCCATTATCGCTGGAACAATACAAAGAGAGGGCTCCCGAAACTCTAGGTATCCATCGTTTTGCATATGTGTATGATTGAAGGTCTTGTGGTGGAATTCTTAACGTCTAGTTTAGACCATGAGTTTTACGATTCTGTCTAGTGAAACCTATTGAATGCGAGACTCTTATCCCGCCACTTAAAACTGATCTTAATGCATTATCAATTGAAGGAGGTGTAGCTCAACCCTATCCCTTTTACCTGTTCTCGAACACAGTTATTTGCTCAAAAGAATTTTAAACCTAATTCATAGATCTTTTCTCAAATGCTTGTTTTTTCAAAGAGAGTCAAACCCTGGTTTACATGTCTTTCTCAGACGCGATCTTGCTCAGAATAGCGTGAAGCTCTAGTTTGGCAGCATGGGTTCTTTGTTTACTCTTTTGGGTTACAAATTATGATCAACTTGAAGAAGTATTGATAGTATTCTATTGATAAGATATAGCATACTCATATATTTATTTTTATTCATTGAGTTCTTGTTACGATCATTCTTTTAAGTATAAATATATCTATTTTATATTTTCAATGGATTCCATGCAACCCAATGATGTTTCCTTTGCTTCACAGGATTCAGAAATGTCTAGAAGAGTTTCCAAGAGTAATGTCAAGGTGGTGGTATCAGATTATGATGAATTAATGGCTCCAGAAACGGCCTTGGAATTCCAGTTTGGTGATACAAAATCCACCACTAGAATAGCCCTTGAATTCAAGTGGGGCGAGCTCTACCACCTCATTAGGGATCAAAACATGCCGAATTCGATAATGGAAGAAGACTTGATATATCAAAATATAAAGAAATCCTCTATTCATAAAGTTGTTACGTGGCTAGAGTTATTTCCATGTGTTGAAGTGATAGGGTGGATTCTCCCCTAAGTGGATGTTAAATTTTGGATCATTTCAAGTCCTTATGGGAATGGCTTCGCTTATTTCCAACCTATTCATATAGGAAAATCCTATAAGCTCCCAGCACCTAAATTCTTCTTAACATATGATTGGGTTAAAATTTTGAATATAGATCACGCAGAGTGTGCGAAAAAAATGTTGATCTCTGGTAAGCAACTATGTTAGATAACTAGTGGAGAATACGAGACTAAGAACCTAAAGATTCCATTCAAGGTTGCTTCCACTCTCTTGTGCAAAGTATATGGGAGAGCCATTGCAAGCAGTTACAAGCTCAGCTGGATACCGCTATTATATCATATCACCATGCACGATACCATCTTCAGCTTGGATTACATTATTTCAGAAAACATGATGCGAGCCATAACAGATGCTCAAGAGGGAATTAAGCAAAAGAAAGTTGAGTTTTATATGTCCTCTTACCTGATCGATTATATTTTGGTTATGAATCCTTTTCCAAAACTTGGGTGCAAATGGAATTCAAATGAAACTCCAGTATATGTGTCCTATCAAATTTTGTGGGTCCATAAGCATGCAAGTTTTTAAAAGTTGATTTGTGAAGAATTTTTTATGCCATTGTATAAATTGATTTTTGAAAAAGAACCTAATTATATGTCGGATTAAGCACTCACATTGGTCACCAACTTAGGAGACTATTGTTTCACTCCTGAGGGTTCATATCTGCGCATGTATGGAGGTTCGAAGAGTCCATCATTGATGCCTAAATATGTTATGGATTACATTGTGTTAAAGGAAATAGTGAGACAAGTATTCATCAATGGTGTGTGAAGCGGAGGAATGTGTGAAAGAATTGGATTCTTATCACTTCAGAGAAAATATTTTTGCTAGAAATGACCTCCTTCGGAAGGTTTCTTAGCATTTCCAATCATGTAGGATTAATTATGAGTATACATATCATTATTTGTGGGATGAGGAGGTGTACAGAGGAGTGAAGAATCTTATAGAGTTAAACAAAATATTTGGTAAGAAAGCAGGAACAAGTTCCAGCCAACTAGATACATCAACAAAAGAAGATTTAGAGGAAGCGGCAAAGGAAAAAGCGAATGAAAAATCTCTTGCAGCTAAAAATGCAAAGAGAATGCAGGAAGAAGAATTGTACAAGAAGAAAGAAGAGGAGAGACTAGATAAATAGAAGGCTGAAGAAGCAAAAAAGAAACCAGAGCAGGAGAAGACAGAAAAGCTGGTTGTGGAACAAGAGTAAACAAAATTATGAGAAGAGGCATTAAAGAAGAAAAATGAAGAAGAAGAGAAGATCAAGAAAAATGTGGAATCCCATAACTTACAAGAAGGGAATGGTCACCAGGACATGGAAATTGATAATCCTATGGATATCGACACTGAAGTCCCTCTCACAGGAGGACATCTTCCTTTGGTCGATCTAGTACTCACGCCATTCACACCGTTTAAGCAACATTTGGTTGCCAAGATGGAAACAATAGTCTCTGATCCTAAAATAAAGACTATAATGAAGAGGATGGAAAAGAGATTAAAGGTTGTTCACAACCAAATATAGTCACCATACAGGAAGTCCTAGTATTGGAGGAACAAACAAGGATCTAAATTTCACAACATTGGTGAATGTTGTTGATGTGTTAGCCAATGAAGACAACATCCATAAGTTGATTGAAGATATAGAGAAGAGCAAAGCAAAGGTGATTAAGTTGAAGGACAATTTAGTATAGGCTAGAAATGAAGGAATTGAACTCAGGTGACAGCGAGATTCCTTAGAATTGGAAAAAGATGAAATCATGCATACTATTCAAAGTCTGGAGGATGAAAATGATTCATTAAATGTACAGGTAGTGATCTTGGAAGGAGAAAAAGTAGAATTTCTATCTCAAATACGCAGGTTACAGGAAAAAGAAACTCAGTTGGATCATCAAGTTGAAACTCTTATGATAGAGAAAGGATCTTTGCAAGCTCAAGTGGCAGAGCTAAATAGAGAAAAGGAGTCCCTATTGGAGCAACTAAATTCTGCTTAGGAACAAAAGCAATATTTGACACCCTTATATGAATGTGCTTATGCATTACAGGAACATTTATTCTATTCCCAAGAGTTGCTCACTGAGCAAATGTATGAATTGCAAGGGATGGTAACCAGGCTTAGGAAAATTTATGAGGAAGCTGCAACTATAAGGAAAAATCTCACATGAATTGATGAAAAAATGAAGAAGTTAACTGCTTGGAGGAAGACAACCAAGGAAATTCATCCACGCATTCCCAAGAGGTCCACTTTTGAACTCAAGTTAGAATTCACACTCTTGGATAGTTTCCATAAGGAAGAGAAAAATTTGGAAAATGAGGTGAATGATTCCATCACTAAGTGTGAGGATATTCACCAGAGTATTTACAGAGCTTCGGAAACTGCCATCTACCTCCTCCAGGTGCAATTGAAGAACTAGTACCAAAAGAGAAGCGCTTGGAAGAACTAAGGACTATCATGGACGAAGATATCACTGCCATCAAGAGTCTAGACACTCTCACTGCAGAATATCTCCAGGAGCGTATAGTGGACAAGCCACAATGAAGACCCATTACTTGGGAAATGGCTACAATACAACAACTAAGGGGTTGAATGCTATGGTCAAATATTTTCCTTTTCATGAGGTGGATTTAAAATTATTGGAACCACAACAATTAAATGTAATATCTTATGAAAGTGGTCTTTGGAATTATTATATTCAAAGTCAAATAAACGTACCTTCAAATTGATGTAATATTGTATTATATTTAATATTTTGGTTATTTATTTTGTAACCACAAAAGGACAAAATTGTGGAAAGCAAGATATTTTAGGGAATATGAAGTGATAAGTCACCTCAAGACTGAGTTGGTAAAGATAAATAGGATAAACTAGAATAGGAAAGGGCTTTTGGCTTGTTAAGGATTGTACTAGTCTCACATGTAAGAAACTATTTTCTTCTAATGAGAAAGACGGTTTTTGTTGGGCGAAGGTGTACATGGAATGTTGCATGGAAACATATGAATGGATGTGCATAACTTATTTCTTCCCTTTGTTCATTAATATGCAGTAAGATCTTTTCTTTTATGTCGGACTAGTCTAATTATTTGTGAATTATCTTATTGTCTATGAATGTCAAATGCAATTCTCTGTGTATTTATGAGTAATGAATGAAATAAACGTTAATACATAAATCTATCTTTGTGTTGATTTTATCTTGTGACTGTTCAATACATTTCTTTCAGCACCCAACTTCTAGAATTATATACAACAATTTACAGTCATTGCTCTCTTTTAATATATGCTCCTTGCAAGGATAGGTTAATCATATTAAAATATTGCATTTAATTAGGACATTAATTGGTTGAAGGATAGTAAAGGGGTGATGAGACAAGAGGTAAGAACCTGCGCATCACTAAGTGATGCCTCTTTCTACCTGTCAAACAAGTATAGGTAGAATCATACATATTTAGGATTAGTATTATGCATTGCATATAAAATAATAAAACTCTAAACGGTGAATAGGGTCGTAACCGATAGATTCATTGAAAGATAATATCATATGGTAGCCAGACCATAAACCGGATGGGTTCCCTATTCCAAACAATGAAGAATCTAATTGGTACTTTCATTGGGGAGAACCCCTATTGTCGATGCAAGGCATTTTCCAGGCGTCAATGTGGTGCTTGATAGGTCTGAGTTTAAGATGGATCTATGTTGGTTTGGATACATATCCCCAGTGTTCTAACCTAACTACAAAATTCTTTTTTTTCCTCAATTGAGGTAAATATTTGTTTAGTTAAGGTTAATTTTAAGAGGTTACGCTTGGGTTCATGAACCATGCATGAGTTAAATTAGGGAGTGTATGTGTGCACATGTGGTGTTTACAGCATGTAGTACTAAGAAAATAAGTGCTGAAAGGAAATGACAATAAATAGTAATTGAGACAGATTTTTTATGCAATCATTATTTCATAATGAAGAAGACAAAAATTCAGCATTTAATTTCGAAGTAAAGAAGCATTGATTTTTCGCTACATGACTTACAAGTAAGACGCAATCCTAAACAAATCTGAAACAAACTCAACAAGCAACAAATACTAAAAGCGGGTTTTTTATTCTCCACAGAGTTCGACAAAGGAAGATCAAAGGAAAACTATAGTAAGAAAATAGTCTCAAACAGAACAAGGAGGGTACTAGAAATATATAGAGGCAAACAAATAAAAGCAGTATGCGAAGGGAAGAGGTTGGATAAAGTGCCCAGGGGGCTGAAAACAGCTAAAAGACCATCAAAATGTTGCAAATCGCACTTATCGAGGACAAAGAGGAAACCTAGGTCACATAGAACCAGCAGACAAGCACGATATGGGAAAAAAAATAGCAAACGAGTTTGGGTCGCACTTTTTGAAGAGAAAATGTGCAACAACTCTCACTTAATTAGGAAAAAGGTATGACCTATCACTTAAGTCGCCAACAGGTGCGACCCAAACCGAAAGTAGGAAAAATTAGAAAACATAGTGTCTAGAAAGTCCAAGAAGGTAGGACGAGGCCGCTTTTTTATTGCTGCACTAACAAACAATAGTAGACAGATAAAAATCAAGACAATAAAGCAAGACAAACTGAAAAATCCAAATTGAAAAAATGGTCGAACAGGACCAGATATCAATAGAAATCGAACCTAATGGTGTCGTCAAAACTGTTATTGGTTTTTGCAAACCAGTATATGCCAAAAGGAACCTACTAAGGTTTATGGAAACCTCAGTGGATTCTCAAGAAAGGAAAATCTAATAACTAATGAACAAAATTTAAAAACGACATTAAGCATGCAAGAGAACAAGTTTAATAGCAGTAAAGTAAATCGAGACTACCTTCAAATACATTCTTTAACACACGCACTGGATAAATCCAAGAATTATTTTATTTTCATTAAATAATAGAATGTACATGAACCAAGGGTTACCTTAGAGTATCAGTGATAGGATCCCCAACAACTTTCTAAAGAATAATGCTCATGATCTCGTAACATCCTAGTGTTCTCCAACAACTCGTCACAAGGTGCAGATATCCAATAAAGGTGAAGTATGAATACTCAAGGGAGGTTTAGATAACAAGTGGATATTTCAGTAGAGTAGTAGTACAAGCAATGAGTGGAGAGGTTCTATGTAAATGGGGTACCTTCATGGTCATTATATAGGCACCGTAGGTAGGATGGAGAGGTCGAGAACAATTTTAGATTTTTCCTTTTCTTATTTTTTTTTATTTTTTGGGGTTTCTTTCTATTCCTGCTTGCTTTTTGGGATATGTTGTTGCTGCAACCTGATCCCCATAATTTTCAAAAAAAATATAGGGCCCCTCCTTTTGTTTTCTAGAGTTTGTAGTCTCTCGAAAGTCTATCTTTTGACCCTTGGTTTTTATTAGAAAATCTTCAAGAAAAGTTGTCTTTTTAGCTGAGGAAAAACTCAAGTTTCCTTCGCCAATCTGGTTGCAGAATTTTGTTTATTTTTGGTCGACAGTTTCACGGCTTTTAGTTTTTTTTTTGCCGAAACGGTCGCATCTTTTGTTTTTTTTTTCTTTCACCGAAGTGGTCGCAACCTTTCGATTATTTTTTGCCGACCGATCGCAATTTTGTGAGCTATTTATCGCCGACCGTTTCGCTGTTTTTGCTTTATCTTTGCCGACCCTTGTCGCAGCTTTCGTTTTAACGCGCCGAACATTCGGAGTTCGTTGAACTATTTGTCGCCGACTGTTGTATGGGTTTTGGTCTATTTTCTTCGACTGTTTCGTTTTCGATTGAGCTTAATGCGTTGATCGCCTCGCTCCAAACAAGCCTTTCCTTGCCAGAATTTATGCTACAAACTGGCCCAAAACCCACCAACAGTTCGCTGGATCTCGCTAATACCCCACCGACCTTTACACTCCAAAAATTTGATCGCGGCTTTTTAGTTACTATCACGATGACAAGGTCATTTCATTTTGAATAAACTTGCCGACCATTTCACAAGAGATATGGAAAAACCGATGAAGTTGTCGGTGTAATTTTTTTGGAAAGCGTGAAAGTGGACGGGTGGGGACATTAAACGATCCCACCTACTAACCCGTGCGCATTAATGATGGGGGTTTTTAGTTTTGTTTATATAGTGAGGGTGTTTTTTGCTTGTTCTTATCACTTTTCCAAAGCGTAAAACCCTGTTTGAGCTTCAAGGAAGTTTTAACCCAGTCGGTGTATGCTAGGTAGCAACCGACCAACAACTTCATGGAATCACCCAGCCATTTCGCCATTGACAGGTAGGCCTTTGAGCACTCTTCATTTTTTTTGTGACCGATTGGGGTTTTGGTTTTAAGTTTTTTTTTTAAATTTGCTCATGAAGGTTTGAGGGGGGGGTAAGGTCTCAAAGTTTAGTTTTTCTTTGTCTTTTAAGACCTTGAAAGGCAACTATGCCCAGCCTGTGTTACCCTCGGTTAACGTTTTGAACCTGGGAACTCGTCATAGCCCACTATTTTTATTTCTGTCGGTCGACGAGGACTTTTATTCGCATAGTTTGGTCTGTCACGGGGGTTTTTATTGCGTTTCACCAGGGTCGTAACGACCTATCAATTCAGTTAAAGACCGGCGTGACGCTAGTCTATTCTTTTGTTTCTATCTGTGAAAGTGAGCATCCATTGCCTAGCCTTTTCATCTTGCTAGTCTTGTGCACTTTCCTGCTCCACCATAGCCCCTATTTTTTTTTGTGCCCATCTTCTCGTCTTTTCAAGCCAGAGGGAAGTTATTTTGTGCACCGGGATTTTAACGTGGAAGTTCTAGTCAAAGGAGCATGCTAGAATCAACACTTCTCTCACACCCACGCACATACTCGAGATGTTTTAAATATTTCTGTCAGCATAAATCAGATTTTGCTTAAAGGCTAAATGTATTTCCTATAGCTGCATTGTTCTCTTACAGGTTCAGTTTTGGCATGAATAGTTTGCATCCTGAAAGGGACAAATGAACACTAACAACACTTACATTATGTTTGAATCATGATTATTGATTATGGACGATAGATTATGTGTGAATTTTCCCCCTCATTTAGTTTTTTTGTTTCCCAACAGACTTGATATGCACAGGCATTCCGCCAAGAGTAAAGCCAAGCTGGTTGAATCAGACTCAGACGTAGAAATCCTATTGGACACCGCACTTGAAACAATATTCGGAGATACCAAATATGTGATAGGAGCCTCCCCAGAGTTTCAATGGGGCGAACTATACAGGGTCATAAGAGACACAAATTTCCCTGAAGTGTTTATCGAAGAACTAAGCGTCATATCTGATAGTATGTCATCCCATATAGCTGTGGCACAACGAGGATTAACGCAGAAGAAAGCTGATTTATTTATGGCCTCTTATCTGGTGGACTGCTTATTTATCAAGCACCCTTTCCCTAATTTAGGATGCATCTGGAACCATAGGGAGTCTCCCCTCCATGTGGTGTATCAGGTGACCTGGGCCCACAAGTACGCCAGCCACTGCACCCGAATTTGTGAGAATTTCATTATGCCATTTTATCAGCTGATATTCCAAGAGGAACCAAATTGTATGTTAGAGAATGTTATGCTAGTCATCGAAGCACACCGATATTGTTACTTCTCCTTTGAAGGAACATATAACATAATGAGTGGAGGAACTCAAACCCTTTCTCTATTTCCCCGGTATGCCACTAACTATGTCGTACATAAAGAGGTCGTGAGACAACTCTTCATAAATGGAGTTAGTAAGGTTCTTCATGACAAGAAGAAGGCCGCCTATCCGTAGAAGCCATTTACTATTATGGCATACAAGCTTCCAGTTATGAAGAAGCAACAAAACGAAAGAATGGAAGGAGTCCATGGTTGAAGAATACCAGTCGATCATGAAGAATGGTGTTTGGGATGTGGTCCCAAGACCAGAAGGGAAGTTTGTTATGACTTCCAAGTGGATCTATAAGATCAAGCATGCTGCAGATGGTAGCATAGAGAAATACAAGGCAAGGTTTGTGGCTTGTGGTTTCTCCCAGAAAGAAGGGATAGATTATGAATAGTACTTGCTTTGGCTATAGTAATGAAGTGGAAGATACACCAGATGGATGTCAAGACAACTTTCTTGAATGGTGTAGTCGAAGAGGAAGTGTATGTGGAGCAGCCACTTGGTTTTGAGACACATGACAAGGAGTCATATGTGTGAAAATTGAAGAAAGCCTTGTATTGATTGAAACAAGCACCTAGGACATGGTACGACAGGATAGATAGCTTCCTGAATAGTTTGGGCTTTACCAAGAGTAAAGCGGATTCCAACCTTTACTACAAGGTTGAGGAAGGAAATCCAGTGATACTCCTACTGTATGTGGATGACCTATTTGTGACAGGTGAGGATAGGTTGATTGCTGACACGAAGAGGAAGATTGCTTCGGATTTCAAGATAAAGGACTTGGGTATGATGCATTACTTTCTAGGTATGGAGGTGTGGCAGAGTGCAGATGGAATCTTCCTAGGAAAAAGGAAGTATGTAGTAGAGATCATGAAGCGGCTCAGGATGATGGATTGCAAGGCCATGGCCACACCTATGGCATCGAACCTAAAGCTTTTGAGTGATGCTTCATCAGAGTTGGTTGATGCCACGATGTATTGTCAGATGATTGGGTCCTTGATGTACCTAACGAACACGAGACTAGATATTTTCTTTGCTATGAACACTTTGAGCCAGTTCCTGACTGATTCGAGACATGTTCACTTGATTGCTGTAAAGCATATTCTGAGGTACCTGAAGGGTATGATTGATTATGGGCTCAAGTATGATGCAAATCAAAAGTTTAACCTGGAGGGTTGGTGATTCATATTGGGCAGGCAGTGTTGTAGATAGGAAGAGCACTTCGGGGTGATGCTTCAGTATGGGATCAGGTGTGATCTCTTGGTTTAGCAAGAAGCAATCCTACGTAGCACTGAGTATAGCCGAAGCAGAGTATGTCACAGCTTGTTCGGCCAGTTGCGAGGCAGTATGCCTAAGGAAGCTACTATCTGATTTGTTTGATCTCCAGTTGGATGCTACTTGTATATATTACGACAACAAGAGTTGTGTGAAGTTTTCTGAGAACTCGGTGTTCCATGACAAGTCGAAGCATATCAATATCAAATATCACTATATCAGGGATATGGGAGCAGTGAATCTCCTATATGTTCCGACAGAGAGCAAATAGCAGATGTGTTGACTAAACCACTAACCAGAGTGAAGTTCGAGTACTTCAGAGAGAGGCTTGGTGTTCTTCAGATAGAAGATACTTTGAGGAGGAAGTGATGGGACACATTTGCAAGATCCCTTCCAAGCATGGTGGTAGGAGGGTCCTCCCCATGGTTGTGGATGTAAGTGCTAAGTGACGAGCATCAGAGTGATGCTCCGTATGATGATCAAGATGATCATGTGATGATGATATGCATCAAGTTGATGCTATGTATGATGATGATCAGGATGATCATGTGATGATGATATGCATCAAGTTGATGCTATGCATGATGATGATCAGGATGATCATGTGACGATGATATGCATCAGGTTGATGCTATGTATGATGATGATCATGTGATGATGATATGCATCAATATGATGCTATATATGATGATGATTAGGATGATCATGTGATGATGATGTGCATCAGGATGATGCACTGTATGATGATGATCAGTATGATCATGAGCATCAGGATGATGCTCCATGCGAAGATGATCAGTATGATCATGAGTATCAAGATGATACTCCGAGGCTGTGGACAGGTTGTGCAATAACATGTAATCATCCCTGGGAGATCCTATAGGTTGAGCAATGAGCTCATAATTAGCCCTGGGATGCTCCTTGAGGTTTTTCTTGGTCGCATTTAATCAACCCTGAGAGATCCTATAGGTTGAGCAGTAAGCTCGTAATCAGCCCTGGGATGCTCTTCGAGGTTTTGCGAAGTCGCATGTAATCAACCCTGGGAGATCCTATAGGTTGAGCAGTAAGCTCGTCATTAGCCCTGGGATGCTCTTCGAGGTTTTGCGAGGTCACATGTAATAGCTCACTGGAAGATCCTATAGGTTGAGTAGTAAGCTCATAATCAGTCTTGGGATGCTCTTTCGAGGTTTTGTTGATGCACATAATCAGCCCTGAGATTCCATAGGATGGAGCGTTCGTAGAGATGATGAAGAACTACAGGAGGCTAGGCCTACATCCAACATTAAAAAGGGTTGGCTCTGTAGAACTTCCTATGACGAGAAGAATTGAGATATAGCACCGGTGATCGAGATGACGAGTACAACAGTAGTGACGATGATGCTCCATGATCTAGTGATGATGATCTAGCTCCAGTATTGAAGACTTGTGCCTATATGTATTGATGACCTATGTCAAGAGAATACCATCCTAGTTAAGAGGGAGTGTTGATGTATTTGTAACTTTGGAATATATTCACTTGTATATTGTATGTATTAAATTTGTACTTTATTGTATCCCCAATGGAGATGTATTATTCCTCCGATTGGAAGTGTCGTCATTTGTATTTGCAAGTGTCTCAAGTTACATTGTAAGTGTCGTAACTTATATTTGATGGGTTATTAGACCACCTTGGTGGGGTCGGCCCTGTATGAGTCATGTGGATGGGTTATTAGGCCTCCTTAGGAAGTCAGCCCAGTTAAGGTTAAAGGAATGTCAAAGTAAAGTATAAATAGAGAGTGTGACTCTCTCATTCTATTCATTCAATCACTCATTCAACTCACATAGTTGAGAGAGAGGAGTGTGCACAAGTGGAGGAGGAGCAGCGGCTGAAGACATCTATCTTTTGGGGTTTGATCTTTGTGATCTTTGTATTGGTGCTCATTCTATCTATGAGGAAGTTGCGGGGTTTTTCACCTTCTTGGTTTTCCCCGAGGAAACTCTGTGTCTCTTGTGTCTATGATTGTTATGTTGTGCAAGTTATTCTCTTAGTAGGATCCTAGATAATATTTGAATGAAATTATAAAAAATCTAACAATCCCTCCTCCCTCTCTCACCCCTCTCTTCTCTCCTTCACCACAAGGGTTAGGAGATATACTATTACACAAAATAACTAATTCGCATTATCCTCATGTACATATAAATATTCATCCTTGTAACCATAAATACATGACCCCTATATATCAATCTATAAACCCTTGACCATTAGTCCCTATCCACTACAATCCCTAGTCCCTAGTACAACTAACCACCATAACGCTTGGCCCACTATAATCCTAAACTAGTATAGACCCTAAAATTCTAAATACTAACACATAATGATATGTATCCCTTAACCCCTATAATCCTAACCACGTAATTCTAACCTCTAAAGTATCTAGTCAAATAAAAATTAACCCTAACCCTTATAACCTCTAATTCTCATCAACCCTAAACTCTATCATCAAACACCCAATCCTTAAAACCTATAACCCATAGCAAGTTTAGAGAGATAGTCAAAGAGAGAGAGAGACCTGAACCTTGGGCCCTAAAGGAATATTCTATCCTCCACTAACCACACATGACCTCTTAATGGTATCATTGGCCTATGATTAAGGATGTTGATACCATGAAATGGTTTTGAGCAATATGTATGTGTCTGATCAAGGATTTTGGAATGATGTTTTATGGAAGAATATTATGCCTTTGGCCATAAAGAAACCATTTAGACATCCAAGGCCATGAACAACGTCGAAAATCACGAAACGAGACTTTATAGGGGTATCCATTGTGCTATGTATCCAAATATGGGGACTTAGGGCATTGGACATGGTCAAGGGAGGAGACCTAAGACTCAGGCCTTAAAGGAATCTTATATCCATCTAGGGATAATAAGGTTACCTCCACCAACTACACATGGCCTCTTGAGGTATCATTGTCCTGTGATTAAGGATGGAAGTGCCATTATATGGTTTTGAACTTAGTATATACATGTCTTAGGGCCTTGAAAATGGTTTTTCAGGGAAGAATACCATGCATTTGGCCCTAAATAAACCATTGAGGCATCCAAAGCCATGAGAAATTCCTTGAGGAACCATGCATTATCCCATAGGGATATATGTGGAAATATGTATCTATGTATTAGGGCCTTAGGTCCTTGGACATATTCAAGGGAGGAGAGTTGATCCTATGGACCTAAATGAATCTTCTAGCCATCCAAGGATAAGAATATTTCATCCACCAACTATGCGTGACATATTGAGGGTATCATTACTCTATGATTGAGGATATTAGTGCCATTCAATATTTTTAAGTAGTATGTACATGTCTTGGGGCATTTTGGATGATGCTCTAGGGAAGAATAATTTGACTTTATCCTTAAAGAAAACATTGAGGCATCTAGATCCATGAAAAATCCTTCAAATCACAACACACATGAATATGTCAATGGTTTTGATGATGATCTAGTATATTTATGTCTTGGGGCCTTGGACATGCTTAGTGGAGGATACCAAAACCTTGGGTCTTGAAGAAGTATTCTAGCCATCAAAGACTAAAAAGGTTTCCTCAACCAACCACACATGGATTCTTGAGTGTGCCAATGGATTATTATTAGGGACGTTGGTGCAATTAGGTGGCTTGGAGAAATATGTATGTGTCTCAAGGCCTTGGGAATGACATTTGAGGGGAAAAGACCATGCATTTGGCCGTAAAGAAACCATTGAGGCATCCAAAGCTGTGAAAAATGTCTCAAAGCACCATGTATGACTTTGCAGGGATATCCATGATGGCATGGCACTATGTATCCCATTATTTGGAATTGGGGGTTTGGACATGGTCATGGGAGTAGACTTGAAGTTCGGGACTGAAATGAATGTTACATTCATTTAGGGATACCGAGGTTTCCTCCACCAAGAACATATACCATTTTGAGGGTATCATTGGCCTATTGGCGCATGCGTTCTTTGTCACACCTTGATTTTTATTTATCTCTCCCTAAATCCCACCTCCCTCTCTATAACCCCACCCCCCTTCTCTTCCTATCCACCCAATCCCCCCCACTCTCTTCCACTCTACCCAATCCATACTTCCTCCCTCACCCCTCTCTTCTCTCCTTCACCACAATGTTTAGGAGATATACTATTACACAAAATCACTAACTCGCATTATCCTCATGTACATATAAATCTTCATCCTTGTAGCCATAAATCCATGACCCCTATATCTCAATTCCCAAACCCTTGACCATTATTCCCTAGCCACTGCAATCCCTAGTCCCTAGTACAACTAACCACATAACTCTTGGCCCACTATAATCCTAAACTAATATAGCCCCTAAAAATCCTAAATACTAACACATAATGATATATATCCCTTAACCCCTATAATCCTAACCACGTAATTCTAACCACTAAAGTGTCTAGTCAAATAAAAATTAACCCCTAACCCTTATAACCTCTAATTCTCATCAACCCTAAACTCTATCATCAAACACCCAACCGTTAAAACCTATAACCCATAGCCAGTTTAGAGAGATAGTCAGAGAGAGAGAGACCTGAAATTTGGGCCCTAAAGGAATATTCTATCCAGAAAGAGCTATGATGATTTCCTCCACTAACCACACAAGACCTCTTGATGGTATCATTGGCCTATGATTAAGGATGTGGATACCATGAATTGGTTTTGAGCAATATGTATGTTCCTGATCAAGGCTTTTGGAATGATGTTTTAGGGAATAATATCATTCCTTTGGCCATAAAGAAACCATTTAGACATCCAAGGCCATGAACAATGTCGAAAAGCACCAAACAAGACTTTACAGGGGTATCCATTGTGCTATGTATCCAAGTCTTGGGGACTTAGGGCATTAGACATGGTCAAGAGAGGAGACCTAAGACTCAGGCCTTAAAGTAATATTATATCCATCTAGGGCTAAGAAGGTTACCTCCACCAACTACACATGGCCTCTTGAGGTATCATTAATGTCCTGTGATTGAGGATGGAAGTTCCATTATATGGTTTTGAACTTAGTATCTACATGTCTTAGGGCCTTGGAAATGGTTTTCCAGGGAAGAATACCATGCATTTGGCCCTAAATAAACCATTAAGGCATCCAAAGCCATGAGAAGTTCCTCGAGGAACCATGCATTATCTCATAGTGATATATGTGGAAATATGTATCTATGTCTTAGGGCCTTAAATTATTGGACATAGTCAAGGGAGGAGAGTTGATCATATGAACCAAAATGAATCTTCTAGCCATCCAAGGATAAAAATATTTCATCCACCAACCACGCGTGACATACTGAGGGTATCATTACTCTATGATTGAGGATATTAATGACATTCGGTATTTGTAAGTAGTATGTACATGTCTCGAGGCCTTTAGGATGATGCTCTATGGAAGAATACTTTGAATTTATCCTTAAAGAAAGCATTGAGGCATCTAGATACATGAAAAATGATTCAAAGCACAACACACATGACTTTGTCAATGGTATTCATGATTCTCTATATTTATGTCTTGGGGCCTTGGACATGCCTAGTGGAGGATACCAAAACCTTGGGCCTTGAAGAAGTATTCTAGCCATCAAAGACTAAGAAGGTTTTCTCAACCAACCACACATGGATTCTTGAGTGCGCCAATGGCTTATGATTAGGGATGTTGGTCCAATTAGGTGGCTTGGAGAAATATGTATGTGTCTCAAGGCCTTGGGAATGACATTTGAGAGAAAAATACCATGAATTTGGCCGTAAAGAAACTATTGAGGCATCCAAATCCATGAAAAATGTCTCAAAGCACCATATATGACTTTGCAGGGATATCCACGATTCCATGGCACTATGTATCCAAGTATTTGGAATTGGGGGTTTGGACGTGGTCATGGGAGGATACTTGAAGCTTAGGACTGAAAGGAATGTTACATTCATATTGCTCAGGTTGTGAGGTTGATAGAAAATCAACTTTTGAATATGTATTTCAAGTTATCTTGGTTTCTTTATGTGTTAAATTTCCATGAGAATTTGTACATTCAATTTTGCATAGCTCGTATAATTTTAACCAATCATAATTCACATTTTAATATTGGTATATTTTTTCTTTTATATAACCTTTAACCCCATAACTTACCTACAATCCCTATAACCTTTAAATCTTGACCTACAATCCTTATAACCTTAACCCCAAAACCCCTAAACACCTAGAAGCACTTAGGGATTATGGTTTAGAAGAGGGCCTAAAAGCCTTTATGGGGGAGGGGCTCTAGGAATAAACCAACACACATATATATTTATTGGGAAATAAATGAAGTAAACATTACCCACTGAACTATGCAACGTTCAGCAGAAGCGTGCACGCACTAGGAGCGCGCATTCGGTCCTAGCGCGTGCGCACCTCTGCTGAACATAAAATTTAGAAAATAACCCGCGCTCTTCTTTTGCATTTTTTCTCTCATTCCTTGCATATTTTTCAATGTTTTCACGCACATTCCGACAATAATTTTCATTTTGGATTGAATTCACACACCTTTTGGTTTTTCTTTGACAATTTGGATAGAATACACACCAATTGGACTCTATTTGGCTCTTTGGATTGAATACACACCAATTGGGATCTATTTGGCTCCTTGGATTAAATACACAACAATTGGACTCTATTTGGATCCTTGGATTGAATTCTCATGCTTCTTGAACACACTTGAACTCTTCTTACATATACTGTATACATCAAAAGAGCATTTTACATTTCAAGCAAAGAACAATCATAATCCTTGAGGTATGGTGACAATTTTATCTTGTTAAATGTATTTTAGTCTTCATTCCCTTTGTTTGAATTGTATCAGCTATTTTAGTTTTTCCTCATGAATTATATGATAAATATATTTTAGTCTTCTTAATCTTCAACATAGACAATAAAAACATCTTACCACAAAAAGACTACAACATGCACCAAGAAATGCTTTCAACCTTTCATGAAGATAATAAAAAAAACTTACTTGCATAACCACAAATAAACTTTCATAATCATATAACTCCATCTAGTACACAAACATTTGTTGAATTCCTAATGATTTCACTACAACAACTCACACAAACACCTAAAGAATCAAACTCTTAATCTTTTGGGGCTATTTTCCCTCATCCAAAACATGGAAATGAAGTGAGTAGGAGCTTCTCCTTTTGTAGGGAATGTGCTCCTACTAACATCCTGTACCACTATCCAATACCATCCAATTGAGTTCCTAGAGGTGATGTTGTTATATCTAGGGAATTCTCAATAAATTTTAAGATTATATGAAAAGATTCTCACTAGATGTTGTTGTACATAATCAATTGCTACATCGAGTTTTAATAATCATGCACGTCGAGTTTAAACATCTTATTTGTTATTTATTCTTGCAGGGGTGATATTTTTGTTTTTCTAAAAAACATATTGAATATGGGAAACAGACGTAATAATAAAATAAAGTCTAGAAGGAAGGAGTCTCCCCCTGAAAAGGCCCATGAGATAAGAGAAAAGGCCAGGTTGTACATGGAAAACCATAGACATCAAAATGTTAGTGCCTTAGATCCATAAACAAGCAATGACGAAGTGGTTGAAGTCAATCAAATCTTGGTTGATGACGAGTATGAAGGGATGGATGTTGAACAAGTTATTAATTGGAAACCTCCCCAAGAAGATCACACCCATGTCGAACACACTCCCTTGCAGGACCAAATTGTGAACGAAGGGCCACAACAAACCGGTGACGAGACTCGTAGTTCCTTTCCGACTCCCTTGCCTCGACTATCAAGTAGACGATGAAGAACTCCCAGAAGTATTCATGTGGATGAAAGTTCATTTTTAGGACTTGAAGGTAAGTTTCCCAAACACACTATTGATTTCCATTGTAACAGGATAATCAAAGAATTTTTTGAATCCAAAACCGATGCAGCAAAATGTCAATTGTTTCTGGCTTTGTTAAAATCACATTGTCTAGCTCATGTTAGGAGAATTTTGGGCATAAAGGTAGTTATAAGTTCAGAGTACAACAATCATGTTGTTAGAAATCTACATTCTACATTTAATTTGATTGGAAAAAATTTTCGTACAAAATATTTTAATGCGGCCCGTCGTGTACTATCGGAATCGATTGTAGACAAATCCACAAGGAAACATCGCCTGCTATCACACACATGTAAAATATTTAAAGTAGATAGAAATAATATTCAAAATTATTCTTATATTAGATAAAAAAATTGATACCCCAGACCAAAAATATTGTTGGACCATTGTTGGTAGTTTACCTCATTCAAACATGAAGCTTATTGGTGTTGTTAAAGAACTAGTACAAAAGCTTTGGCATGATAAAACTAGACCGTCATCAAATCAAAGAGATGTGTTAAAGTTGAGAAAATGTGTTAAGGGGTGTGAAACCCATGTCAAGTACTTCCTTGACACGACACAAACGAAACTCTATGAGAGGTTCAAGAATAAGCACACACAATTGAACTTGGGCCAAAGGTCCTTTGAAAAATGCAAACCCTGGTATGTTAGAATTTGCATTGATCGCAACACATGTTGTTGTAGATACCATGTAGAATTTGAGTACTATTATGATACTTATAGACATATATTTTGTGATTTGCATACTAACATTGTGCAGGAATGCCCATAGTTACAACCACTGAATGCATCCAGAGAATTTATACATAGCATAATGTGTCCAAGACCCGAAGGACACAAATATTATAAAATATCATGTTTATATGGGACATGTTCCAGGTGCAGTGAATTTGCATTATTAAGCCGTTGCATCCATGAAATCTAGGAGCACGAATTTGGGAGGATGTCAGTAGAAATGCAAAACTTCAAGTACATAACATATCAAGTAGAGAGTGCGAAGGAAAGCAAAAAAATTGCATTGGTGAAGTCACAAGTAATATAAATTTGCATACTTTCATACTGTACATGTTGAATTTATACATATATATTCATATTGCAAATGTCACATTGTATTAATTCCCTTGTTTTGTGGCACCAGGTACAAATTTGCGATTTCATGAAGGAATTCTACCAAAAGGCCAAGCAGTATGTACAACATTTCCATGTAGCACGATGGCAGGATGAATAGTACAGATAGTGCAGGGACACCTTTCCCAATGGCACAATATTGTTGGTTGTGGAATTTGTGGAAAACTACACCCTGCAGCCACATAATGATATTTAAAGTCAATACTACCATCATACCAAGTTAGAATAATGGTCCATATTACGTATAGGAACACGCCAGAGAGCAGCAATGACATGAGGATAATATTGAAAGAGACCAACTTCTACATTAGTGGCAATAGGAGCCACGACCTACATTATGTGCAACATTGCTTCAGAATTTTCTATGATCAGTTGAAGGAGAGAGGTATACAGATGGATCAGCATTGGATATGGTTAGATGGTTGTGCAGGCTAGTTCAAAAATGCACGTGTATTCTACTGGTTGAGTATTTTGAACAAGACTTATGATGTGTTGCATATATGGAACTATTTTGAGACCGAGCATGGAAAGGGAGAGCACGATGGGGCTGGAGCATGTCTCAAAACTTCCCTACGAAGGGAGGATATGAGGTGCATGAAAAACCCTCATATTCGGGATGCAGAATCCATAGTTCAATGGTGCTCTACAAAAATGTCAGATCGAACCACGAAGTAGTATAGACCAACAAGTAGAGGACATGTTGTCAGAAATTTCTGGCACGTTCTTGATATAGATCGATCAAGTTCTTATAGTTGTAGTACTGTACAAGGCACTCATGGATTTCATTCATTTGAAGCTCAAACAACCCATTATTTGAAATATGGACACAGAAACTTGCTTTCTTTTGTGGGCCTTACAACAGTTGTGAGTGGGATGAATGTGAATCAATGGATTGGGTTGATGAATGGGATCATGTATCACTTGCAGTGGACCCATGTGTTGTTGTTGAAACAATCTAGTTAGAGGAAGGCCAGTCCTCTATTTCGAATGAATATGATCATATATATGATCTTGTACAACTAGGTAAACATTTCTGCATTCATATCCCGGTTCCCTCCTTGTTTTTGTAATTATCTAAGTTATCAAACCACTACTTGGTGGAATATGACCGTAAAATGCATTTTTGCAGGAAAAATCTATGCAGTTATCACCTCGACAGACAGTGCAGTTGGAATGATGCATCCAGGGGAAGCAAATCCTCCTCGCATCATTAACCGTTAGTGAAGGCATTAACTTTACAACTGGATCGATGGTTGTTCAGGGAGAATATCTTACAGTAGATGGAAAGGGACCAAAGAGAAATGGCTACACATACACGGATTATAGTCCAAGTTCATGAGTGTATCACTTTACGCACTTGATCATTGGTACAAACATCCAACTACAAACAATGTCAACGAAGTCATCCAACAAGGTACGCTACTTACTACATCATGCAAAGCATGAGGGGTTGTTTGAGACAATAAAAAACAGAGAGGATCCAGAAGGCCTAATTGATTGAGGTACATGATACACATGTGTCCAGGAAGCATGAGGGGGAAAATGGTTTGACTGAATGAGTTGGATTTGTTATGGCGGAAGCATAATAAGACTAAGCAAAGCAGGAATACACTACATAGATCAACACAGATACACATAGACAATATGTAGGAATGCGAATTGTTATTCTCTATTACTGGAAAATGAGATCCATTGATGTATGTTACAATATTATGCATGCTTATATAGAATGCTGAGATGCTTGGGTGCTTTCCCGTTACATTCAGTTACAAGAGAAGTTAGAACAGTTTTGAAAGTTTAACCATTATAGTCGACTGGAAGATAAAGAGACAATCTGTCGTAGTTCGACAGTCGCAAGTTGCAGGTCGACGCTACATGTTGACGTCGCGAAACTGTTGAGGTCGCTGAACTTGTCGAAGTCACTGAGCTTGTCGAAGTCGAAACTTGTCGAATTTGTGTCGATGTCGATGACTTGTTGTAGTCGATGTTAGCATTTGAAAACAATGCCAACTGTGATATGGATCAGACCTCCTTCCTTAAGAAATAATGGCCCCCATTGTTTTCTCGTGAAGATGAGGAAACTTGTCGATCAGTTCAGTAGCATAGTACCATTTTCCTTGTGTTGGGATCTGTCTAGATTTAACAACCTGAAACAAGGGAATTATGTCCATCCTTGTAAGGTGTACTCGTTGTCCCATAATGGTGTCGCAAGGAAGAGGCTCTTGAACATCTGGATTGATGTCGTCGAGTTCTGCTGTCAATAGGTCATTCTATTCCAATAGTGGTACATGGTATGGTCAAAGTAGATCCATATTGAATATTAGATGCAGACCTAGCCATGCCGGAATGTCCAGCTGGAAAGCGTTTTCGCCAATCTATCAAAGAATACTATATGGTCCATATTGCAAAGGCTTGAGCTTCTTGTATGGGCCAGTGAATCGTTCCTTCTTGAGATGTAACCAGACCTTATCCCCAATTTGGAATGAATGAGGAACACAATGATTTTCATGTCAGGACTTAGCTTCCACGTTTGCTCGTTGCAACATTTCCCGTGCTTGTCGCTGGATGTCACAAATATGATCTAGAAACTTCGAGGCTTTGTCAACTTCCCGCTGGCTGTAGTCGGTGTCAGAGTTCAACTGTTTCAAGGAGCTGATCAAGTCGATAGGTGCTGAGGATTGAAATCCGTAACAAATCTCAAATGGACTCTTTCATGTAGAGCTGTGCTGAGCACGATTTTAATTGTGATGTATGTATGGAATACTTTCATCCCATGTTCGTTGATGCTTTTGGTTTTACATGCGAAGCAGTTGTACTACCAAGAAATTCACAACTTCCGTCTATCCATCGGTTTGAGGATGGAAAGCTATCAACAATGAAAGTTGTGTGTCCAACTGTTTCCAGAGGGTCTTCCAAGATGCTGACAAATATGGCATCTAGGTCAGAAATGATGGTTGTGGGTAAACCAAAGTGTCTCTAGCCATGTGTAAATAAGAGCCGAGCGGTCTGCTGCGCTATCGTGGTCTTCTTACATGGAATGAGAATGGACATCTTGGAAAATTTGTCGACTACTAATAAGATCACGTCATGCTGATGTCTAGTAGTAGGATATCCCGTCAAGTAGTCCATAGAATTAGATTCCCATGTTCGACTAGGAACTGGCAGAGGTGTGTACAATCCCTGTCATTGATTAGGCGATTTAGCAATGGTACAAAACACGCATGATCAAATGTACTTGTTGACGTTAGTTTTAAGTGTAGGCCAAAATAAATACTTCTGGAGGATAGCAAGTGCCTTTTTTACTCCAAAGTGTCATGCAGTCTTGCTGTAGTGCGCATCCCAAATGAGCTACTGTCGATGCTCATTGGTCCGTACACAAATATGTCTGAGCTTGTATAGCAAGGTATCCTTCAAGAAATAGTCGGCAGTCGACGACTTGTCAATATGTATTTGTCGATAGACTAGAGAAAATTCGATGTCGTCCTGATAAAAATGAGGCCAAGTGGTCATGTCGTAACCTTGCATACTCATCACTGTGAAAAGCAAAGTAATGGGTTGTTGAATTAGACAATCGGCGACAATGTTAGCTTTACCTTTCCGATACTTAATCACCAATTGGAATTGTTGTAGGTAATTAATCCACTTGAGTTGTCTGGTTGTTTGTAGTTTTGATTGGGTCGGAGCGAACTGAAGAGGCCTATGGTCAGTGAGGATGACCGTTTCCTTGCTAACGATGTAATGCTTCCATTGCTTGAGAGCTTGTAAAATGGCGTACAGTTCTTTTTCATACGTCGAATATCTACTAATAGTGTCGTTAAAATTTTCAGAATGAAAAGTGACTAGGTGACCAGACTGAGTGATCACTGCACCCAAGGCATAGTCCGATGCGTCTGTCTCAATCTCAAAGGGCTGATGCAAATCAGGTAACACAAGTACTGGTGCAGTGCAGAGATTGTGCTGGAGTTGTTCAAAATCTTCTTGTTGTGTCGGTGTCCATTTAAAGACAGTTTTCCCATTTCCTTTCGTCAACTGATTCAAGGGCCAAGCTATGTGATTGAAGTCGAGTATGAACCGCCGATAGAAATTCGCCAAACCAAGTAAAATTCTTAGTTCTTGAATTCTTTGAGGAATGGGCCAATCTTTGAGGATTTGTACTTTGTCTGGATCGATGTGAATTCCTACAGAGTTTATTACATACCCCAAATATTTGATGTTGTTAATCGCAAAGGTACACTTTTCCATATTCAAGTAGAGTCGATGTTTCTGAAGAGTGTCGAGGACTTGTTGAAGATGTCCGACATGTTCTTCCCATGATCGAGTGAAAACCAATATGTCGTCGAGATAGACAATGACACATTTACCAATGAAAGGTTGAAGAATGTTATTCATGTATCACATGAAGGTCGCATGTGCATTGGTTAAGCCGAAAGGCATGACTAACCATTCGAACAATCCTTCCTTGGTATTGAAAGCAGTTTTCCACACATCTGCGGGCTCGATTGAAATTTGATGATATCTTGACTTGAGATCGAGATTAATAAATAATTTAGCACCTTTCAGACAATCGATGAGCTCGTCTATCCATGACAGAGGGTAGCGATTCTTTACCGAAATTTTGTTGAGTTCCCAGTAGTCAATGCACATGCGCCAAGTTCCATCTTTCATTGGAACGAGGATGACTGGACTTCCATAAGGAGAGGCACTAGGTGGATATGACCTTTGTTGATAAAATATTGGATTTTTCTGTGAATCTCTTCATTTTCAAGAATGGATCTTCTGTAAATAGATGCGTTAGGAAAAGAAGAACCAGGAGCAAGTTCAATGGAGTGTTTTACCTGACAATGTCAAGTTACTCCATCTGGAACTTGGAATAAACTCCAATACTTGTCAAGAACGTTGTCGATCAACTGCTTCTGTCGGGAGCTGCATTGGTCGGTGAGTCGACTAGTTGTTGCAGTCTTCCTAGAATGTTATGGTTTGATCATGATTAATGCGAACTTCTGAGCATGCTTGATGAGATTCTTTGTATGTTTAGCAGATATCATTAAGACCATTGGTGTAGGTTGTCGCTTTGGTATGATGTACCATTGATTTTGAATTCTGACAATCACCTTCTGAGGTGGCGACTGGTAAATTCCATGGAGATCCCATAGGTAAGGCTTCCCAAATAGGGCATTGACTATAGAGAGTGGTTCCATGTCGCAAAGTTCTTCATCTTCAAAAGTCTTTATGAAGTATGGGAGCTTGCATTGTCGGGTGATCCGTAGTTCCTGTCCATCCTTCATCCAACCGATGTTGTAAGGCTGAGGATGCAGAGTGGTGAAAAGACTTAGTTTCTTGATGAGATCTTCATAAACAAACTTCTTCTGGCTTCCGTTGTCCACAATCAGATGTAATGGATTGTTCTGAACCCATATCCGTGTATGGAACAGGCGCTCTCATTCCTCCTCGTCGACGATTATCTAGGATGCTCGAGTTGTTGATGTCAAAAGGGTTGTTGCATCTGGACTAGATTCTTCCACCGTCTTGTCGAATGCATCGGATGTCGGCACGTTTTCAAAAAAAGGTATTCCGAGCTTTGCATTCAGACGCATCATGCCAAGATGAGTGGTGTTAATTGCACCATTTCCCGTTAGGGGGTTGTTTTCTGCGTTCCCTTTTGTGAGAAGGATTTTTTTCATGATCTGGCTTTGGTAGGGTTGACTGAGAAGATTTCGACTTGTCGAAGTTAGTTGGTGCCTTCTTGTCGGGTGGTCATCCTAATGTCAGCTTTGTCATGAAGCGTGCTTTTGCTTTCTGCTTGGTTTCAAGTTTGCTGACATAGTGGAATGCATCCGCAAGCATATTGACAGTCAGAAACTCCATCTCCTAGTGAGTGTATTGGGATAAACTGCTGACGTACTTCAGAACAAGCAATGTTTCTTCTTCTTGGACGCCAAGTCTATCCATGAGTCGATAGAACTTGTCGGTGTAACTCTGTAGTGATTGGTCTTTATATTGACTTAGCTAATACCACTTCTTATACTGTTGTTCAACATATTTGGGTGGGTAAAAATCCTTTCAGACGTATTCGACAAATTTATCCCATGTGTCGATGGGGTCTCCGCTTTTCTCCATCTTTGTCGAGAGGTTCTCCCACCGGCAGTGCACAAATGTTGACATCTTTAAGGCTGCAATGGTGACCTTGTCGGCTTTCGAGAGTTGATTCACGGAGTAATAGGATTCCAATTGTTGTACCCAATTTTCGAAGGATTCTGCGTCAATCTTTCCTTCTAGATTCAGTATGTCGAGATTCATTTTCACTTCGAAGGGGATGATTTTGTCAGAGTTGGTTCTCGTCGAAAATTCTCCAGATGTCAAAGAAAATCGAATGAGGATTTCATTGAACTGGGAGAACATTTCAGTCCGTTGTTGAGCCAACACTTGCTCAATAAGTTGTGTTGTCTTGTCGGCTGCATGTCTATCATCTCTTTCTCCTGCCATTTCTGGAGGTAGTGTCTGCTTGGATTGCTGATATTGTGAGCGTGATTGAACATGCATAAGTCAGGTAACTTCGCTGGAAGCGTATATGAAAAACTTAAGCATGAAAAAGGATGAATGCTCTGATTAAGCTCTGAATGAGCTCTGATACCAATGATCCACACGTGGACATGAAGCACAAGGGGGGCAGCAGTTCGACTGAATGAGTTGGCTCTATTATGGTGGAAGCATAATAAGACTAAGTAAAGAAGGAATACACTACACATATAAGCATAGATACACACAGGCAATATGTAGGAATGCGAACTGTTCTTCTCTATTACTGGAAAATGAGATCCATTGATGTATGTTACAATATTATACATGCTTATATAGAATGATGAGATGCTTGGGTGCCTGCCTGTTACATTCAGTTACAAGAGAAGTTAGAACAGTTTCGAAAGTTCAACTGTTAAAGTTGACAGGAAGACAAAGAGACAGTCTGTCATAGTTCGACAGTCACAAGTCGCAGGTCAATGCTGCATGTCAACATCGCGAAACTGTTGAGGTCGCTGAACTTGTGGAAGTTTCTAAGCTTGTCGAAGTCGTGTCGAAGTCGGAACTTATCAATGTTGTGTCAACGTTGATGACTTGTCGTAGTCAATGTTAGAAAATTCCAAATAGACTAATAGTAAATACAAAAAGGGGTGGATCAAGATGCAAGAATCTCATATGTCAATAGTCCTCCTCCATGCCTGAATCAACAAACTAATCACTGCCCTAGTCATCCTCCTCCTCCTCCTCCTCCTCCTCTCTTCCCATCTAACAATTTGCATCTGCTGGTGTGGAGGATGACCCATCCATATGATCACCATCATCATAGCCTCCAAATCTCCCAGTGGAAGAGGAAATCTCTACAAAGCCAATCCATGTCACATCTGAACTAATGGATTTCAGAGCTAAATTCAAGGAATGGACAATGCAAGGTGTCCAAATAACCCATAAGAGCAATAAAAGCATGTATAAATGTCTCTACAACACTAAAACCTCAAATGAACGGTGTCCAAAATGAACATACCTGTGGATATTTAGCTTCCACAATCATTCCAACAACCTTGCAAACAGGTGCATTGTCCGTGATGATTTGTACACAAGAATCAACACCTCTCTAATGAATAAGTAGAACGTGCATGGATGAAGTCAATCTCATCATCACACCTCTCCTCCGCTATATAATTGGAAGTCTCATGGAAGGAAGAAAAAAATGATATAAATATATTGAGAAGTACAATCACTCCTACATGCTCCTAAGCCAGTAGATCAAGAATGTTGACATCCACCCTAATCACAAGAGGAAATAATAACAAACTGAAATGTATCCCTAGAAAGCCTAATGTGGACCTACAACCATGGAGACCTAATATAGAATACCTATCTAGCTCTAGAGATGTAACCTAGCCCCATATTGTTAATCTATCCCAATAGAACCTAATCTAGCTTATAGACCCTCATCTAGCCCTATAAACCAGAAAAAAAAAAAACAAATCTAGCCCTGAAAATCCTAATGTGGACCTACAACCATGGAGACCTAATCTAGAATACTTATCTAGCCCTAGAGACGTAACCTAGCCCCAGAGACCTAATCTATACATATAGAACCTAATCTAGCTTATAGACCCTCATCTAGCCCTAGAAACTAGACAAAAACAAATCTAGCCCTGGAAAGCATAATGTGGACCTACAACCCTAGAGACCTAATCTAGAATACTTATCTATCCCTAGAGACATAACCTAGCCCTGGAGACCTAATCTATCCCTATAGAACCTAATCTATCTTATTGACCCCATTTTGCAAGATTAACATGGCCCAGCTAGAACCCGACATTCTGAATCCATCAGAATCAACAGCTTCGCGATCATAGTCACATTTTTGGTGCTATGGGAATTTTGGTCAGGCACCCCATGGCCATTCAGGGACACTTTGAGGAATTGCTCCGGGGCACGAAACCCAAACCGACGAGCGGATCTTGGTTCCATCATCTCCCAAATGTGCACATGGCCATTGTGGATGTGTTCACGATGGCCACGCATGCCTAGGAGCCTTTGGATGAGAATTGACCCCCTTAAGCAAAACTGGAATGGCCTTCGCTGAGGAAAACCCTAGTTACGAAGATGGCACAATAGCACCATTTCCATGCATTTGAGGCACGGTGTAGGGAGTCCCCCAACTAGAACCCAACATTAGGACTATTTTAAGTCTAGTGGTGGTAGAAGATTTGCATCTTGAACAGTTAGATGTAAAAACATCCTTTCTCCATGGGGATTTGGAGGAAGAGATATATATGTAGCAGCCACAAGGGTATGAGGTCAAAGGTAAGGAGAATTTGGTGTGCAGGTTGAAAAAGAGCTTGTATGGATTGAAGGAAGCTCCAAGGCAGTGGTATTTAAAATTTGACAGGTTTATGACAGAACAAGGTTATAGTAGATGTCATTCTGACCACTGTGTTTATTTTAAGAAGCTAGACAATGGAAGATATATTATCTTTTTATTGTATGTGGATGACATGCTTGTTGTAGGGTCTGACATGCAAGATATAAATGTACTCAAAAGGAATCTAACTAATTCATTTGCGATGAAGGATTTGGGTGCTGCAAAGCAAATCCTTGGTATGAGAATAACAAGAGAGGAAAAATTACAAATTGACATTGTCTCAGGGTGAGTACATACAAAAGGTGTTGGAGAGGTTCAGAATGCAGAATGCAAAACCAGTTAGTCCACCTTTGGCTAGCCATTTCATTCTAAGTAAAGAAATGTGTCCCAAGGCACAGGAAGAGACTGATTACATGTCCAAGATTCCCTATCAATTAGCAGTTGGCAGCTTGATGTATGCTATGGTGTGCACAAGACTAGATACTGCACATGTAGTGGGAGTTGTGAGCAGATATATGAATAATCCAAGTAAAGAATATTGGAAGGCAATACAGTGGATTCTCAGGTATTTGAGAGGTACTACCACTCAGGCATTATGTTTTGGAGGTTCAGACACTGTTCTATAGGGATATGTTGATGCAGATATGGCAGGTGACAAGGATAGCAGGAGGAGCACCATAGGGTATGTGTTTATTGTAGGTGGAACAATAGTAAGCTGGATTTCGAAACTGCAGAAGGATGTTGCACTTTCAACAATGGAAGCAGAGTATGTTGCTATTACAAAGGCTAGTAAAGAGATGATTTGGTTGCAGAGGTTTATGGAGGAAGTGGCTAATAAGAAGAAGGATAGCATGTTGTATAGTGACAGCTAGAGTGCCATTAATCATGCAAAGAACTCAGCATTCCATTCCAGGACTAAAAATATACAGCTCAAGTACCATTTCATACGCTCTGTTCTAGAAGATGAACTGTTGAAGCTGGAAAAGATACATACTAGCTAGAATCATGCAGACATGTTCACAAAGGTAGTGACTAGAGAGAAACCGAGTTCTTGCTTGGTTTAGTTGGACTTCTAGCATGAAGGTGAAGAGGAGAAATTTTCTAAGTCCAAGTCCAGCAGTGGTGGAGTTGCTGTGATCAATCTCCAAGTGGGAGATTGTTGGTTGTGGAGCTAGATATTCCAGTCTCATAGATGATATTGTCCTAGCTGTGCACCCCGGAGGACTGTACACCCTTTCTGCATTTTTAGGGGTTCGAGACAACGCCCCCAAGTCACGGGGGTGCGGGGGCAGAGCCCCCGCGAATGGGGGTTCAGGGGCAGCACCCCTGAGAAATGGGGAATCGGGGGCAATGCCTTCAAGAAAACATTTTGGGGCTGTTTTCGCCAACAGTTTTCGGGCCCATGGTTTTGGGTAACCCGTGGTATTTTCCCATTGTATTTCCCCTATAAAAGAAAGACATTGTAATACAACTAGGGCAGGATGTATTAGGTTTTATGCATTGTAAAGATCTCTGAGATCAAGAAGAGAGACTGTGAGACAGTGAAGAGGAAGTGCAGCAGTTGTGATGCAGGTTGTATCCCTTTACTTTGCTGGACAGAATAATAATAAGGAATGGAAACTTCAGTGTGGACGTAGCCCAAGTTGGGTGAACCACAATATATCTGTGTCTCTCTTGTAATGTGTGTGTGATTATATTTGCATTTCTGTTTATTGTTATTGCTCTGCGATCCTGTTTTTCTAACAGGAGGCACGGTGTGGGGTGTCCCCCAACAGAAAAAATGACATTCTGGATCCAACAGAATCAATGGCTTCGCGATTAGAGTCACGGTTTTGGTGTTACAGGAATTTTGGTCAGGCACCCTGTGGCCATTCAAGGACACTTTGAGGATTTGCTCCGGGGGCACGAAACCCAAACCGACAAGCAGACTTGGGTTCCTTCATCTCCCACATGTGAACATGGCTATTGTGGATGTGTTCATGATGGTCACACACTCTTGGGAGTCTTCAGATGAGAATTGACCCCCTTGAGCAAAATTGGAATGGCCTTCACTGAGCAAAACCCTAGTTCCAGAGATGGCACAATAGCACCATTTATGGGAGTTGGAGGCATGGTTGCGGGGCCCCCAAAATGAAACACGACATCCTGGATTTACCAGAATTGACGGATTCGTGATCGGATTCATGGTTGGTGCTACGAGCATTTTGGTTAGGCACCCCATGGCCATTCAAGGATACTTTGAGGATTTTCTCCGGGGGCACGAAACCCAAACTAACGAGTGGACTTGGGTTCTGCCAGCTCCCACACATGCACATGCACATTTTGGATGTGTTCACGATGGACACGCACACTCAGGAGCCTTCATATGATAATTGAACCCCTTGAGAAAAATTGGAATGGCCTTCACTGAGAAAAACCCTAGTTCCGAAGATGGCACAATAGCACCATTTTAGGGCATTGGAGGCATAGTGTGGGGGGTCCCCCAACTAAAATACAGCGTCCCGAATGCACCATATCAATCAATGGATTTGCGATTGGAGTCACGGTTTTGGTGCTATGGGAATTTTTGTTAGGCACCCCGTGGCCATTCAGGGACACTTTAAGGAATTCCTTCGGCGACGCGAAACCCAAATCAACGAGCGTATTTTGGTTCCGTCAGCTCCCACACATGCACATGGCCATTATGGATGTGTTCACTATGGCCACGCACGCTTGGGAGCCTTCAGATGAGAATTGACCCCCTTGATCAAAATTGGAATGGCCTTCACTGAGCAAAACCCTAGTTCCGGAGATGGCACAATAGAACCATTTTTGGGCATTGGAGGCGCGGTTTAGGGGGTCCACCAAATGAAACACAATGTCTCAAATCCACCAGAATAGACGGCTTCACGATCAGAGTCCCGGTTTTGGTTCTATGGGAATTTTGGTCAGGCACCCCGTGGCCATTCAGGGACACTTTGAGGAATTACTCTGGGGGCACGAAACCCAAACCGGTGAGCGGACTTGGGTTCCATCATTTCACACACATGCACATGGCCATTGTGTATGTGTTCATGATGACCACGCACTCCCAGGAGCCTTCGAATCATAAATGAGCCCCTTGAGAAAAACCCTAGTTCTGGAGATGGCACAATAACACCGGTTCTGAGCGTTTGGGGCATGGTGTGGGGGGTCCAATAGATGAAAAATGGGGTCCTGGATCCATCAGAATCAACGTATTCATGATCGGAGTCACGAGTTTGGTTCTACGGGCATTTTCTTCAGGAACCACGTGGCCATTGAGAGACACTTTGAGGATTTTCTTCGGGGGCACAAAACCCAAACCGACGAGTGGAGTTGGTTATTGTCAACTCCCACACGTGCATGTGTCCATTGTGGATGTGTTCACAATGGCCATGCACGACCGGGATGATTCAGATCATAAATTACCCCTTTGAGCAAGATTGGCATGGCCTTCACTAAGCAAAACCTTATTTCCGGAGATGGCACAATAGCACCATTTCCGAGAGTTCGAGGCACAGTGTGGGGGGTCCCCTAGCTGAAAATCGGCGTCTTGGAACCATCAAAATTGATGGATTCATTATCAGAGTCATGGGTTTGGTGCTACAGGAATCTTGGTCAGGCACCCCGTGGCCATTCAGGGACACTATGAGGATTTGCTCCAGGGGCACGAAACCCAAAATGACGAGCGAACTTGGGTTCTGTCAACTCCCACATGTGCATGTGGCCATTGTGGATGTGTTCACGATATCCATGCATGCCCAGGAACCTTTGGATCATAAATGACCCCCTTGAGCAAGATTGCGATGGTCTTCACTGAGCAAAACCCTAGTTCCTGAGATGGCACAACAACACCATTTCCGATCATTTGAGGAACGATGTGGGGGGTCCCCTAGTTGAAACCAGGGGTCCCAGATCCATAGGAATTGACGGATTTGCGATCGGAGTCACAGTTTTGGTGCTAGGGGCATTTTCGTCAGGAACGCTGTGGCCATTCAGGGACACTTTGAGGATTTTCTCTGGGGGCACGGAACCCAAACTGACAAGAGGACTTGGATTCCGTCAACTACCACATGTGCATGTGGCCATTGCATATGTGTTCACGATTGGCATGGTCATCACTGAGAAAAACCCTAGTTCCGGAGATGGTACAATAGCACCATTTCCGAGCATTCAAGGAAAGGTATGGGGGGACCCCTAGTTGAAACCCAGGGTTCCAGATCCATCAGAATTAATGGATTCAAGATCGGATTCATTGTTTTGGTGCTACAAGAATCTTGGTCAGGCACCTCGTGGCCATTCAAGGACACTTTGAGGATTTGCTCCGGGGGCACGGAACCCAAACCAAAGAGCAGACTTGGGTTCTGTCAACTCCCACACATGCATGTGGCCATTTTGGATGTGTTCACGATGGCCATGCATGCCCAGGAGCCTTCAGATCATAAATTACCCCCTTGAGCAAGATTGCGATGGAATTCACTGAGCAAAACCCTAGTTCTTGAGATGGCACCATGTATGAGCACATATCTAAGCATATTATGCATATCACATGCCAATATCTAGACTCTTGAATGATCATCCAAAAGAAAACATATATGGATGGTGCAATCCATAGCATCACACAAGAGAAATCTCTCCAAGAATATCCAAGATTATGAAATTGCATTGCTTTGTGCAAAAATTCCAATTCCTCTCAATGGCGTTGGTGATTTAGTTTGAAATCACAAATCATTCAATTATATTTGTAACTCCAATATCAAGAATCCATATCTAGAGTTACATATGACCAAATTGAGAAAAACAAAAATTCGTTGGAAATATTTAAGAATGAGGAATATGTACACATACTAATTTGTGGGTGTCACATAGTATGTGAGTGCACTAACAAGTAAAATGTACAAGTGCTTCCTTTTTACAAAAAATATCACTTAAGTCTATTATTTTCAAGGTTCATATCCGTGTTCATCATTTTAGGAGCATCCAAACATAAAATCATAATCCATGACTATTGTTCATGCACATAGGTTGTTGGATGCCTTGGATGTGCTTCTTTTAATTAGAAGAACCATTTTGATGACCAATATTGATTGGTCATCATGAAGGATGAATACCTTGCTTGTAATGGAAATCAAGGTGTATCCATGAATAGTGTGAGCTAGCCTATATGTTTGTGCTACCCATAATTTTCCATGGAAAGTAGATTTGATAGTCCTGCTACTTATTAGCAAGCCTTCTGAATGTTTCCAAACCTTTTAGATAAAAGGAAATTGAAATTGCCCATTATTTCCCACAAAGGGTAGATGCAATGGTAACTATAAATAAATTGCCCCCATGATGCTTTAGTTCACCTTTGCATAGAATATGAATGCCATTGTTGGAATGAGGAATGTGAGATGAATGTCATTGTTGGAATGAGGAATGTGAGATGAATGTCATTGTTGGAATGAGGAATCTGAGATGTGTTATAGGAAAGGGGATGATCAATCAAGTGTGAACGTATCATATTCAAGGGTGATTGGATTCAAGGATATAGTTGGTTAGTTGCACATTGAATTTAAATGAAAGTCTTCACCAATTAGTAAGAATATCCAATAATGATGTATACAATGATTTAGGCTTCATATGTGATTTAGTCTTTATTTCATATGTTAAATTGATGAATTTTATTCTTATTATACTTAGTACATGTTCATGCTTATAAGATATGAATGAATGGGACTTCCACCTTCTCATGAATTCATAGATTAATGTATCTCCTCTAATAAATTATACATATGCCCATTTAAATATGTATGCCTTTTATCCTACAAGAAAGGATCCCAAGGTATAAGGCTATGTATGTTTTTGTTTTAGATTTATTATGCACATGTTCTTTCATGTTCTTTGTTTTAATGCTTATCTAAAGTTGGACATGTTATAACTCCATAACTCAATGGTTTTTAAACAAGCCCTAACACACCATGAGACAACAAGATACAAATATAGACAAGTGATATATAAATCACATAACTGGAAATCCATGTACATCAAGGCTACAAAACTCGAACAAACATATAAATTTTATTATCAAATAGTGAAACATAGTTCCCAATGTACATACGATGGAAAATCTTTCCCTATACAAAATCGAGAAACTCGTGTCGTAGATCCAAAATACATGGCAACTTGTTCCCTATACAAAATCCAACAACTCGCGCCGTAGATCCAAAATACATGGCAACTCATGCTGTAGATACCAAGTACATGGAAATAGGTGCCCAAAAGTGCCACATTGTGGCTAATGTACAAAACATGGTGTGTCAAGCATTGTGACCACCCCCATCACTCCCAGGCACATCTCCAAAATTGATCTTCCTCTTCTTTCTTTAATGGAGCTACTGGTATCTCGGGTCTTCTTCCATCTAAGAGTAGACCGTCTCTGTAGGATCTGAAACAAATGATATAAGATACCATCATTTTCAAGCATTTGTAACATTTACCACATTTATAAAATGAATGTAGAATTAAAATCTTAAATAACTCACCATTGATGCGAGTGGGAGACGTGAGGCAGGTGTCATGGATCTGCTGAGCCTCTCAGTAATTCCAACCTTCAACATTTATGACAATCATTTCATTGAAAAATAATAATTGCTTAAATTAATTTTCATTAATGCATCAAAATATTTTCATAAATTAACTTGATTCTCACCGTGAACACCTCCGACAATGGACATGAATGGGATTTAAGGATAACAAGTGGAGTAGTTGGCTGGACAACTTGCTCCGATGTAGTCATGGGGGGGGGGGTGCAGATGTAGTTGCAGCAACTATGGCTGCAACCACTATAGATACATGGGAGGATACTGGAAGAGTATTTTCCACAATAGTGGCGGGAACTGGAGAATATATGGTGGAATAGGATATGGTGGTATGGGGTGGAGGAGGATGTCGTGGATGATAGGGGGTATCGAGCCAAAAAGGATAGGGTGAATGTGGAGGGATGGTGAATGGGAGGGAGGTCCTAGATAGAGGGAGGAGGATGGATAAAAGGGAGGTTGTGGACGAAGGGGGGAAGCTGGATGGAAGAGGGAGTGTGGACGAATGGGGGAGGATGGATAAACGGGGGGGGGGCGTAGATGAATGGGGTAGGATGTATAGAAGGGGGCCGTGGAAGAATGGGGGAGGATGGATGGAGGGGGGATTATGGACGAAGAGGGTAGGCTGGATGGAAGGGAGGGGGTGGATGGAGGGAGGGGTCTAGATGGAAGTGAGGGGGTGACTCATGGGAGAGGGTGGAAACATGGGACTAAATGGAGGACAGGGAATTGTGCCACCTGGAGCTGTTGGTGGCCCCTGCATACACATTTGTAATATCATAGTTTAGTAAACAAAAATAAAATTAAACCATAGTAAGTCGTAACAATTCAAATTAAAAGCGTGCTTTTAACTACACATTGTACCTATGTATATGGTGATCTTCCGATCCCTGGGAGATATGGCTGATCATTGTAGTCTGGGCATACTTGTGAACACCAAAATGCATGCACATTATGAACATATTAAACGAGTAATTATTTAGGCAATCAAAATATTCAAAAATATTGTACGAACTATCAACGTATTATGTCATAAATATAAAAACATAAATAATAGAAATGCCATAAGTAATAAGGATATTGTGTGAGGTACTGAAAATACCTCTGTGTGAGGGTGCCGCAATTTCAGTTGCAGCTGCCATTGCTGCATCAAATTTGGGAGATACTACATTCTCCCATGATGGCGTCTCAGCTCTAAATAACTGTACATTGAAATAATAGTTTAAGTCAAACACAAATAGTTTAAAATTATCAAGTGATGATTTAAAACACATTAAAAAAAGTGCTAACCTGCTCCATATAGCAGCCCTCGATCGGTCCAGGGAAAGTGTGGCCGCAATGGGGGACAAATATGTGGCATTGTCCTCGTCGAACTAGAAGGCACAACATGGCTACCACCAGTCACAGGTCTATCCTAACTCTTTCATGAAGGACTTGCACCTAAGTCTCTATCAGGTTCAACCTCTCTCTCCACTATAGTCACTGCTACAAAGGAGGTGTGTCTAAGGAGTCCATGTGCAACACTCCTCATCTCCCCCTTGATCTGATCAAGTTTGTGGGGTAACTGAGGTGGATGGGGAGAGGGGTTGGGATCACGCCTAGGAACTAGTGTCCCTCTTAGTTGGTTCCTCCTGGAAGCAGGTCGATATTGGGAAGAGACATGCCCAACACCCTGGAACTCAGTTATGTCAAAATAGTTGACATGTAAACCGAGCGCAAACTCAGCCCATAGTTGTTGAAGGAAGTACTATGGAACCTCCCTATTATTGTAGGGAGGTTTATCGTAAACCATGAACCACCAATGCATCCAATTGTCCCTCCATGGTTGGAAATGACACCAATCCATGCAGACACGTGTCTTTCTAATGTCTAGTGGTTGTTGTGCTCTTGGATCGGTGAACATACTGTATAATTGGGCCTTTGCATTATTCAAATATTTTATTTCCTCCTTGGAAATGCTTGTGGAATAATACTCCTGCATCCTAGCTCTATATTCAGTCATGTCGGTCAATTGGAGATGTGCATGGATGAGGAATTCAATTGAGCTCTAAATTGATGGTGGCAAGGGACACTCGATATGGTTCCCCTTTGTTTCTTAGTTCTTGAGTGTGCACTCCCATTTCATTTACATAATGGTTCAAGTCGTTTTGGTCAAAATTTTGTTGGGGGTTTTGATTTCCTTGGGCATTTTGATTTTGTTGAGGGTTTTTCATTGGTTCCAAGATTTGTGTTTTCTTGTGTTCCACTAGAATCCATGTTAACATTTTGTTCATTCATTGTATAGGTTTACACTCTGCAAAAGAAAAATTCTCTATTATTTTACTAATTTGGGAATTACTAAAAATTTAATAAACAAACAAAAATCAATAAAATGACAAAACAAATGAAAAAAATGACAAAAAACATGGATCTTACCTATCCAATGCACTTGATGATCACTTGGTGGATGTATTGAGATATTTTTTGAGTGGAAATGGGTGAAAATGATGCGTGATGGGGTGAGTGAGGCTTGGCCGCAATGGAAGGAAATAGAATGCCTCTGCCCTGTTTTTTAAAATTATCTTAACAGGGGTGCGTGCATGATTTTGAGTGCGTACGCACAACAGCGTGCACATGCCTTGGTACGGTGCCAAACCTAATGGCGTGTGCGCACTTCCTTAGCTGCGTGGTGCGCATTTGGTTTTTCCCCGCTAGCGCGGCCCCATTGCAATGATTTTGGGGAGCATCTTTGTGTGCCCTCCCCCCATCATTTCCTCCATATCATTATTTAAATTAATTAAATTAACCATTCGCATAGACCCTTTAATCAAATCTTCCAACTTGGACACTCAAAAAGATAGGTCTTCACTTTCACTGTATGTCAGGGATTAATCCTCTGTTGTTTTGAGTGGAGTCATTTGGTCTCTTCCACCACCTTTTGGTCCATTGTGGAACAAAAAAATATATCTATGATATTTATTACAGCTTTGATATCAATCCAAATAGATCCTTCTACTAGAAGTAATTCAAATTTGAAATGGTGTACCGTTTTACCCTGATCTGGAGACTGTTTTGTTGGCCAACATTCCACACTTTTCGTTGAATTATGATGTTCCTAGAGGAAATGGCTACAACTTTCCCACAATATGCTGATTTTTACACTTTTCCACATATCAAAATTGTACGACCTGTCATGTGTCCAATTTTTAGGATGTGAATATGAAATTGATACCAAATATAATACAATCTATATTCTTTCATATTAAGTATTTCTCATTCAATTTGGAGCTTTCATTCTCTAGATATAACAATTTTGTCGAGAACACTTGTTTGAGACTATTTTTTGGACTAGTCAGAAACCCTAACTTCCAAAGGGTATAGCTCTGAACCTGTAATGAATCATGATCTTAAAAGTGTACTAAAGATATTTCGTTATGTCTTCTACTTCACCTCCGAGTTTCTCTATCTAAAACGTCCTAGAAAAAAGTTATAGAAAAAATTCCAAGATGACTTGTTTTGGAAGCATCCAAGCTCTGATACCAAATGTTATGAACAAATTCCCGCGAAGAGCATAAATATACAAGAAATATTAGTCCACGCCTTAATAATGAAGAAAAAAGATGAATAGAAAGCCTCTTCAAGGGAGAAACCTCTTTATGAAATGTACTAAATACATAAGACAAGACAAGACAAGAATATTCCAATGAAAAAGGTCTCCTTGATATATATAGGAGACAAAGAGACACAATTACCACTAATGGACTCAAGCCGACATCAATGATGTAATAAATACTAATATAAAGTGCCCAATTTAGGGGGGAATGGGCCATAGTTTAGGGATTAACAGATCTCACATAGATTGTTATTCCAAATATGACATTAATGAAATTTGATTTCACACAGATTAACATTATGTCAACGATTATTACTTTACAATATCAATTAATATGACATTAATATCAATTTTCCATTGTGCATTGACAACTAGAATTTGCACTTCATTTCTCTAATGCTAACCACTAGACATCATATGGAAATCATTTTTATCCCAATCAACATGTCTCAATAGGTTAAGAAGGAAGAACAACATATCCCTTTTTTTTAAATAGTTCTAGGTTAACTTGAAAACCACCCCATAATCATATTAACTATATCTTACTCTACTATTGATACTTTAAGCATGGGATCAAATTTAGGTAATTTTCTCTACTTTTTCAAATCATCCTTAGTGTATTAAGGAATCTCTTTCTAAGCAATTTATATATATGGATTTGCCTCAAAAATAGAAATCAATTAAAGCCCGATGGGATAGCAAGTGGTTGAGTGTTGCGAATTGCAAGTAGTAGATCACAGGTTCAAGTCCTAGGGTTGGTTGCCTCAATGAATATGGTGGTTCTCACTCAATGTCTCCAAGGTTTCCAAAACTACAACCGAATGGTTTACCCTAGGTACCATCCTCAAAATGAGGAGAAGTGCCCAAGGGTTTCTCTTGAGGTACATTTTTCAAAAAAAGAAACCAATTAAGTTCAATACCTTCTTAAAATTATAGAAATGAACAAACAAATTCATTTTTATAATGTCAAATAAAAAATGAGATATTCATTTTTTGTAAGACTCTTTTATTACACCAAGAATAATGGGTGTATCTACACTCCAAATAGATGTCACATTTATAATATTAATAAAGTAAATTGGAAAAAATGAAGTCACTAAAATAATAATAATAATAATAATAATAAAAACTAAAAAAAGACTGCAATAATCATAAAAATCTATAATAAAATAAATTAGCATAGATCCATCTTCACCCCAAAAAATTTAAGAATCATATTTCTTTGGAATATTTTAGCAAGTGTAAAGAAAGTTTAAAAATACAAACCTATTTCTATGAGGAAAATAATATAAAAGAAAGGAGTTATCATAGATGATAAGAACTAGTAAACATGTTTTAAAAAATAAATCAATTGGATTTAATTTTGAATTATTATAAAAACCTAAAGATGGATTCTTAAATGTTAGTATCACAAAATAGCACTAGAATAGATATACAACATGTATGTTCCCTAGTGTGCTCACAAAAAATCAATAAATTCGATGAAGGATTTTCCTAATTACCTCAAATACCAATAACTTAGTTGTTTCTCAAAGACATAATTAGCTCAAAACTTATTCAATTCAAACAACCCCAACCATCTTCCTAAGCTATTTGAAAGCATATTGTGTCAAATGATAAGACCAACAAAATTAATACCAATGTTTCTCACTAAAGATCTAATTATTAAACATCAAAAGTAACTGCTAACAACTAAGATTCAACAACAAGTAGCTTTGAATTCATGCCAAGATCTGAGCTCTCACACGAGAAAAGATAAGATGTCATTTAGATGAATTATATATCAACGAGGGTTCAATTTAACATTAAGTTTGGACTATTGACGATCTTTCATCTACAACTCCCTAGCCCATTCAACTCCAATAAGAATGTTTGTTTAATGCCTCTTATGACATCATGTTGATTTGATTTCAAGAAAAATGGGAGCCAATGAATGTGGTTTCTCCTTTAACCAAATTATTGTTCAATTGCACTTACATTCAAATTTTTGTAAGGAAAGAGAGAAAGGAAAACAAGACAAGTCAAGCCACAATACATGATACTTAAGTGAATGCAACTTTGAAAGTGTTTCAAATGCATTGACACACTGGCAAATTAGTTCTAAAGATAAATCTGAAGTATCATAACTGAAGTGTCATAACTGTAAATTATGTTTACTCTTCAAAACAAGACAAGTCAAGCCACAATACATGATACTTAAGTGAATGCAACTTTGAAAGTGTTTCAGCTGCATTGGCACACTCATAAATTAGTTCTAAAGATAGATCTGAAGTGTCATAATTGTAAATTATGTTTACTCTTTATGAGGTCAAGTGAATAGAAGAGTCATTAGGGAGTCCAAGAGACTACTTGGAAAAAGGAGTCCAAAAATCTTTCTTATGTAGGAGTCCAAAAGACTACTTGGAGAAAGGAGTCCAAAAATATTTCTTATCTAGGAGTCCAGAAGACTACTTGGAGAAAGGAGTCCAAAAATCTTTCTTATGTGTAGGAGTCCAAGAGACTATTTGGAAAAAGGAGCCTAAAAGTCTTTCTTATGTATATATTGTACATTTGTTAATGAAAATTTTGTGCTTTGATGCCTATATTTTCTTATTTTCCTTTATTGGTTTCCTAATAGTGATATCAGGACCCATTATGAGTCTGTGGCCTGGACAAAAATTTCGGGCCAATTCTGCTCCTTGCGTTTCATTTTCCTACCATAACTCTTGTAAGATCTGGCATTCTGAGAGAATCTTTTTGGAGTGTGGCACTCTTACATGTATACCATAACCATTGAAGACCTGCATTCTTCCCTCTGTTAGAAATATTAATCTCTTAGTTAAGTTCTGTTAGTTACATTCAGTTAATCAGTTCTACATTCAGTTCTACATTCGGTTAGCCGGTATTGCTTTAAACCGTCAAAGCTATGTAACATATATATACTGATGTATAATATGAGATAAATAGTTCAGCCATTCGTGCTTGTAACTCTTTGGTTTATGTCTCTGTCCATATTTTTAACATGGGTGATGGGTCATATGAGAAGACTAAAACAATCAAGGAGAAATATTAAACAAATTGCAAAAGAGAATGGAAGGGCAGAGGAAGCCTATTTTGCAAAGATGTATGATGAGATTCCAGTTGGAGTCATAAATCATGAAGATGATGAAGACAACTATCATACTGCAGAGATCGAGCAGATCAATGAAGATATAGAGCAGAATAAACCGAATCTAGATGAAGAGATAGATGAAATATTGAGAATATCTATGCCGATTTTGCCATTTTTCGAAGGTATGGATTATGAAATTTGGGCAAATAAAATGGAAGATTTGCTTTGTTCAGTAAATTTGTGGCGTTTTGTTCAAAAATATTTTGAAGACCCTCATAACAGAAAAAATGCAATAGCAAGATTTCTTATTTTATCAGCTGTGGATGAAAATGTTTTTTATAGTGTTTTCTATGAACTTCGTCAAGTTCTTAGTGCAAAAGCTTTTTGGGATGCTCTAGAGATGAGGTACAGTAGAAAGAGAAGAAGCATGAATGCTTTACAGCATATTGGTCAATTCGAAGAAGTTTTTGTGTTTGAAGCAAATGAAGAAGATGAAGAAAAGAAAGTCGACGAAGTTCTTCATAAAGTAGAGGAGAAGAATATTGAAGACCTTCTCTGTGCCATAGAGAATGAAGAGGAAGGTGAATCCCACTGCGTAGATACACCAGTGGATGATAAAGCTACCATTATAGCAGCCTGTGATGATGAAGTTGTTGGTAAAGTTGCCATTGTAGCAACCTGTGATGTTGAAGAAACTTTGGTGAATCCAGCAATAGATATTGTTGATGACATTAACATAGTGACAAAGTTTGTTGAGTTTGTTGATGACATTTCAGTTGAAGATAAAACTGCCCATGTAGCAGTATTTGATGAGAAACAAGATGAAGATTTTGTAGAGTGTTTGGAGAGTCCAATCCCACACATCGAAAAGATGCTTGGAGCATCAAATGAGAACAAAGAATCTCATGTTTTTGGAACTGAAAATTTGTGTGTGTTTGCAAATTATGCAGGTACTATGAAAGAAGAACATCACTTGGATGTGTTAACAGATTATGATGAAGAGTTGAGAATGCTAGAAGAATGGATAGAAAATCCAAGAATTTGTAAAGACATGAACGAGAATATTGTAGCAGATGAAAAATATGAAAACATTAATTTTCAAGAATTTGAAATTAGCATTGCAGAAATTTTGCAGGAAATAGAGATGAACATTGAGATAGAAGAATTATGGAAGTGTTTGCAGAATATTTTTGGGTGGAGATACAATTCGACAAAGAATATAGTCAATCACAAAGATAAGTTGATTGATAATACTTTTGAAAGCAAGGCAAGAGGAAAACTACAATATCAAATTTGGGATCCAGGCGAACATTCTATCTTTGAAGATGAAGATGAAAGAACTAAGCTTAAGCCAGCCTAATGTGAACCTAATTTAGTTTTATGAAATTGTGTTAAGTGTTTGTAAGCTTGGCTGAGACATAGACCAGCAAGCATTTGCATTTATGAGATTTACATTTTAGGTGTTTTAGAGTATCATAATTATGAGGGAGTGTTGTGTTTAGCAAGAATGTAACCCTTGAGATTAAGAGGGAGTGTTAGAAATATTAATCTCTTAGTTAAGTTCTGTTAGTTACATTCACTTAGTCAGTTCTACATTCAGTTCTACATTCGGTTAGCTGGTATTGCTTTAAACCGTCAAAGCTATGTAACATATATATACTGATGTATAATATGAGATAAATAGTTCAGCCATTCGTGCTTGTAACTCTTTGGTTTATGTCTCTTTCCATATTTTTAACACCCTCTTACGTGAAATTGCCCATTGTCTTGCTTTGTCTGTTGAGACACTACAGGCTTTCCATTTAAACGTTGTTCAAACCCTAATTCAGGCATATTTTCTCAGTCTATTATTCTCTGCTCTATCAAACCTGCACTTTGCCAGTTTTGATTGCTCGATCTGCGCCTCTCTTCCATTTTTTTTATGCAATATGTTACTTTTTATCTCTTCGTAACGATTTCATCATTCCCCCAGCGAGAGACATATCCTCTCTTCCTGCATGCGCATCACCAATGATCGATCTAAGATTTCCTTCTACCTATGTTATCTCTTTTTCTGGAGTGAGTGCGCTCACCATTCTTGACCCAAAACCCTAATTTTGGCATTTGTTTCTAAATCTGATATACGTGCTATCTATGGTCTCTCCAACTCTTCACTATATCCTACCTCTTGTCCTCATGAACAATTACACTTTAATTTGAACAGTCTGTCATTTTCCACTCCATCATTGATCTTTTGAATCTCTTCTCCAAGAGTTTTTTTCTCTTGGACTCCATGAAGCGTTTGTGACTTCATTTTTAGTTTCATCTAACTCAATATCCATTCCATGACCTCCTCCCATAGCTTTCTATCAATATAATGATGAATCCAATGCCCAAAACAGCATGCACGCAGACTGGTGTATCTGAGCGACTTGTTTCAACTCCTATCGATCCCACAGCCTCCCATACTAGTCTTCTACCCCATCAATCTTGGTGCATTTGTGGAAAATTATTGAGAGGAATGGACCACGTCATAGCCTCCACATCAACGTCGCGCTTGTCCCTCTATTGAAGGAAGTGGGAGTCTTGTGGCTGTTAACAATTTCGCATGTTGCAAGTATTTCTTGTTCTTTCTATTTTTCACTGTTATTGTGGCTCGAATTGTGACCAAGCCTCTCTAACTGTGACAGGTTGGTGAACAAGAACTCTTGATGCTGGTGAAACGACTGCGTGTGCCTACAATCTGGGAGTGAGGCCGATGTGGTAGTGCGTTGAAGTGGTAGCTTTTGCCTCCACTGTCTACTGCTGCGTTGAAGAATGTGGTGTGCCCTTTTGTTTGAATGGTGGAAACCCTAATCTCATTAAGAAGTTTCGTTGAAGAGTTACGACCTCTATCATTGAATGCTGCATGTGTCTTTCCTGGTGACCGAGAATACAACTGTGATTTCTCTGGAATTTCTCCTCCATTAACAACGTGGAGCTGGACCGCAAGCATGGAACGGAATATGTAATTGTTTAAATAATATAAAGTTGGGCGTTGTAGCATGAGTTGTGCAAGTATCGTGACTTGCATGTAACTTAAAGTGTAGTTGCTTATTGCCACTGCTACGTGGAGACTTCCAGCCAATGGATTCCATCAAATTATGTGGTAGATGCATTTAAGACCAATGCTGCATAGTGCGTAAATCGCATTGATGACTGTAAGTAACGTGTGTTTGATCTCTGCATCTTGAAGAGACCTGTGATTGAGCAGAATTATTTTTTGATAAGTGAAGGCTGAATTTCATGCATGAATTGCTCATCTTGTAAATCATGCTTGGAAATATTAATGTATTCATTGCGATACTCAAAATTATGATATTGTGAAAACTTGTGAGGATCACAAGTTGCTCAATTTTATTGTTGCAACTATTGCTGAATTAAAGGTTGGTCTTATGTCTATTCATGAAGGTAGTGTTGTGAATAAGTATTTTATAAGTAGCGGATTTGCATTTATCCATGCAAACTCTACACTGATATCATTGCAGTTGAAGGCTATGTAGAAATGGTTTGCATTCATTTTGTGAAGTGTGTAGAGCTACGTTGAGAAGTATTGGAGCTGCGTGGAAGTTTGGTAAGCCACTGGTAGTTTTTTCATTGTTTGTTGTATATTGTTGATACCTAGTTGTTTGGTTGTGTATTGGAGAGCGGTGAAAGCCATAACCCACATTGGGTTACTGGATCCATCTCATTTAACAAAGTTCTTGCTAGTTTTTTCTTGGAGTGAAAAGATTGTAGACCTGTAGCTCAAGCAATTTGAAACCGCGGCAGAATGACTGTTATATTTTTGAAGTGTTGCTTCCTTGTATGGTTGAAGACAAAATTGGTAATTGTGCATTAATTTTGTTTAAAAGCATTTATAGTCCACTTGAGTAATAAGTTTAAAATAGTATTTGTCATAGAGAGAACTGTTTTGAAAGGTGATTAACTCTCTTATGCACTCTTATAAGGTATTGGAGAATGTTATTTTGGTAGAAATATTATGTTGAAAGAATACATTGCAATAGTTGGCAGGGACATAGACCTGCAGTTTCAATTTGTCTCCCAAATAGTGTTAAAATGCAGGCATTGTGAAGAAAAGTTGTAGATTTGTAACTGGTTTGGACTCATGCAAGTTTGTTGTTGTTGCAACAACTACTCCAAAAGAAGAAGTTGCAGAAGCAAATCAACATCATTCAAGAACTCAGTTATAGCAGATTCATCAATTCAACACTTAGAAGTGTAACTTGCAAACTGTTGCTTTTGTAAGTTCTAGTGCATTTTTGGTACTTGCATGTGTTTTTGTAGAATATCAAATTGAAGGAAAAGTTAAATTGCATTGTAATTGGGTGCATTCTTGGCTGAGATCGATGCCCCCCACTTTTTGAATTTGAGTCTGTTGAGTCCTGTTTGTAAAGGGCGGAGTTGAAAGAAGCCCTCAACTCATTGATTGATTCTACTTGGTCCTTCATGTACAAGGAGGCCTCAAACAATCCTCATAATGTCTCAATCTGAAGAAATATTAGAGTTGTTGAACACTCCAATGGTTAATGCTATAGATGACGCAATCACAATCAACAAAGAAACTCTTCAAACTTTTATCACATGTCTGCAGGATTCAAAACCCAAAGAGGACAATGTACAGAAAATGAATCAACATTCTGAACTAGTGTTCGTTCAGAACAATCCTCTCTTTGAACATGATTCTTATCAGGTACCAGAAAACAATGAAATAATGTCAGAAGATGTACAACTTGTTCAGAGTTCCATATTCCAACATTGTGATCGAGTTGGCCATGTTAAAGATCATTTTTTTTATCTTCATCCTTGTCATCATTGTGGGAAGCATAACCATTCTTCATATAAGTGTTTGAAGCTGAAGAAACCTGCAAGAATGAAACTTTCAACATAAAATTTTATTGCTTCTTATCTTGTACCTAACAGGGGGAACATTATGTCAGGATTCAAGTTATGAAGCCTTGTCTTTTTGACAAGAAGGAGTCATGGCCTTCTTCAAGTCAGCTAGATCAAGCAATCTTGAGCCAAAATTAGTTTCAGAGGCGAGATTCAAAGATGTATCAAGAAGACAAAAGAGAACAGTACTCGAGAGTACTCATGTGTTGTGTGTCTAGTTTTGAATCCATGAGACTTTCCACTCCTCACATTGTACTTGACAAGGGGGAATGATAAATAGTAAAAAAAAAAGCGAGCAAGAACAAGCGAGCCGAAACAAGAAATCCTGGATAGATTTAGAGCCATGTTCGACAGAGCTCAAGTTGGATGGTGGTTAGCCTAAAACCATCGATTTCGAGACCACCTTCTATTAGTAGAATCCACCATCTTCTAGCTAAATTAATTGGCTATAAATGTTTAGCGGTGGCAGTTGTCCACTTTTTGTTTTCAGCTCTCTTGGTTTGTGGTCATCCCAAAACCACCCTTTTACACAGAATCTTTGAGCCTTCGTGCCAAGTTCTAGATATAACCTTTGATCCTTTGTGCCAAGTTTGGAGTTTGTTGTTAGCATTAAACCACCCACTTATTATAATATTTCAGCTTCTACTAGCCCTTTGGTTTGTGGTAAACCAAAACCACCACTTTAGAGAGCACATGTATTTAGCAGAGAATTCAATTTCTACTAACTTGCTTGGCAAGTTACAAATGTTAGCACTGGTAGTTGTCCACTTCTATTTATCCAGTTCTCTTTTCTTGGACTCACATACACCCCTTCAGATTAAGGGGGGGAATTATTGGAACCTAATCTTATGGGTTAAGGTAAAAATGTAAATTATGTTTACTCTTCACGTAAGTGAATAGGAAGAGTTACTCGAGATTCCAAGAGACCACTTGGGAAGAGGAACCCAAGGGTCATTCTCATGTATATAGTGTACCTTTGTTAATGAGAATTTTATGCTTTGACACCTATCTTTTTTGTCTTTGTGTGTTTCTGCCTATTTTCCCTTATTGGGAACCTAATAGATAGAAATACACAATTGAATACGAGAAGGAACAGTCACTTCATTTCATTATTAAAAAATGATCAATACAATTATAATACATATGTATCTCAAGTCCAATATGAGACTGAGAAATCTTATGGGAGATGAAACACCATAAGTCATATTCATTTATTTATTGCTTATTCTAAAATTAACTACTATGTTCCATCACCATTAAATAAATAAATACAACAACCCCCTCCTTAAATGGTCATTGCGAAAAATACATAACATTTTTTGTTCTAAAACAAGCAAACAAAAACAAAAAAATTGGACAAGTAGAACACCTGCAACCCACTTCAAAATGATATCTTCATGTCACCATATCAAAAACTATAAATGATTATATTTTACAAGGAGGATGTAGAAAAAATTCATGTCACCAACTTTTTATTTTAACATTGACTTACCATCTAGGTGAGAGTTGATGGTGCTTGAATAATAAGTGTTTATGCCATCAATCTAGAACTTGGCATGTTCACTGAACTTACCTCCTCCACACTATCTTAGCTCAAGATATCAAAATTTTATTTTTGCTTTTGTGTGGAAGCACCATCCCATTTCATTATAGAAGCTAATTCATCTTTTTCATGAACACAAATAGATAAAACATAATAAAACTAATGCTTACATTCCATTTGTTGTTGACCGCTAGGCCATTTTCCAAGGAACTTTCCAGCGCCCAATATTACTACTTGTGCCTTTTCTTCTCTCTGTGGTGCTATTCAATGGTTTCAATCCTAAAATGTTGTTGTACATCAACCTCTAAGAATTTTCCTTTCTTATGGGCATCTTTTCCACACATTATAGCAGATTTTTCAACCATTTCCTATTCATCATCCAATAATTGGAGCAAACCTTATTCTTCCACACCCTTAGGGAATCATCGTTTCCTTATTTTATCAACAATAAATCATTTATTATTAAAAAAACATCTAAGTGTGGGCCATGATTCAGAATACAACCATCGAAAAGAATATTTTCTCAAATCTCAAAATGAAGAATACATTTAGGAAGACAAGTATTTTACCTTTCATTTGGATTTGCAAATTTTCCTTCAACTATGTATTATTCTCCACATTAGACAACTCAAATTTTTTTTGTTTGATCTATACAAAATTACTATACCAATATTTTCTATTAGTAAAATGTTGTGATGCACTAGAATCAATATACCACTCAGGTTTGCTAACAACAATTGGCATATTTATTTCTAACCACAAAAACATACAATTCTTGTTTTTCTTTATGATCACATATGTTGCTCTGCTTCTTCCAATTTGATCTTCAGAAGAAGACCCTTGGTTGTTCTTTTCATATCACTATGGTTACCTAAAACTTGGCTCAATGGCTTATCTCACCACAATAAACATATTTGATACATTTTCACACTATTTGAATATCTAAATCAACACACTTGCTTCCATATTAATGTTTGCAAGTTTTGTCTTTGCCTTGGAACTTTGTTGCTATGGGAACCTCTAGTTGTCCATTCATGTTGTTCCTACCAAACTACATTTCTCATATGCTCTTCTATTAAAGTGTTTCTCGGCTACTCAAATTTCAGATCTGTGTCTTAGGAGGTTATGTTCAAATTCTCCACAAAATTCCCAAAGATGGTAGAGTCTTCAATGTAATTATCACCATATCTTATTCAAATTTTCTATCAATCACTTTCAATTCATCTCTTATATATTTTATTTTCAACTATGGTCCCAAAGAGGATCATGCTCTTCTATCTTAAATAAAAACAAAATATCCTTTAAGAAGAATGCCCTACATTTGTGTGGTGTTTCATGCATATTCTTCAAACACCTCCAAATTTTGAATGCATCATCTCCATCTTGAACTTCATATAAAATCTCAAATGTTACAAAGTATTGATTAACATCATAGCCTCTCAATTTCTCAGCACCATACTCATTACTAGCCCCTTCATTTGTTGGACTTTGCAATTCCTTCATCAACACAATTTATTCCAGGCGCCTATACTAAAAGCAACAAGGATCCTTCATCTTGACTTAAAAAAAATTCCATTAAATTTGGTATTAGCTCCAATATGATGTGGGATAAATTGATCACGATTGAACGTATGAAACAAATCCTAATAGTTATTGCCTATGTTGTTTTAAATTAGTGTTTGACAACCCTACAACTATCTCACTACACTGAAAAACTAAATGACATCCCTATTGTTTTCATAAAAATATTTATATCTACCAGTTTCAAAATTCAAAAATTTAGTGTGGAAATTTTTCTCTCTTCTAGGGTGAAACTATGTGGGACTTCTTGTTGTAACACACTCGGGAAACACCAAAATTCTATAACAACAACAATGTGACCTCATTCCATGCAAAAATTTGTCCTATGTGGCATTTGTAATGTGTTCCCTCTATCATGCACCCTATTTCATGTAACAACACCAATTGTTACAATGTTTCACATATCTTTGTGACAACACGCAATGCTTCTCCTGTAACAATACTCTGAAACAACACCCTAAGTCTATAACAACAATTGTTTCACTTTTGTAACAATAATCTATCTCTAATCCTAAACACATTACAAACTTATAGTTGCACCAAGCACACTGTAGATTCAACACCCAACATGCAACATGATATCTCCTAACAAAGTTTTTCCTAGCACACTCCACAAACCAAATATTGTTTCATAAATCTCTTCAAAAAAATATTGTCTACCAAAATTTGCACTTACACAAAATTACTTCAAAAATTAAATAATTCCAGAGTTAATGTACATCACGTTGCTACAAGTTTGAACCTTGAAATTTGTCCCAAATTCTAATTCTCAAAAGTAGTGCAAAATCTTACTCAAGTTGTGTTATTTGTCACAACTTTTGTGCCCCGTGTCACAAAAGACATGCCACAATAGATAAATGTGGTCCTAAATTTTTGCAACCAAAAGATAGAAATATTTCCCGAATTTTGTGTCAATAATATGTGTATATAGTGTTTGTATAACATCCATGCAACTTTGAAATACTTACTATATAGTGTACTTGTATACTTTCATGTTAGGAGTTGCACCACATGGTTTTCTATATTTTTCTACCATGAAACTTTTTTCAAGGGTGTTGTAGACCTCAAAATTTCTGATGTCTATTTAGCCTCAAAATTCATGCAATCCCTAATTTCAAGGTAAACTTGAGTGCAACTCATGTGAACAATCACTTGATTCATCATCATATAATGGAATCCCTAGGATTTCACTCACATTCACCTCAACACTTCATTATTGTGGATTTGATATGTATTTAAATACACTACATATCAAAGAGAACAATCACTTCAATTCATTATTAAAAAATGATCAAAGATGATATCAAGATATCTCAAGTCCCATATAAGTGTTGAATGACCAAGAGTCTCACTAGAGATAAAACCCCATAAGTCACATTGACTTTTATTCTAAAACTATGTACTATATACAATTACCATTATCTAAGCCAGTGTAGATCCATCTTAACTCTGGATCTATTAAGAATCAAGAGGGATCAAAAATAAATTGAGATGCAAATCTCTTGACACTTAAGAGATATTGAGTTAAAATGGATCTACACTCTATGTGTGTGTGTGTGTGTGGACACGTAAAAATCTATGAGTTAAAATGGATCTTCTCGTGTGTTGGGGGGTATTTTTTCTTAAATTTTCTTTTTTACATTATGGTTTTTCTTTTTTATTTATTTTTTACATTAAAATAAATAAATTATATATATGGTGTGTGTGTGTGTACGTTATTTTAAAAATTTATTTAAATATTATATTGAATCGACTTATGCCACATGTCATGTCAATGTTAAGGATGGAGAATATTAATATAACAAATTCCCTCACAAAAAAATCTCATTACTTTGCTATAAAGCTCAATGGATTAAATTAAAAAGACATGTTGTTGCTAGCATCTTGTCATCGTTTTTGTTGATAGATGATAATAATAATAATAATAATAATAATAATAATAATAGATTCACCTTATTAAACTATTAGTATTTCACCACAAATACTTAAACTCAAAATGAGACAAAGACAAGATGCCACCTTCTTTATCAGCATTACAAATAGAAAAACACCTAAATGCATAAGGACCATTTTCCAAAAATCAAGAAATTCATGAGATATATATGGACCAAAAGGGGGCATGGAAAGAGATGCAACATGAAAATATCCAATACACTTTAACCTTTAAGTATGGCATATAAATGCAAGGTTGTATTAGGAATTTTTATTTTTCGATAAGATATGCTATTATATTAGTCAAAAGAAATATATATATAAAGTTAGTGAGTTGGTCGACCACTTGGGAAATCCAACTAGCCACTAAACATGAGTTTGTCACTTATGACTACCATATGTCCAAAACATATGATAAAAGAATTTTTGAGTAAAGTTTTTATAATTGTAAGGTTACTAGAAATGCAAAAAATAATGTATGAATATAGCCTATAACCTAGGCTATCAAACCTAGCAAAACAAACAAGAGAATTACTAAAACCAGGAATTATGACCTTCATCATCAGATATTGAGATGAAAGAAACCTCTTGTGTTGAGGCAAAGTGGATGTCCTCAAATTTAACAATATTTTCAAAAAACTTGAAACCTGTGGTGGCCCTCGTGATCAGGTTGATTTTAACATTCATTCTTCTCATCAAATCATGCGTATCATATATCTAAAAAATTATTTCCTTTTGTTCCTCTTGATATTCCAACAAGGCCATGCCAAGAAAAGTTTTTAGATGCCGGTATAGCCAAACAATCTAGAGTTACTTAGTGTCTCAAGACCTCGAAGTCCATACATGAAGAATCCAGGGCTGAAGGTCTTGCCTCATGTCATTTGCATCCACAACTTAACTCTCCTGCATAACCTAGTCTTCAACTTTATCAATCTCATCTTGAATTATGAGTGGGGTGTGATTTCTGTAGTGCGAGGTTGAGGCCTACGCTTCTTACATTATCTTCAAAAAGTGTCTAAACCCCCTCCCCCTCTTACCCCCTTAGCTTGAAGAGGTATATCTTATATTCATTAGTGTGCCCTTTAGAACCTCTACTCGTGTACCTAATATAATCCACCTGCTCACTCCCCCAATGATATGCCACTACCTAGTCCGACTCAGGTTCTTCCTATCGAGTTTGTATTTTGCATCAAACACCCAATTAAGACCTCTCACCAAGGCCCAAGTTCGTTAGTCCATTTAAGAACAAACAATGCTCATAAAATTTTCCTGAATAACCTATTCATGACCTCCATAAACTAAATGCTCTACATCTCTGTGTAGTATTAGAAATTGGCTCCTAGCAAAAACATCATCTTCAGAAACCTCTGTGTCCAGGGTAATCTCTTGCATGTCCATCATTCTCATGTGTAACTTCGAAATTGTCTTGTCACAGTGAATCTCATGATGAGTTGATCCTCAAGAGGAAAAAACCACCTCCCTGCCATCTCCATGTTTAAATGCCCCATCATTTCTCCTAAGTGTTGGTTGTCATTTACAGATGGAAACACTTTTTTAAGGATTGGGATCCTGGGCTCAACGCCATCTCATAGATCCTCTACCATCTCATTCCCATCCAAAGGCACCTATATTGAGGGTGTGATAGGAAAGTATTATATATTGAAAATAAATATAATTTTATTTAGAAAATATTTATATCGAGTTGAATAAAAGGGGAAGCGTTCACATTATTTAATAAATATAAAGGAAAAAAAATCACGTTTCTTGTATTAATTAATTTGCATAAATTATTTCATTTCTTGAATTCATGTATTTCAAATTGGCTTGTAACAAAAAAATTAATTTATCATGTTGGAATTGTAGATTGCAGTAGTTAAGTGTGTGGAAACACTAAACTCCATGAAATATAGCAGAGAATTAATGGTGGGATACAATGAAAATTGCAAGGTATATTGCTTTTATGATCCTTCCACCAATAAGGTGATTGAAATGAGAGATGTTGTATTTAAAGAGGTTCTTTCCCATGGTCCTCCAAGATCTTACTCGACTCTTATTGCAAAATATTCATCTCCAACTATTTCAATGGATCATTCTCTTTCAAGCCCTAACGATCCTTCTCCTTTTGGTACTTCTTTTGACACCTACTCTACAATGACTCAACAATTGGTTCAAACCTATCCATAACCCAAACAACTCGTAAATTTGTATTCAATGTAGACACAATTTATTGATTGCACAATTCTATCCTTAAAGAAGACAACAATATAAAATCAGCAATGGTTACATGGAGAATTGTATTAATAATCCATCAAGTCTAATTTTGTCTATCTTGTATGTATCTCACTTTAATGAATAATTTCTTCAATGATTTGTTTATATACTTATTTTTCAACTCTGGTTGTGGCAAAGCCTCTAATTATATGTTGGATATATTTTTTTTCCATTAGTAAATAACCTTGAAATAATGTTTATATCAATTCCACTCCTTTTAACATCAATGTTTATTTCTTCAATGCTAATATTCACAATCATCAAAATTTTAAAAAGAAGAGATTCTACACAGGTTTAAAAACTCTCCTTAATCCAACCCTTTGAGACTTTTAATTTGGTGTTCAATGAAAACACAATCTGTTGGAACATCAAAAACCCACTTTATACTTAGGATAAAATATATTAATCATTTTTTATTAATTTCCTAGGTTTAGACTAGGTAGTTGGCCTAATTTTGGATTCTTATGCCACCACATGCCATTCTGAGTCATAGGGGCACATTGTTGGAGTATTAAAAAGCCATCCATATCCATTTCATACTTAGGATAGATAAATTCGTCATTTTTTGATTAATTCCTAGGTGTTGATTAGGTAGTTGGCCATTATTTGTCCTTTGTGTGGACCACAAAACATGTTGAGTCACTAGGGCGCACTTCTGGAGATATTGGATAATATTTCCTACGATTCTATGAGATTTTATTCCATTCCTAGATTAGAAGGGCGCTATCCTACTTTTTACTGCTTTTTACTTTTTTTGGTGAAAAGGTAAAAGCTAGTTGACTTGGCTTTAGCAGGTTTTTGGCTAACTCGCCCTCCATGATGTTTCCTCTTTCTAAAATATGTACTTAACATGATTTTCCATCCTACATCACCATCCAACTCTGATTGTACCAATTCGTGAGCCTTAGAGGTGATTTGGAAAGCACTTTTTGCACCTAGGGTGTTTTCATCTTTTTAGTAGGGCCTTCTTTTGTGAGGATTTCAAATGTCTTCTTTGGATTTTGAAATATATTATGTAATTATATATTTGAACAACCATTAAATAGCCCAATTTTGGCTAATGTATACTTATTCAATAGATTTTTACTATTTGCATCGTATTCATGACTGTTTTATGTGTTCTATGACTAGTTTTTGCAAGGCAATTTGTGAGAGCTTGTAATTGGTTGAGTAGCTATTGGTGTGAACAAGATTTTCACATGGTATCAGAGCTATCAAGCTGTTCTATTCTCCTTATTTTTTCCTGCAGGATTGAACCATTCCGAGAGAGGGCGCATTCAGTCTCCTAGAGGGCGCAACTCAACATCGCAGGGGCACAACTAAACAACTCAGAAGCTAATTTCAGAGTTGCCATGGATCAGTCACAACAAATCATGCTTACTCCATTCAATTATTTTTACTGGAAGGAACATATGGAGATATTTTTGAGGAACAAAGGCCTCTAGAGGGTGACTATGGCAACTGAAATTGAGCCTGACGCTCTCATTGAGAAGGCAAAGTGGCATAACAGAATAGATGAGGCTGATGGTCTCTTGTGTCTCAAAACATCCATGGATATTATTTTCCATCTAGATGGTATTACCACTCCTAATGAGGTTTGGGCAAAGCTCCAAAATTTATTTGGAAAGACTGATGAATTGAGGGGCCACCTACTAGAGAATGAACTAGTTTCATTGAGTCCAAGCAATTTCGAGACCCTACAAGAATTTGTCTCAAAGTTTAAAGCTCTTGTTCTTCAATTGAAGTAGTGTGGAATTGACAATAAATATGAGCAATTGATCTTGGCCATCCTCTCAAAGCTTGGCACTAATTAATCATTCTTTGTTTCGACCTTCCATGCTACAAAACTCATTGTTGAAAATTTGAAGATGCCTTCACTGGTAGAATTCATGGAATCACTCACTCAAGAGAAAGAAAAGTTGGTCTTGATGGGCACAATAAAATACCCATCAAAGGACCATGATTTGGCTGTTGGAGATTCAAATAATTCAAAAATCAAGAAGAAGGCCAATCCCAATAAACCACCTAATTAGAAGAAAGACAAGCAAAAATCTCAAGAAGACTTCACCAATTCCAAGAAGAATTCTCAAAAGAAGAAAGAGAAGTCTAAGTGCACCTACTTCAATAGGGGCTTTCATCTAGAGAGCTCATGCATGAATAATACCATTGATCAAATGGATCAACTCCTTGATAAATCCAACATCCCTCTTCCAGAGAGTGCACAAAATAAGGAAGGAGGATCCAATTTTGAAGACAAGGAGAGAGTACATGCTTTGATGGAAGGCACATCCAAGTCTACCTATTTCATCATTAATTCTGGAGCTTCAAATAATATGGTGTCTACAAGAGAGTCATTCTCCTCTCTTGATTCTTCTGGTGGTCCAACTATTGTGTTAGGTGATGATTCTGAAACTACTTGCAAAGGTAAAGGCAATATTGATATTGAGTATGGTTCTTTCAATAATGTGTTATATGTCCCAGGTCTTGTTGCAAACCTCTTTTCAGCCTACCAGATGACTCACACTAGGCCTCCAAAAAAGGTTGTCTTCACACCTAATGATGTTGAAATATATGAGATTTCCACAAGTTGAATTGTTTCCTTAGGTACTACTGACCATAGCTCAAAAGTCTATAGGTTTTCACACTGTGTGCTTTTCTCATCACCTTCTGCTCTCCTTACTCATGCCAATGAGTCAAGAAAATTATGGCATGAGATATTTGGTCATCTCAATTACAAATATCTTTCTTAACTTCATGTGAAGAATATGGTCATATGGTTTCCCAACATCAAGTTTTCTAAAGGATTCTGTTAAAGTTGTATCCTAGGAAAACACCTTGACTATAAGTTTGAGAGAGTCAAAACTAAGTGAACCTCAACACCCCTTGATCTTATTGACAATGAAATATCAATTCCATTCCCCCATGTGTCTTTGAACAATGCAAAATACATCCTAACCTTCATAGATTACTTTTCCATATATTGTTGGGTCTTTTTCCTCCAATTAAAGTCTAAAGTTTTTAGTTGTTTCAAGATTTTCAAAGCCTCGGTTGAGAACCAATATGGAAGATATATCAAGGTCCTAAGATCTGTTAATGGTGGGGAGTACATCAAATCTTATTTTCTACAATTATGTGCTTCTTCTGGTATTGAGATGCAACACATTTTTCCCTACACACCTCAACAGAATGGTGTTATTGAGAGGAAGAACATATCTCTCAAAGAGATGGATACATGTATGCTTGATTCTAAGCCTTTGTATCCAAGACTTTGGGATAAGGATATCAAATGTGCATCCTACATACATAATAGAGTTCCTCATAAAGCATTGAAAGGAATCACTCCTTTTAAAGCTTGGATTGGGCACAAACCTGATGTCTCTCATTTCAGAATTTTTGGCTCCAAGGCTTGGGCTAGAATTCCACTTGAGAAGAGGAGGTCGATGCAGCACTAAAGACAACCATATCTATTTGTTGGATATTCATAAGAATCCAAGAGTTATAATTTTATGAACATGACCACTAAAAAATCATTCATTGAGAGGAGTGTTCAATTCAAAGAAGAGCCCTTGCGATCTATTGAAGTTGGATAATTGTTAACACCCAAAAAGTGCTCACTAGCTCATTTCCTTATTCACATGACCCATTTGTCCACTTTTTCACCATTTGAGCCTCTAAAGCCACCAAAAGGTCACCAAAAGACCATAATACACCCCTTTTTCCCCTCAAAATGAATATTTTTCCTCAAAAAGCATAAAAAACCCTCAAAAAGGGTCCATAATTCCCAAAAATATTAAAAAGGGAATAAAAATATTAAAAATATTCAAAAAAGGAAAAAGGAGGAAAAAGGTACCTAAACCATGTTGGTCAATACCATTGGTTTCCTCAAAACCATAATGGTATTCCCCACCACCAAAAACTATAAAAAGGTGGTAGGGGCTCCTCACTTTCCATCCATCCATCATCCTATCCTCACATTGTCAAAATCTCTCATGAGACTTTTGGCCATTTTCAGCATCTTGGAGAAGAGACCTTTGGAGCTTGGAGCTACTCACCTTAGGAGTTGCTCAACACAAATCCTCACCATTTGAGGTATCTTAATACAAAATACTTATTCTTTTATTTCTTGTTCTTGAATCGTTTTTGAAAATTTTTATTTGTTATATGCACATGTTAGATTCAGATTTATAATTGTTTTTTGCTTTCAATATTTGAAACTGCTATCACTTGTTGATAGGTGCCCATTGCACAAAGCTTGGTTGCAAAACCAAGCCAACAGTTTTTGGCGACTCCGCTGGGGAGGACGGATTCGACACCGTGAACTAAATGGAAAGGGGTAAAAACTGTTGGCTTGGTTTTGCAACCAAGCTTTGTGCAATGGGAACCTATCAACAAGTGATAGCAGTTTCAAATATTGAAAGCAAAAAAAAATTATAAATCTGAATCCAACATGTGCATATAACAAATAAAATTTTTCAAAAACGATTCAAGACAAAGAAATAAAAGAATAAGTATTTTGTATTAAGATACCTCAAATGGTGAGGATTTGTGTTGAGCAACTCCCAAGGTGAGTAGCTCCAAGCTCCAAAGGTCTCTTCTCCAAGATGCTAAAAATGGCCAAAGGTCTCATGAGAGATTTTGACAGCGTGAGGATAGGATGATGGATGGATGGAAAGTGAGGAGCCCCTACCACCCTTTTATAGTTTTTGGTGGTGGGGAATACTATTATGGTTTTGAGGAAACCAATGGTATTGACCAACATGGTTTAGGTACCTTTTCCCTCCTTTTTCCTTTTTTGAATATTTTGAATATTTTTATTCCCTTTTTAATATTTTTAGGAATTCTGGACCCTTTTTGAGGGTTTTTTATGCTTTTTGAGGAAAAATATTCATTTTGAGGGGAAAAAGGGGTGTATTATGGTCTTTTGGTGGCTTTAGAGGCTCAAATGGTGGAAAAGTGGACAAATGGGTCATGTGAATAAGGAAATGAGCTAGTGAGCACTTTTTGGGTGTTAACAGATTTGCCCCTGATGTGTGAGAGCAGGAGCTCATCGTATGGCTGATAGACATCATAGTTCTTTTGTCTTTTTCCTGGGGTTTGGGGAAGAGACGAGACCAGTTAGAGACTGGATCAATGGCCCTTGGAAGCTGCAAAAACAAAAGATATTACATGGCCTCAATATGAATGAGGAATAATATCTGATAATGGACGAGGCGGGCATACCCATGCTCGTATCAAGACATATACATAACAATTAGTCCCACGAAGGGGGACCTAAATAAGACATAAAAAATCTGTTGGTACATCATAATGGTCCAAAGGGGACACTATTTTGGGATGTACTCATGATCATAACATGACTAATCTCAATAACTGATACACTGGAATAAAGCGACAACCATTCTGAATAAGGTATCAGAAGGGTTGATGAACTGCTGAAACTGAAGGTGTCCAACATCTGTAGGGACTCAATGACTGTGAGTCATCTCTGAGAAGTACATGTAACTGTATACTCGAGGGAGTATAAAACTGGGGTACATCAGAATACTATCGCCATGTGCAACCCGGATATCTATAGAAAAAATGTAACTAGTTGTTTCCATAGGTAGACTCTCAAATGTGGAAGAGTCGGGTGGTATCCGGGGTCTTCAACAAATAACTGAACGGACCAATACCCTGTGCGAGTCTCAATGATGCGATCAAGGTGTTGAAGTCGAGCATGTGAGAAACAACCATTTGGAGAGGCATTGAGGACTCTTCTCGAAATGATTCATAGGCACTCATCATGAATGGTGATGAGTCCAAGACACAGGGACCTCTAGGTCTATCCTTTGGAATAAACTTGGTTGTCGTCGACAGAGGAAGACCTGCAACTAACAAGGCAATGATGTTTCCTTGATAGGAGCATGAGGTGTAGAACTGAAGTGTGGTAGTACTAATGGTAGGACTGACATACTTGTGGGGATGGGAAGTAACTGGGGTCATAGAGTGGGTAGACTCAAACTTCCTTTGCTCATAGCATGATGACACGGTTGACCTGGTAGCGTAGGGAACTGACTTGTAGGTGTGGGGATCATAGCTTTTAGGGACTGAAGGGTATGTATTGACTCTGGGGGGTCAACCTAATGGGTGCTGTCGAGAAATTTTCAGGGTGACATATTGCAGAATACTCTGAACAAAGGCGACAAAAATGGGGAAGCTGCCATATGAGTAGACGTGATCTGTTGTGGCGCCGAGAAGCACCATTGGGTCCTTCTTCGTAGTTTTAATGAGCTCCAAGAAGGGATAAAAGTGTGCTTTGAAATGGTATTGTCCTGTGGATTTTGTGAGCCCAGGACTATTCGTGCTCATGGGTGCTTTCATTTTTAAGGAGTCTGAAAATGATAAGAAGACTCTACAGTGGTTGTGAGTACCGTCCTGTGGGTTTTTACGAGCCCAGGATGGTGATTTCTCATGGTCACTTTCATGTTTAGAGAGTTTGAAAGCGGTAAGTGGACTCCATTGGTGTTCTTTTTTGTAAGTTAGTCTCCAAGGCCCGAAAAAGCATAAAATGATGCAAATGGAGAACTCTTCTAGCCGATGTGACTAGAGTATTCCTTTTTCGTAATTAGTCTACAAGGTCTGGAAAAGGGGTAAACTTATACCAGGTAGACGCCCTTTCAGATACGTTTAGCGAGCATGAAAGGAAGCAAGGTTTCTCGGTGATCTTTTCATTGTTTTAGGAGTCAGAAAAGAGCTTAACAGAAACTCCCTAAGTGCCTTTTTCGTAAAAGGGATTGCTCAGCCCGAAAAAGGGGTAAAATTATACCGAACAAAAAGGGATTGATGAGACCGAGAAAAGGTCTCAAGCATCATCATGAGTGCGGAATACTGAATCCGGTGACACAAAGATTGTCAAAAAGGGTCAACGGCCAATGTGGCACATAAATCGAGGTGATGAGTGCATTTTGAAAAAATGCCCAAAAATTATGGGGTGAGAGCGAGAAATGGTCTCAAGCATCATCATGAGCGTGGAAAACTAAATCCGACGATATCAAACTTGTCAAAATTGGATGACAGCCAATGTGGCACGCAAACCGAGGCGACGAGGGGGCATGGGAAAAAATTCCCAAAAAATATGGAGGTGAGCACGAGAAATGATCTCAAGCATCATCACGAGCGCGGAAAATTGAATCTGGCGATATAAGACTTGTTAAAAATGGAGAATGACCAATGTGGCACACAAACCGATGCAACGAGGGGGCATTTGAAAAATGCCCAAAAAATCCAGGCGTGAGAGCAATAAATGATCTCAAGTGTCATCATGAGCGCGAAAAACTGAATCTGGTGATATAAGACTTGTTAAAAATGGAGAACGGCCGATGTGGCATGCAAACCGAGACAACGTGGGATTGCAATCGAGGAAGTCGATGGCCCATTTGCAGAATAGTCCGACAGTGACGACTGGATGAAGGGGGGCGGGTGGGGTTCTTGCCTTGGGGGCAAAAAGTTGGTATTTTTGACAATGTTTGACTGCTGTGATGCAATCAGTAATTAATGAAGGCCAAAAGTAACCTGCGCGGATGATCTTTTGGGAAGTGGGCATGCCGGAGAAGTGGCCTCCACAAGCACCGCTATGGTAGTCATTAAGGACTTGTTCTGCCTCGTTATGAGATAGGAAACGTCGTAAGATGGTATCGACACCGTGTCGATAAAGTACATCACCTAATAGGAGGTATCGGGGGGCGTGGTGTCGTATATGATGGCGTCCGTCACGATTGATGTGGGGTCAAAATTTTTGTGTGCGGAGGTAGATTAAGATGTCGCCGTACCATGGGTCGTCAGAAGAAATGATGAAAATGTGATCATCAATGAGATTCGTTTGGATAGCGGGTGATGACGAAGAGGATGGGAGATCTGTGATGAGTTGAGCGAGTGCTAGGGCCTTGGTTCTCTTTGGGGTCTTGAAAGTTAGGTCGTATTCTTGCAGGATAATCACCCATTTAGCTACACGACCTTGAAGAAGGCGATGCGTCAAGAGGTAAACCATAGGATTGGAATTGGCTACAACTGTGGTGTGGCTCAAGAGAATGTAATGTCACAGCTTTTGTACTGAAAAGACTATGGTGAGGGCCATATTTTCTTCATGTGGGTAGCAGAGGGGTGGGCCGGACAAGGTTTGGCTCACATAGTAGATGACATGCTCTTGGCGAGTAGTATCTTCTTGTACAAGAACTCCAGATACAGCATGTTCGGATGCTGAACATAGAGGGTGAAATCTTTTGTGAAATCTGGAGGAGAAATCAACGGGGCATTTGTGAGTGCTTTCTTTAAGTCGGTGAAAGTTGTCTCTGCTTGTTGGTCCCATATGAAACGGGTATGCAGACGTAGTAGTCGTAGGAAACCGTGGACCGTTGTGGCATAGTCGGGGACAAAGCGGTGGAGGAAGTTGGACCTCCCTTGAAGGCTTTGAAGTTGTCTTAATGTACGGGGTGACGGTAATTCTATAATGGCTTGGACTTTTAAGGGGTCTACAGTGATGCCTTTTTCTGAGATAACAAACCCCAGCAGGAGACCTGATGTAACGCAAAAGACACACTTGAGAGGGTTCAAGCGGATGTTGTATTTTCGACAACGCAAGAAAACTTGTTGAAGGTCGTTTAAATGGTCAGATCGCTTCTTGGATCGAGCAGTGAGGTCGTCTAGATAAACTTTTATTATCCTGTGTAGATCGTGGAAGCAATAAGTCATGGCGCGTTGGAAAGTGGCTTCAGCATTCTTGAGACCAAAAGGCATGACGCGATAGGCGAAGGTGCCCCATGGGGTAGTGAAATTTGTCTTGTATTTATCTTCTTTACGGATTTTTATTTGGTTATATCCGAAGAAACTGCCCATAAAAGAAAGGACCTCATGTCCCGCACATTCATCGACTAGCTGGTCAATGAAAGGTGTGGGGAAGTTTTCTTTGGGACAAGCGAGGTTGAGGTCTCAGAAATCAGTACAAACACGTATGGTGCCCACTTTTTTGTTTACTGGCACTGGGTTTGAAACCCAGGTGGTGTAGGCAATAGGATATATGAATCCTGCTTTTTGGAGTTTTTCAATCTCAGCTTTAACCGCTGGGAGCTTGGACGGGTGAATTGGTCGTTGTTTCTATCGGACAGGAGGCACATTGGGCCAAGTGTCGATGTGATGTTCCACAATTTTGGGATCGAGGCCAGGCATCTCGGTGTAAGACCAGGCGAAGACATCACGAAACTCTTGGAAGAGTTTCTTATATGCCTGAGTTTCCACTTGAGTGCATGATGCGCCTAGCGAGATGAGCTCAGGTTTTCCAGGTGTGGTGGAAATGTCGATTTGTATAATAGGGGAAATGTTGGACATGTTCCCTTCTTCGAAGGCATCTGGTACTGGGATGGGGTCTTTGAACCAATCAACCTTAGTTGGTAGGAAATCTTTCGATTCGATTGATAGATGGTTTTCTGCAGTGGATGTAGACGCCTCGGGGAGGAAGTATGAGCGATGATGCATATCATCCCAAGGGTAGTCCGGTGCAGTGAGTGTTTCTAAAATTTTCTCATAAGTATGAAATTAATCAGACCATAAATCAACGGGGTCTGGTTTGTATGTGGTTGAAATCATATAGATGGTATTGATTTCTCCCAAAGAAGATGATTTCAGAGGGTAGATCTCCTCAATGAGGGGAGGAGATATCTCTAAGTCGACATTGTTCATCTCGTACAAGGCTGCTCTATAATTTGGGAGATCAGGGAAGTGGTGTGAATAATGGCCATAAATGCCGCATATCGCACAAGGGTGGTTAGTGCGGAGCGTTTTGTTGCGAGGTTGAGGAGGTGGCTCAAGTCTTACCACTGGAATTCCGGTGTCATCATCCAACATATTCATGTGTTCTTGGAGTGCAGGTAATTGTGGACATTGATGACTGGCATGGCCTACGTCATCACACAACGAGCACTTAGGGGGAATGCGAATAGTTGGGGGGTTTTTAGCTACCTTGGGGGCTGCTGGGGGGGTGCGAGTTATGAGTCCAATGTTATAAGTTGGTGGGCCTCTGCCCCCTGCGTTCCGTAACAGAGGTGGGGCGTTTTTGGATGTTGATGTCGTAGTCACTATTGGGGGTGGTCTGTTTTGCAGATGAGTGACCGGAGGGGGTGGGTGGCTGGTAGTAGGGATAGGTTGTACCGGTTGTAAAATAACATTCGGAGTCGGTGGGGGGCTCGGAGCAGGTAAGTACCATACATGTAGCCCTAATGTTAAACCAGGAAGGTTGAGTGTAGCCATTACTGGCGAACTGACAACTCCGAAAAATGGGCACAAGAATGGGATAGTGTGAATTGGCATTGTGCCAATATGAGTAGGCATTGTGGGTGTTTGTGGTAGTGACGAAGGCTGTTGTGTGGTGTGCGACAAGGTGCACAAATCCGATGTTTTTGTTATCGGTGAAGGTGGTGAGATCGATGGAAATGTGGAATTCATAGGTGACTCGGTATAGATTCCAGGACCAATTGACGACACAAATGATGTTGGTGCATTTTGAATGGTTTGTTCAATCATTGGTAGCACATTTTGAGGAGCTGCGGGGGCGTTAGGATCATAATATGTGAGTTGATCGATCTTGATAACACGTCCTTCATGTGGGAACATCATGAGGCGAAAAAGAGATGAAGCCACTGCTTTCATTTTGTACATATAGCTACATCCAAGAAGAAGGTTGCAGTCGAGCTGGGCATTGATCACTTAGATGTCGATAAGAACTAATTTGCCGCCTAATTCTATGGGTACGTTCGCTAAGAGGCCTTGTGGTTGAGCTCAGCGTCCGTCGTAAGCTCGTAATGCCATGGTGGATGGTTGTAAAGCGGGGGAGCCAAGCTTCTACCACACAAGGGTTGACATAACGCAGGTGGAAGCTCCTTCATCGATGATGCATCAATGCACAACAAGGTTTCGAATGTTTACTGATACTTGGAAAGCCAAATTTGATGGCAATCGAGGTTCGGCTTGGTCTAAGTGGAAAGCCATCATGTGTGTGTCATCAGGTTCTACTCCTCCAATGGCGGATAGTAGTAGTTTTTGTTATGCAGGGCATGTTTTCAGTACCTCTAAAGCAGACATAGCAGCGGGGGATTGTGCTAGGTCTTCCACGACGTTATAATTGGATGTTGCGCGAGCATTAGGATTGTTTTTAATCCTCCACAAAGGGATGCAAGGGGTTTTAGGTCCTCCGTCCAACGGCATATTTGGTATGCGTAGTGGTTGATTTGGTGGAAGGGAGGTGGATGCGTCAGTGGGAGGAGTTTCTGGGGGTGGGCCGTACTGATTCCTGCGAGTTTGTAGGTTGATGTCATTTGATGAAATCATTAATAAATGGTGTGTGCCTGGATCCGCATGCTGATAATCAGTTGGGGCATAGGTGATTTGCTACTGGGGTGCAGCAGATCCTTGCGGGGGATCCACAGGGCGAGTATTTACTACTCCCTGGTTTGGCAATGGGTTTTGTAATATCATGGGTTGCGGTTGATTAAGTGGAGCTGGCTGTCCAGCGTGGCCTTGGCGTTGGGCATTGTCAGCCCAAATTTTACGTGCTTTCTCTAAATGGGGTCAGTTATGAGTGTAGTGTCCATAGACTCCACATATAGAACATGGATGGTTTGTTCTCAGGTTTTTTTTTTTTTGGCTGCTTGGGATGACGATCAGGATTCTGGTTGGGAGGAGCAGCATTGTTATTATTTGGAAGATTGAGAGGTGGTGGACCTTGATTATGTTGTTGGTTGTTTCCGCGATTACTTCCTCTTCCACGGTTTTGTTGTCCACCCTGGTTGCGTTGGTTGCTTTGATGTTGGGGCTGATTATGTTGTGTGTACACTTTCCCTTGAGTAGTGGGAGGATTTTGGCGTGCCGCAAGTGCAAGAGCAGGTTGCGGTGGATAATAAGCTGGTGGGGCTGGAGGTGGTCCAGTTGCCCGCTAGGGTTGTTGGTAACCCTGAGCTATTGGAGGTGTTGGGTTAGCTGTTGTAGCTTGCTGTGGGTAATACATTGGTTGTGTCGGTAAATGAATTGGGTTCTGGGTGGCCGGTTGGTTATAGTATGTGGGTGGTACATATGTCAATGGCGCTTGCCCATAGAAATGTTGTGGACAAGAGGGTCCATGAGTGTGATGAGTTTGATTCGTTGGAGCGTACGAAGTTGTCGCTCCAGAATTAGATGTAGCCCTAGAGAGGTCTGGGGCATTTATGGTGCTCACCATGCTAAAAGGTTTAATTTGCACCGTGACTTGGCCGATAATACCATCAGCGGCATGTGATGTCCCCAGAGCATCACCGCATGAAGAATCTCCTCGTGGGGCATCTGGTATGATGGTGTAGAGATAGCTTGACTGGGCATAAATCAGGTCGAATTGCTGAGCTTTTAAGATAGCTTCTTCCTTTGACTGGGGTCGTTCGGAAGCTACATCTTTTTCTATGAGGGGTAGGAGTGATTTAAGAAACTAGTCCAAACATATACGATCATCCATTTTTATCTTACAAAGTCTATGACGCTTGCGCCACTCATGGATATGGTCGGTGATGTGGGTAGCTGTGTTTTGTCTGCAAGACAACAGTATTTCAACTCCTGCATCATAGCGTACAGGTAGCTGAAAAAACTGAAGGAAAGTGGAGGCGAGAGACGTAAATGTATGGTGGGTCCCATGTGGTTGTTCGATGTACCACTTGGCTACAGAGCCAGTGAACGTTCGTTGTAATAGTCTCAGTCGAATGGAGTCATCCACTATGGAGTTAGATGAACACTATAGGTGAAATGACATTATGTGGTTTTGGGGATCCTCCCCAGGTTTTCCTTCAAACTTGGGGATGTCCGAGGGGAGATTTGTAGGCATGGGTGGCCATGTAGAGTTGTGCCTAATAGGATCGTTGGTTAGCCTGGCTAGGTCTGGTAAGTTCAGACTAGCCATGTAAGGTAAACTAGCAGATGGGTGTGGCATAGTGACTGGGACATAACTATTAATGGTGGCATTATGTAGTGGTCCAGTAGCCCCTAAGGGTATGCTAGGTATTGAAGGTATGTGTCCTCCAACCGTTGTGGTAATGATTGGTGGTGTGATTCCTATGTTTGACATACCCATAATAGGAGGTAGTCCTGTGTTGGGCATACCTAAAGGTGGAGTGTCCCCTATATTAGGCATGCCTAGAGGGGTTGTTGTTACCATGGATGGCACAGTAGTAGAAGGGTTTGTGGATGTATCTCCTATAGTATTGGTGAAAAGTGGGTCGTATTGTGGTCCAGCCATGAGGTTGGTTGGTGATATTTTAGTAGGGTTTTCGGATTCAGCCTTAGAATCAGATGTGAAGTGAGGTGTGTCATAATCGGATGACTGTGTGTTTGGCTGATGATGTGTCGATTCAAGGGATAAGGCTCTACGTCGGTGATGTGTAGAGTCAAGTATACTGAACTAAGGGGGTTCACCCTGAAGACGACGAAATCGTCTTAAATTCTCAATGGTGAGAAATATTGTTTAAAAACTTCAGTGTAAGGTGGTGATGTAAGAAACTCGAAACCCTAATGCAACAATGAGTGCAAAAGGGGAGTGAAAAAATAAAGGCTCTTAGGCCAACAATCAACCTCAAAAAGCACTTATTATAGCAGCTGTGCTATAATAAGTGGAGGGATGCAACAAAATTGGTCAGAATACCAGAAGCCAAACAGTTTCTAGAAAAAAGGGGTGTTACTAGACCAAAGGTGGGTAATGTATCATGCAAACACCTAACTAGAAGTATTGTGAGTCAACAATGATATCCTCTGCAAGGTGATGAAATCCAAGTCAGACAATATAGAGTGTTGAATCAATGGCTAGATATCCCCCTACCGGGAGGGATACCGGGTAGACAATCCTAAAGAGTGGCAACTAGGATACCCCGTTCATGACACGTTCGATTGGGTGAATCTGCAGTTTGGTTCTATCGTCGCTGTACACCCTCTTGGGTGTACACCGAGAACTTCGAAAGGTATCTTCAGTTACTGAATGGATTGCGGTATTCCACTCAGACTTCCGGAACCAGTCTGACTACTTCAACCCTCCTAAGGGAAAGGCCTTCCTGATAAATTGGTTGATAACTGTGTCAAAATTATAAGGGATTTTGGTACCGTAGAGGACAACCACTATGTCTCAAATGTAATAATTGAGGGGTGTTATTGGAACACCTATCCCCTTAATTCTACCTAACTACAAAATTCTTTTAAGTGCTCCCCAAGTGGGGTTAAAAGTTTATTGAGTTTAAGGTAAATTTTAAGGCTCAGTTTAAATTATGTGGCAGAGTGGGTGCAAGTTTCGTATTTAAACTGAAATTGATTTGCCTCGTTTGGGCGATTGATTACAAATGAAAGAAAAGACGCTTCCAGTTTTGCAAAAAAAATAAAGGCGTTTTTGAAATGTAAATGCTTGAAAAAACTATTAAAAAATAATGGATCTTTGAAATAATTTGAAGGAAATCAAATAACATAAATATTTCAAGAAATAAATGGATCTCTTGAAAGTTGCTTGGGCAAAGTATCGAGCAAATAAACAGTAAAACCTTGATCTAAATAAAATGCAGAAAAATCTCTCTTTCAATTACTGAAAATTCTTTAAAAAGACTTTTAATGGAGCATTCTAAATAGTAAAAGATTTAATGTGGCTATAAAAATGAAGAAAAATTAATGCTGTAAAATATGCTAAATGGGTAGAAAATACAGCAAAAAATAATTTTCAAAAAATTGGCCGATTTAAAAAAAATTGCATCGCGGGTTTCGGGAAAACAGCCGCGATGGGCAGCGCGGGTTTCGGCCGCGAAGCCGCAATGTGCAGCGTGGGTTTCGGCCGTGAAGCCGTGATGTGCAGTGCGGGTTTCGGTCGCGCAGTCGCGATGTGCTGCGCGGGTTTCGGCCGCGAAGCCGTGATGTGCAGTGCGGGTTTAGGTCACACAGTCGCGATGTGCAGCGCGGCAAATGGCCGCGAAGCCGCGATGTGCAGTGCGTGAAATGGCTGCGAAGCCGCGGCGCGTCGCGCAGAAAAAAGCCGCGAGGTCGCGATGAGCTGCGCGACTGTCGGGCAAAAAACCGCGAGGCGAAAGCCGAAAATGGACGCCAAAAAATGAACCTGAAAATGGAAATTTCAGGCTGTTAATGGCAATGGAAGGGGCCAAAAACTAGAACAACAATGGATCTGCTGTCTAGGATGGCAGATCTATGAATAAAAATGATTAAAACTAAGAAAAACTAAGATCTAAAGCAAAAAACTGAGATCTAAGAATTCGAAGCTAGCGGAGTCGCCAAAAACTGTTGGCTTGGTTTTGCAACCAAGCTTTGTGCAATGGGCACCTATCAACAAGTGATAGCAGTGTCAAATATTGAAAGCAAAAAACAATTATAAATCTGAATCTAACATGTGCATATAACAAATAAAAATTTTCAAAAACGATTCAAGAACAATAAATAAAAGAATAAGTATTTTGTATAAAGATACCTCAAATGGTGAGGATTTGTGTTGAGCAACTCCCAAGGTGAGTAGCTCCAAGCTACAAAGGTTTCTTCTCCAAGATGCTGAAAATGGCCAAAAGTCTCATGAGAGATTTTGACAGCGTGAGGATAGGATGATGGATGGATGGAAAGTGAAGAGCCCCTACCACCTTTTTATAGTTTTTGGTGGTGGGGAATATCATTATGGTTTTGAGGAAACCAATGGTATTGACCAACATGGTTTAGGTACCTTTTCCCTCCTTTCTCTTTTTTTGAATATTTTTAATATTTTTATTCCTTTTTTAATATTTTTGGAAATTATGGACCCTTTTTTAGGGTTTTTTATGCTTTTTGAGGAAAAATATTCATTTTGAGGGGAAAAAGGGGTGTATTATGGTCTTTTGGTGGCTTTAGAGGCTCAAATGGTGGAAAAGTGGACAAATGGGTCATGTGAATAAGGAAATGAGCTAGTGAGCACTTTTTGGGTGTTAACAATAATATTTTACACCACCACCTGAGAGAGTAAGAGAAGATTCTCGTGATAGTTATGATTCTGATATATCTGATGATGGAGACCATATTATTGCAGCTCCAAGATCACCTAGAAGTCCTAAGTGGGCTTCAAATACTCTTGAAGCAGTTGGTGAATGCGTGGTGAATCCTCGAGATCCTAGGAGGACTAGATCACAATTTGAGAATTCTCTTTGAGTGAATGATCCTTACCTACTTGAGAAGTCTTTTTTGATGGTTGATTCAGACCCTCAGTCATATGAATAAGCCTCACATGACCCAATATGGTAGGAATCCATGGATGAGGAGTTTGATTCACTGCAAAAGAATGAAACTTGGGAGTTAGTCAAGTTTCCCCCAACCAGAAAATTGGTAAGGTGTAAGTGGATCTTCAAGACCAAATTTGTTGTTGATCGTGTAGTTGTAAAATATAAGGCAAGGATTGTGGAAAAGGGCTTCTTCCAATTTCATGGCCTTGACTATAATGATACCTTTGCACCAGTTCCAAAGATGGATTCGATAAGAATAGTCCTAGCAATTTCTGCATCCAAGCACTGGGAAGTGCATCACATGGATGTCAAGAGTGATTTCCTCCATGGAGACATTGAGGAGGATATCTATATGCAAAATCCAGAGGGATATATTTCAGATCCTAGCTCTATGTGCAGATTGAAGAAGTCCTTGTATGGGCTTAAGAAAGCTCCTAGAGCTTGGTATGCCAAGATGAATAACTTCCTCTTGTCACAATATTTTAGTAGATTCAAGTCTGATCCGAATGTGTACACGAAGTTGATTGATGATTCCATTTTGAATATTGTGTTATATGTTGATAACATACTAATCATAGGTAGATCCATTGATCAAATAGTTTCATTGAAGACCTCCTTGCATCAATATTTTTCCATGTCTGACTTGGGAATACTTAAACAATTTTGGGGGCTTGAGATTTCACAATCCAAGTATGGAATTAAATTATCTCAGTCAAAATATGATTCATACCTAATAAATAAGTTAAATATGGCTGAATTCAATCCTACAAAGACTCCCTTCCTTTTAGGAGTAAGACTTGAAGAAGCAGATTCTACGATGTTGGTGAACAACACCTCCTATAGGCAGCTAGTTGGCAACTTGTTGTACTTGAATCATACTCAACCTGATATTGATTAAGATGTGAGTGTGGCTTCAAGATACATGGAGCAGCCACATGAGCTTAATTGGAGGGATGCAAAAAGAATATTTCATTATGTGCAAGGCAACAAGTCTGATGGGATTCACTATGTTGCAGATTCTAGCCTAGATCTTCTTAGCTTTACTGATTTAGATTGGGAAGGTGATAGGCTAGATCATAAGTCCACTTATGGATTTATTTTCATGCTTGGAGGAGGACCTATTTTATGGTAAATTAAGAAACAAAGTGCAATTTCACTCTCTTCAGCAGAGGCCGAGTATAGAGGAGCAGTGAATGCTGCAACTCAGTGTGTGTGGTTGCAGGGTATACTTTCTAAGTTTGGTATTTCCTTTAGCACTCCCACAGTAATTTTTTGTGACAATCAAAGTGCTATAATGATATCAACTGATCTAGTACATAGGAAAATAACCAATCATATTGATATCTATATGCACTACATCAGGAATATAGTGCATGATCACATCATTGATTTGTGGTTATTCCCATTATCTAAGCAAATTGCAGACATCTTCACCAAAGATTTTTCATAGAATAATTTCATCCATCTTAGATCAATTATTGGGATGGATGAAAATGTGGTGGAGGGAAGGATTGATCAACAATTATTCAATTATGTTCATGTCCATGTTTGAGGGGAGATTTTCCCCATGAGGTTTTCCTTCTTTCCTTGTTTTGTGGACAAGGCAATATGTAAAAGGGTGAACATGTCAAGTTGTTCGGCCCTATCTATTTATGATTTTTTACACATAAATTTAGGCTTAAGGGGGGGTGTTGGAGTATTAAAAACCCATCCATATCCAGTTCATACTTAGGATAGATAAATTAATCATTTTTCATTAATTCCTAAGTGTTGACTAGGTAGTTGGCCATTATTTGTCCTTTGTTTGGACCACAAGCTATCCTGAGTCACTAGGGCACATTTCTGAAGATCTTGGATAATATTTCCTAATTTTCTATGATATTTAATTCCATTCCTGGATTAGAAGGGCGCTATCCTACTTTTTACTGCTTTTTATTATTTTTGGTGAAAAGGTAAAAGCTAGTTGACATGGCTTTAGCATTTTTTTGGCCAAATCACCCTCCATGATGTTTCCTCTTTATAAAATATGTTCTTAGCATGATTTTCCATCCTACATAACCATCCAAATCTGATTTTACCAATTCGTGAGCCTTAGAGGTGATTTGGAAAGCCCTTTTTGCACCTAGGGGGTGTTTCATCGTTTTAGTAAGCCTGCTTTTGTGAGGATTTCGAATGCCTTATTTGGATTTTAAAATATCTGATGTAATTATATATTTGGAAAGACATTACATAGCCCAATTTTTTTCTGATGTAGAATTATTCAATAGAGTTTTATTTTTTGCATCATATTCATGATTGTTTTATGTGTTCTATGACTAGTTTTTGCAAGACAATTTGTGAGAGTTTGTAATTGCTTGAGTAGATATTGGTGTGAAAAATATTTTCACAAGAACTTGGATAGACTCTGGATAATATTTTCCTTGATTCTATCGGATTTTATTCTATTCCTGGAATAATAGTGTGCTTTCCTACTTTAGACAGTTTTATTCCTACTTTTCTGCATTTAGTGGATAAGGATAAAGCTTGTTGAATTAGGAAACATGATATTTTGGACAACTCACCCTCCTTCTCTTTATTCTCTCCAAAATCCATGATCACATTCCATTTTCACCACTCACTAGCTTCCGTACCTTATTTAGCTAATCTGTGAGCCTCTTGACTAATTTGGAAGGTGCTTTTGCTACATTGGGACCGATTTTATGCTTTTAGTAAGCCTTCCTTTTAGAGATTTTCAAACTTGCCTCTAAGGCACTCAAATTCTCTCTTGAGTGTATTATATATTGTAAACATATTGATGAATTAAATACAATGAGTTTTTCTCAATATATCTTCTCTATTCTTCTTCTCATATTATCTGAAGATATTCCAAGTGAAATTGTCTTATTGAGTCTAGATCTAGGCAATCTAAATTCCCACATGGTATTAGAGCTAGTATGATTCAAATCAATTTCCAGAGTGTTTTTTTTTTGCAGGTTATTTCCATCACCAGGAGTGCACCAACATGGATCAAAATCAAGCTATGATTCTTACTCCCTTCAATTACTTTGACTGGAAGGCCCACATGATCATCCAACTTTGAAGTAAAGGACTTTATAGAGTCACTATGGGGCTTGAAACTGAGCAAGGAGTTGTTTCCCTAAAATATAAGTGGTTCAATAGGCTTGACGAAGCTTATGGTTTGCTTTGTCTCTCTGTCTCTCCATATCTTCTATTCCATGTTGATACTCTGACCACTCCAAATCAAGTATGGAAAAAACTGGAGTCTCTTTTTGGAAAGCGAGATGAGCTCAGAGGTCATCTATGGGGAATTGAGTTTCTCTCACTAAGTCTAAGAAATTTCAATATAATGGAAGAATTCATCTCAAGATTCAAGAACCTAGTTCTTCAACTCAAGTAGTGTGGCATTGAGAAGAAGGATGAGAATCTAATCCTTTCCATTCTATCAAAACTGAGTCATGAGTACTCAGTGTTTGTGTCTACATTTCATGTTGCAAAGCTTGCAGTTCCCAACTGGAAGATTCCCACCTTGGATGCATTCATAGACTTGATAACTAAAGATAAGGACAAGCTAGTTCAAATGGGAGCTCTGAGTTCCTCCAAGGACCATGCACTTGCTGCTCATGGAGAAAAGAGTTCCAAGAATGTCAAATCCAAAGGAAAACAAAAGATGAAGGAAAATATGTTGTCAAATAAATAAGATTCCAATTCAACTAATGAAGATTCCAAAGCCTGGAATATGAAGAACAAGGAAGAGATATTAAAGTGTTCTTATTGTTGCAAATGTACCCATTCTGAGCAATCTTGTTTCAGGAAGAAGTTGGACATCATGGCCAAGATGCTTGAAGAACATAATATTGATGTTCCTGATTTTGCAAGAAAAGGGTAATCATTTGTATGTCTCCATGTTACTCACAAGGGTAATCATCTATATGATCTGAGTGGTCGGTACAAAAATATTTCCAATGTCTCTGATTTGGATTCACATTCTGATATATCAAAATCAAAAACCTTCACCCCTTCGTTGGAAGAATCTCAAATCCGTTCACCAAAGTCTTCTCCCAAACCTAGTCATTTTTCACTAGTTTCTGACTTGTCTTCTGAAAGGTCCTTCCACCTCCATTCAAATATTTCATATTCTGATTTGGAATATGATATATAGACTGATATGCAGGTTGTGACACTTCCACACCATTTTTCCAACCATTGGATGCACAAAATACCCTACAACCCCCAATTTTTACAGTTGAGAAACAACACAATTCCACGGTTTCCTACATTGTGTCACTTGTCTCTATTCTTCTTATGCCTTTCATATATTTAATTGGTTGGAAATCTATGTCTTTGGCCATCATTGGACTGTTTTTCCACATTTCTGGACCTGATATCACCACTTATGGTTCAAATTTCAAGTCCTCAAAACCTCCAAAGTTGCTCAACTGTCAGGGTGATCTAGTTGCTCACTCTTTTCCTATTGTAACCTTATATGATCATGGAGACACTATACCTTTATTTTTTTCTTCTCCATATGAATTAAATTCTAATATTTCATAGTTGTATGAGCTCCTTTGAAATATCAAGAATGTGCTACATCTGTTTGAAAATAAGGTACATGGTTTGGTTCACCATATTGCAGCGGCACAAGAAATTGATCCTGTTGAGTCCATTGATGCTCTTTGGGAAGGAGTTTGAACAAATCTATTTTCCATAATTGATTATGTATCCAGATCATATCAAGTATGTTTTAAAATTAGAATCATTCATATGATTCTCCTCCATTATTAGATGATGAGTTTCATGGGGCCTCTACACATGTTTTTTTCCTACACTACATTGATGCATTGATGCATGATCATGGCATCCACAACATATTCACCAAGTCTATTACCGAGAAGCAGTTCATTCATCTCATCCAAGTGAAGAACAAGACAATGTGTATAAATTCTGCTTACTTCTGTGCCATTACCATTTTTGAGGGAGGGTTTTGTTCCCATGAGGTTTTCCATGTTTCCTCATTTTACATGGATTAATAAATTTTTGTAATGGGGTGACCATAAGCCTTGTTGCTTGGCCCTATATTTCTTATATTTACCACATACATTCAGGCTTAAGGGGGGGTGTTGGAACATCAAAAACCCACTTTAGACTTAGGATAAAATATATTAATCATTTTTTTATTAATTTCCTAGGTTTAGACTAGGTAGTTGGCCTAATTTTGGCTTTGTATGCCACCACATGCCATTCTGAGTCATAGGGGCGCACATGGATATATTATGGATAATATTTTCCTTGATTCTATCTGATTTTATTCTATTCCTGCAATAGTAGTGCGCTTTCCTGCTTTAGACATTTTTATTCCTTCTTTTCTGCATTTAGTGGATAAGGATAAAGCTTGTTGACTTAGGAAACACAAGCTTTTGGCCAACTCGCCCTCATTCTCTTTCTTCTCTCTAAAATCCATGATCACATTCCATTTTCATCACTCACTAGCTTCTGTACCTTATTTAGATAATTTGTGAGCCTCTTGACTGATTTGGAAGGTGCTTTTGCTACCTTGGGGGTTTTTATGATTTTAGTAAGCCTGCCTTTTAGAGCTTTTCAAACTTGCCTCTAAGCCATAAAATTCTCTCTTGAGGATGCATTATATATTGTAAACACATTGATGAATAAAATACAATGAGTTTTTCTCAAGATATTTTCTATATTCTTCTTCTCATATTCTTTGAAAATATTCCAAGTGAAATTGTCTTATTGAATCTTGATCTAGGAAATCTAAATTCTCACACAATCATCTTATTGATTGCAGAAATTTAGCCTTGAAGAATATTTCAACATAATAAATACAATGGTTACATGGAGAACTTTATTAGTTACCTAGTGAATCTAATTTTTCCTATCTTGTAAGCATCCTTAGTTTGTAGTAATTATAGTCTTCCTTTTGTTTTTTTCAATTCATTTATCCTATGTTCACTCTATGTTGACTTGTAAAGAAAAATAAAATGTATCGTGTTGAATTTTTTTTAATTGATAGAAGTAGGTGTGTTGGACCACTAAACCCCATCTTGAATGAATGATGCAAACCTCTCCTTAAGACAACACTCCAAGACTTGTAAATTTGTGTTCAATGAAGACAATCATATTATTGATTGCACAAATCTAACCTTAAAGAATATCTCAACATAAGAATGACAATGGTTACATGAACTATAGTTGAATATCTCAATATAAGATTGGAAATGGTTACATGAACTATAGTTTGAATGGTGCAAGCCTCTCCTTAAGCCAACACTTTGAGACTTGTAAATTGGTGTTCAATGAAAACTCAATCATCTTATTGATTGCAGAAATGTCGCCTTCAAGAATATTTCAAGATAAGAATGAAAATGGTTACATGGAAAACTTTATTAGCTACCCAGTGAATCTAGTTTTGCCTATGTTTTATGCATCCTTACTGTAGTAATTATCGTCTTCCTAGAGTTGTCTCTATTGGTCATTTTTTAGCTCTAGTTATGGGAAATCCTATAATTTTATATTGAATATCATTTTTACTATTAATAAATAACTTTGAAAGAATTATTTTATCCATTGCACTACTTTAAAATACAATTTTTTTTTCATCAGCACTAATGTTTAAACATCAATGTTTATTTCATCAGCGTTAAAGTTCAAATCATCAAGCTTTAGAAAGGTTAAGAGATTATAAAAGAATAGTCCTATTTAAAACATAGATGCAATTACTTTGACTAATTAATTATAACATGTCTCTATTGTATGCTATAAAGGAAAGTAAATATATAGAATAATAATAATAGTAATAATAATAATAATAATAATAATCTATTTTTAATGTCACAACCAAGGCATGAGACCCCTTGTTTGTGGGACAAGGGAGCCCCCTATACACAACAATGCAACTGCTAAAGTCTACAAATGTGTATATACCCTACCCCCCTCCAAATTCAAACCTATGACCTCTAAGGGGTAAACACATGTTCTTAACCACTAGGCCCACTTAAATTGTACTTAGGCCCACTCAAGATGTCCGTCCCATTAGAATATTCAAGTTATAATTCTTAAACATAAATATTACAAGCATATCTCACATTGTTTTGAAAACCATAAATTTTAACTACCAAAATAGTTTGCAAGTCTTCCAATTTTTTTTTTCTTTCAAATGAATTCTCAAATTAAATCGTCTATGATGTTTGCCACTTACAATATTAAGAGTATGGAAGATTGAGTGGCATCATCAATCATAACTATGTTTAACTGTATAGTGATGAGCCCTAAATAACTAGTGTGAAAAATTATTAAACTTCATGTTATTGTAATAACATATAGGCTAAAGAGCCTCATATGAGCGACTAAGTAGAGAACCAAGGAGCAAGACAAAAGTCTAAGTCAATTCGGCATTAGTAGTGACAACAATAGGTTTAATGACCACTACCCCTTAGAAAGACCATCACATCATTTTACAAATTGGGGTAGAATCTACCTCATGATTGCTAATAAATGAAGGCACCAATTACAAATATACGTCATAATTCTAACATTCCGCATTTTGAATGGGGTGAGAAAGGATTAGCCTCCTCATCACCCTTTTGATGGTGTAGTTGCTTGGCCTTATTGGCACAATCGCTTGGCCCTAGTAGCAATCGACATTATTCACAAGTCTTCCATTTTTTTTCTTTCAAATGAACTCTCAAAATAAATTCTCTATGGTCTTTCCTACTAATGTTATACAAAGTATGGAAGATTGAGTGACATCATCAATCGCAACTATGTTTAAATTTATAGTGATGATCCCTAACTAACTAGTGTGAAAAGATATTTAATCTTCTTGTTATTGTAATAACCTCTAGGCTAAAGAGCATCCAATGAGAGACTACATAGAGCACCAAGGAGTGAGACAAAAGTCTAAATCAATAGGGCATTGGTAATGACAACATTAAGTTTCATGACCACTTCCCCTTAGAAAGACCATCATCACATAATTTTATGAATAGGCGTAGAATCTACCTCATGATTGCATCTAAATCAAAGCACCGATTACAAATATACCTTGTGATTCTAGCATTCCACATGTTGAATGGGGTGAGAAAGGATTAGCCTCCTAATCACCCCTTTGATGGTGTAGTTTCTTGGACTTAGTGGCACCCTTTGATGGTGCAATTGCTTGTCCCTAGCAGCAATCTACATTATTCACAAGTATTCCATTTTTTTTCTTCTTTCAAATGAACCCTTAATTTAAATCCTCTTCGATCTTTGCCACTAAGACTATACAGAGTATGGAAGAAGGTGTGACATCATCAATCATAACTATATTTAAATTTATAGTGATGAGCACTAACTAACTAGTGTGAAAAAATATTTATTGTAATAACCTCTAGGCTAAAGAGCCTCCAATGAGCAACTACGTAGAGGACCAAGGAGCAAGATAAGTCTAAGACTATACAGAGTATGGAAGAAGGTGTGACATCATCAATCATAACTATATTTAAATTTATAGTGATGAGCACTAACTAACTAGTGTGAAAACATATTTATTGTAATAACCTCTAGGCTAAAGAGCCTCCAATGAGCAACTACGTAGAGGACCAAGGAGCAAGATAAGTCTAAATCAATAGGGCATTGGTAGTGAAAACAATAGGTTTCATGACCACTACCCCTTACAAATACCATCATCACATCCTTTTATGAATATGGGTAGAATCTTCCTCATGATTGCATATAAATCAAGGCACCAATTAAAAGTATACATTGTGATTCTAACATTCCACATGTTGAATGGGGTGAGAAAGGATTAGCCTCCTCATCACCCCTTTGATGTATGTTGTGTCTTTGACCTATCACAATTTGCATTAATGTCATATTGCATTCTGGAGAACACTTTTACATTGGTTCTTTGTCAAAATGCCATTATAAATACATGTTTTCATTTTAATGAAAATTAAATTTTAATTAAGAAAAAAATCCAACTATTATATGTTTGTTCCTTTAAATGTGGAAAGGTATTATTGGTATCAAATAGTTTAAGACAGTATAGTCACAAGGTGAAAATCTCCAAAAAAGGTGAAGTATGAATACTCAAGGGACAAATGGAGGTTTCAATATAGTAATGGTACAAACAATGAGTGGAGAGGTTCTCTGTAAATGGGGGACCTTCATGGTCACTATATAGGAACTGTAGGTAGGATGGAGAGATTAGGATCAAGTTTGGATTTTTCCTTTTTTGATCTTTTGATTTTTTGGAGTTTCTTTTTATTTCTCCTTGCTTTTTGGGATCCTTATCCATATTTTGGGCAACTTCCAAGTTTCCTTTTTTCGTGAAAAGGAAAATATCCAAAATGTCAATTGGGAAATATGACTCATAATTTTTGGGTTTAATGAGTCAATTTAATATTTAAAATAGCCCTTTATACTCGACTTAGGTATTTTGGATAAGTGAAGATCCATGTGACAAAAACAAAAGTGGTTAATGACATATAGGTTTGATGAGGCTAGGTGATGTGCAAGGTGTACAAATTATGGTGTTAACATATTTCCCCCCGATTTGTGAGATTAGGAGCTCATCCTATGGCTGATATAAATTATAGGATTTTTCTTTTCCAATAGATAAATGTGACGGTGGCGTAGAGAGCAGAGACTGTGTAGTAGGAAGCATGTACGTCTTCGCTGGGACTATAGGTACCCTTATCTACAGATACAACAGTCAACAGATGTGGTACATATAATCTAAAATATATGGACGATTCTGCCATTCCCATGCTCATATCAATGTCTCAAAATATAAAGTAGATCTAGGCCCGGAGGGGGTCTGATCAATATATAGATGACTGCTATGTAAAATATAAGTGTCCAATGATATATTGAACAAAATGGACTGTAAATATGGTCCAACCATAGCTGATCTTAAGATATGAGACTAGAACATTGGCATTAATGAAGAATGCAAGATCACAATATTTGATGCTTTATGGATGTGAATGGATCCAACAACTATAAGGACTAAAATGCTGAAAATATAAAACTCACGGGTACAATGAACTGCATCTGAAACTGATACATTATAAATAGCATGACTGAATTACTTCCTAACACTATCGCCAATGCAACCTAAATATCACAGATAAAATAATGTTGTAAGGGCCCAATAGACTCACCAATGTGCCAGAGTCATAGGACATATGGGGTCTTAGACCAAATGATGAAAGAACCAATACCTTGTACAAATCTCATCGATGTGATGATTTAGCTGATGCCGAGCACACGAGAAACAATCATTCTAAGGGGCACTAAGGTCTCCCCTCAGGTAGCTCAAGGGGATCATCAATGATGTTTATGAGCCCAAGGTACAGGGACCTATGGGTCTATCCCCTGGAATAAATGTGTTGGAATCGACAGAGGGAGACTTGCAAATGACAAGGAAATTATGTTTCCTTGATAGGAGCACGAGGGATATAGCCATAAAGTGAATGTAACAGGACATGGGATGGATACATTATTGGGGGATATGAGGGAAAATGATTAATAGGGACTAAAAATTTCTTTGTTCAGAGTACGATGGCATGGTTGACCTAAAAAATATGTGAAATTAATCTTGAGGAGGGACACAATGGGGATACCAGGAGCTATCAATTATGCCCCATATCCCAAGGTCAAGGTAGTCAATTATTCCCACCATCCTAGGGGTGTCAATGCAGTGCATATGCTCTCCTAGAGAGGTATCGACAAGGCATCGATCAACTGCTAGAAGGGGGGGGTACCATGAGGCTATTGGCCATGGTGGAACACTAAATTGGTGATATGATGATGGGAGATGCCACTTACGGGGTGGATTCCCCTAGTATCGCCAACGAGGATGATGATGATGAGTAGGAAGGTCTGGAGGCCTGCTATTGACATGGGATTTACTCATTAATTCAGAATGGTCGAACAGATAGGTCAGAGGGACTCATTTCTGTCGACACAATTGTAGTGGTATGGGATGGTGAGGAAGGTTCCTCATAGGTCAAGATGAAACAAATGGTGTTCATCCCTCTAGAAGAAGTCGGTGTGGGATGATCTTATTTGGTCACAGTGACTTGGGTCTCTTTCGAGAATAAGTGTAAATGGGAAAGTACCGATTGACAATTGGGAAAATAAGGGAAATAGTGTGAGTAATGGTCGTGGATACCACATACTACACAAAGATGGTTGGTGCGCAAAAAATTGTTAAGCGTTGTGGAGGTGCTAGGAATAAGAACCACGAGAATGTTTTTGTTGGTTTTATCTTCCAACATTTGGATATGAGTGCGCAAAATAGGAAAATCCAGACAATTCTGGGTAGTGTGACCCAAAAAATCGCACTAAGAGAAAGGCGAGGGTGCTCGGGCTGAGTTAATAGGGGGAGGTTTCAAAGTTTTATTCGTATTTTTCAACGATTTTGCATTCATCACTTTTTCCCTAGATTTATTCTTGGTGGGAGGGGGCGGGGCGTTGGTTGTTTCCTTAGGGGATCTGGGAGAAGGATGATTGGCATGACCAATGGGATGCACATGTGTCAAAACAACTTGTGGCGTGGGAGGTGGATTCAATGGGATGAGATAGCAAATCAGGAGGCCTAATGTCAAAACTGAGAATTAAGAGTCACGATGACTGGCGTGCTCATGATTCCATATGGTGAGAAAAAAGGGGATTTTTTGAATACTCATGGCTTCCCATTAGTTCCCAAGTAGCTAGCTAGGAGAGGGAATAGGTTGAGGTTTCAATTAAGGTGGAGGTTGTGGTTGGGTTGCTTCTTTACAGGAGGAAACCATACAAAGCTCAGAGATTTCCACATTTTGGGGTGGAATACGTAGAGCTTGGAAGGTTCCCATTTTGAAAAATGATTACACCAGCGCAGGTAAAATATGGGATGGAAATGTAACTGATACTGCTATTGAAAATAGCTAGAACATTTTCTATACAAGCCGGCCCCTTAGGGTCATAATTAGTCAATTGGTCAATTTTGATGACCTTCCCTTCATGAGGGAACATCATGAGCCTAAAGACAGATGATGCGGCTGCTTTCATTGCATACATGTAGCTATTCCCAAGGAGGAGGTTGTAATCAAGTTATGCATTGAAAACCTTGATATGTATTAACACTATCTTTTTGGCTTACTCTATAGGGACATTCAAGAGAAGGCCATAAGGTTGAGCTGTGTGACCATCGTACGACATATTTGTCTGAATTTCGACAAAAATTCGTCTAATATCCGGCAATGTATTCTTTTTTTAAACGTCGGTTAAACTTCATCGGATATTCAATAGGGACAAATTGTCGTCGTATAACTGACAACGCCTTGTCGAATAACCTACGTTTTCCTTTTAATCAATAAGTCGAATAACCGATGACAATCTCGTCACATATACGACAACATTTACTTACCAGAAGGTCGGATAACCGACCAAAGGAACGTCGAATATCCGACCAAAGGAACATCGAATATCCGGCCAAAGGAACGTTGAATATCCGACAAATTCGTAGTCGATTAACCTACAAAGTCGACGTCGAATATCTGACACATGCTAGAGTATTCGATTAATGACAAACAATCCCTCCTTGATTGTCAAATAACCGACATGTTTGGACCACATCCCCACAACAAAATACAATGAAATTTGCCATCAGAGGTATAGAAACCTCGCCGGAGCTAGTTGAGTTGTCGTCGGATATTCGACGGTATTTAGGAATTAAAAAAAAATTCCTTGGATGTCCACTTCAATGCTATGGTTTTATAGAATCCTTTTATCTTTCATTTTTTCTCCCAAATAAATTTTTTGGTCATTCTTATCATAAATTTGTATGATGTAAAATCACAAAATCATCTTCAAAAGTAGTTAGCTCTCCATAAAATATCTCTTCAACAATTAACTTGCTCTAGCTCATTTGCACTAAGGCCCAAGCTAGAAGCTTATTGGAATCGTTGACCTTCATATCTTTATCCATGTCCATATGTGCTTCAACCTCTACCTCATTACCATTGCTTGTAGATATTTTCCTTTTGGGGACTAGGGGAATCATATGTCCTATTTCATTTTTATACCTATGAGGGTCTTCCCCATCACCTATACCACCTCTAACTTCATTTTATGACTACTACCCCTTCCTAACAAATATGAGTTTGTCTTGGGGGTGGTGGACGCATTTATGGGGGAATGGGAAACTGATCTTCCTCTTCATCTAATACCTAAATTACCCTTTTTCGACCCTCCTTGATGAGTTCTTTCTTCTTTGCTTGCAACAAATTTCCCATAAATCGAGTGTTTGAGCTCACAAGGGTGTACATCTCATCGAGGAACTTACGATTCTTCATTCCATCACTCATGCAAGTTTCCCAAGTGTGTCCCATTGTATTCCAACCATCATCCTCATTTTTCCCTACTCCCTCTTCATGTTCCTATGCTTTTAGAATATAATTACAATAACCAACTGAAACAACATGTGTAACGCCCATATTTTGATTAGGCATATTTACCAGTTAGACACTCCATACTTTATTTTCTTATATATTCTGTTGAACTCAGCTCGACTGAGTAAACTATATTACGATATGATGGACCTCATTATATGATGTTACTTTGTTTTATGATTTCACTATGATTATGATGTTACTATGTTATGCGGTTACGATGTCATGATTATCATATGATTTCTTTATTTTACGATTACAGTATATGTTTATATGTTTTCATTAATAAGATGTGAAATATATGATTCGGTACATGGATACCATCTTCTTATATAAATTATTGAAGTGTTATATGTCATACACATCTATGATGAAGTAAAAAGGTTACATGAAATAAAATGATTTTGATAACATGGATCAATTGGCGATCAATGGGAAATGCTTGCTATAAATTTGTATTTTGCGAAATACTAACCTACAGGAGACAAGGGATATGGGATAGCCAGTTACTTGATTTGATATATTGAAAAGAAAAAACATGTTCGTACAGTAAACTTAGCAGCCAAAATGACGATACGATAACACAAACTGATAATCCCGATAGCAGCAAAGTATGAGTCGATAAGGGCGTAGCCCAGTATGTTGAGAGGGATGGATGTGTTTCCCACCCTATGTTTCCATGAGACCCGAGGTTGTGGGAGGGCCGTGCTGAGACACACTCCCCATGTAGTTGTGATGACGATGGTCGGATTCCTGCTAGGGGAGGATAGGTCTGTTGTTCAGCCGACGCTATCGCTCTCAAGTTCTATGTGGTCAGGTCGGTGAGTCCGACATCCACTTTTGTACTAGCAGAGAAAGGATAGGGAGGATGCAGTACGTAGGTTATGATGGGAGGATGTGTTAGTTAGTACTGTTGATGGTTGGGTATTCCTTGATTTTGAGTTAGTGGTAGTAGGTACCCTTCCTTGTACATGATTGATTAAACTAATGTAAAGATAAAGATAATGATGTGAAATCGTAAAGAATTAACTATTAAATAACTGAGGATGTTAAAGTAATTGTACTATATATATTATGCTTGTTCTTCTACATGGGGGTAAATACTACTATTAGTTAGCAGGTATGCATAAGCAGGATGGGGTTTGTCTATAGTACCTTTATGATCTGTGCATACGTTGGCCACACATGCACACCTTGCACATGTACACTAGTATCAATATACAAACACTTAACATATTGAATAAATGTATAAGTCATCATAAGTAATTATGTTAATCATGCATTAATCGAATTCAGATAATGAATATAAAGTTATTTAAGATGTGTAAAACAAGTCAATTAAGCTATGTATTACTTGTTGGTAAACATTGTGATAAACAATTGAGACAAGTGTCGTCAATTCACATTGTCATATGAGAATTGTTGTAAACAAGGTAATGGTACTGTCTAATTAATTAGTAAGATTGTTTAAGCACTTAATGGTGCTTTGTTTAGAAGAACGACGATACTATGTAGATTTTAGGGTACTCATGTGATAAACAAATGATTTAAAAGACATTTTTATTAAATTCACCATTTATTATTACTTTGTGGTGATTTAATTAATATTATTACTTAATTAAGGTTATTTTAATAATATTACTACCCATGTCATAACAATTGCAATATAGGTAAAAATGTAAATATTGATTAATAAATGATTAGAGTGTGATTATTTCCATTACTAAGTTAAACATAATAGGATAACAATTCTTGAATGGATGTGATGTGATGGAAAATGGTTAAAACTATTTATTTATTCAATACGAATCTTAGAAATTAAATTTCAAGGTAAGTTATCTTGACGGATGAGGTAAACCATTAGGACACACCTTGTCCAAGTCGAAAAGGTCAACTATTTATATAATATTTTATTAATTACACTAATAACATTAAATACCAACGGTGGTGAATAGACTTGTAATTAATAAACCTTGTCCCGAATGGATAACCTTTGGGTAATGATTCCCACCCTAATAAATACTTACGACCGTCAATCAAAATCAAATAAATTTACCATGAGTGTAATTAATTATTCGGTACATTGAGTGTGAAAAATACATTTTTATAATGAAACGTGTATGAATGAACTGGTGAAAGGAGTAAATGTTTGAGGGGCTCGAGAGGGGGAGTTTGGGGCGGTGGAGTAAGCCCAAGGTCTTCTCGAGGAAGGAAATGTATATAGAGGGGGAGAAAGTTGAAGGTAAGGGGGATAGCTTGAAGTGGGGAGAAAGGTTGGAGAACAGAAAAGAGTTTGAGAACAGAGAAAGGTTTTGAGAACCTAAGTAAACACTGCTCTCGGGATTATCAGATTGTGAGCTCGGGGGCTTGGAAATCCTTTGATTTCCAAGGGCTAGCAAGATAATAACTGGTCGGTAGGGTGGACACATCGTCTTGGCTGACTAAGAGAATAAAAACATAACCTGCTGCAACCTACGGTCTACTAGCATCACCATCAAGTAATTTCCTTGTTATTTACGTTATTTGATTATTATGCTAAAATGTACTTTAAACATGCATATAACTTGCTATTTACTGATTTACTACTATGATACATATTCTTATGCTGGAACAAATTGTTGAAAAGAAAATATTGATATGTTAGTTTATTTTAAAATACGAATGTAAGGTTGATAAAGACAAGACAGTATACTAAATTTCATTTAGAAGCATAGAAATTTTTAGAAATTTACTCCCATACACCTAAATAAAGTTTAATACATAGAAAATTAACTCAGAAATTTTACTTAGTGCTATGTTGTAAAAACCAGAGCACTACAGATGGTATCAGAGCTTTTGTTCAGACTCTTGAACCTACAGGCCTATTCATGCTTAACCTAGAAAATCTACTTGATAGTTTACCTACTTGACCTCCAACCATAGTAAGATTCCAAGGTACACCTGCAAGCCGCAACAAACAAGAGAGTAAATATATATGTAATAAGTAAATAAATAAATAAATGTATAACAGAGAGGGCTGAGTTAGATTGGTTGGTACGCTATTGCAAAAACAAAATAATAATACAAATTCCTCATATGAAAGGTGAATTATCATAGTAGGTTACAAGTATTGACTAAGCGTAAGCAAGCATTCAAGGGAATAGAATAATAGATTTTTCTTTAAAGTGTAAATGCAGAGCTTAGTCCTATGCATTATTGCACATAAAAAAAAACAACTTTCTTGATCAGTAAATCAATCTTCGGATACTGTAAATCAATCTTTGATTTCTAACATACCAATAAGCTTCCCATGCAATTAAATTTAACTCGTGTTCTCTGTCATTTGACACTCCCGCTAGGGTTTTCAGCATTCCCATATGTATCTTTTGTTTTGATGATGATTTCCATGCAGTCTAGAGTCTGACATAACTCCAGAAAATTGTCTCCCACTGTGGGAAATCTCAAAGCTCCTTCATTCCACAACAATCTACTAGATCAATAGCTTCTTCTTCCAAGTATTCCAGTATTATTCCCATTCAAGTGCGGAATTCATCCTGAGCAGACCCTTCACCAGTCAAAAGTCCGGTTCCATGTTTTAAAACATTGATTTTGATATGCAATATAGTCTACTAACGCTACCTGACAGTTTTCTCTGACTATTTCCACGGATAATAGGCTATTGATCAAATATAATACCTCCTAAGCAATTTTCGGTTTAGGCTTGCAAGTAGCAAGCAACAGAGGCACCTTATTTCTCTAAAACAAGGTTACCAAATCTTTTCCAGTATTATTTGAATGAAATAACATGACTGGATTCAGGGCGAAAAAATTCTGAAGGTTCCAGGTACTCCGATTACTTTTCGACCAATGATTTTTTTATGGGTTATTGCAAATATGTAATCCTCAAAAGCTTAGCAGACTCAAAGCGTTAAATCTCACCATTTAATTTTAGAGAACCTTTTAAAAAAAAAAAAAAAAAATTAAAATAATGTTTAAACCCTGAACTTTCAACCAAATTTATTCAATATTTATATTTAGAGCATTCAGCACATTGCTACAAATTGGCCTTACTTGAGATCAAAAATGCCCTGAGAAGAAGAGGTGGCGTTCTAAAACACCATTGATTGCTTTGAATTAATTCGAAGAAGCCGAGGGACGATGATCTTTTCACTTGGAAGACTTCGGGGACTTTGGCGTAGAACCCTTCTCCGATTTCTCGGCAGTCTTCTTCGGTAAGAGAACTTGATGAATGTTTAGCAGCACCCCACCAATAGCGATGGTCACTTTGCCCAAAATTTTCCCCAATTCATCGTCATTCCTGACCGCCAGCTGAATGTGGCGAGGGATGATTCTAGTCATCTTGTTGTCACGGGCAGCATTGCCGGCCAATTCCAATACCTCGGTGGAAAGATATTCCAAAACAGCGGCAATGTATATGGCCGCACCGCCTCCAACACACTTGGCATAGCGCCCCTTCTGGAGATATCTGGCGATCCTCCCCATCGAAAACTGCAATCCGTCCTTTACCATTTTGGTGACAGACTTCTTCCTAGAGCCTGCTCCCTTTCTCCCTCCCTTCCCACTCTTTCCCGAACTCTCCATTTCTCAGTGCCGCTCTTCTTTGCTGCTACTTAAACCGGAAAACCTCTAAATGAAAACCTTGGAGAGGGATACGCCCTTCCGGAGCCACCATTCTCTGCACGAGTCTTGGACCTGGTTTTAAAAAAAAAATGCCCAAGTGAAAACAATGTTTGTCATAGCTGTACAGTTTCTACACAGTGGTAGTCACTGTATATAATAAAATTTAACCTCAAGTGCCAACAGCATAGGGCCACTGGTAGAAGGCTTGGTGTGAAGAACACCAAAGATATCAATTTTCCCATACTTTGAAGCTCTTTCTTAGGCGCCTAGGTCATGCAGAGATAAAGGAAGAGGGAGGGTTGTGTAGCAGCCCCTCCACATGGTCGCGCGCAGGTAAGGAAGTGAGAGGAAAACTACCAAATAAAATGAAACCTACCAAATTAAAAGCATGAAGGAAAGGAAAGGAAAACTACCAATTTAAACGGAACCAGGTGGATATTATACCTGAAATCAGACGGAGCTTGAACCACTTTCCATGGCGGAGTTGCAGAGCTAAAACTCAGAAAGAGAAGGAAAAATGGACGTGCCTTGGGGATTGACCCAATTTAGGGTTTTCCCACTCTTGCATGGCGGTGGACTGACAAGAGGAGCCGTGTGGCCACACCTTTTTGTATAGCTGAAGATCTAGTGAAAAGGCGTAAAGTGGTCGAGTGAATTTGCTTATTTATTTTTATCTATTTTATTTAAATTTAGTTTAGTTAAATTAAATTTCGTATATATTTATATAGTTGTTATAACCTAGGTTTGTTAAGAATTAAAATTTAATATTTAAAATATAAAGTTACTCATAAACTCTAATTAAAGAGTTGATCATAGATTTTAAATTATTAAGTTAATTATAGTAAGATTGGTGATTAAACATATAATATTAATAAGGTTAGTGATTATGAGATTAATAAAGATTAAATCCCTAATGTTTAGGATTAAATAAATGTTAGGGTTGATGAGAAATAGAATTTTATTCCAAATGTCCATTTGAAATTTGTGAATCGAGGTTGATGTTAAAAATATTCAATTGACCAATATCAATGGTCGTAGAGTTTAATTTGAAACCGTGGAATTTACGTAGGAATCTTTAGTAGATTTAGTGTCGGATGGCCTCATCAAAATGCAGTGAGCTATAGCTTATTTTCTGAAATGCATTTATTTGAAGATCAACTAACACGCTCCTTAGAAACTAAACGATGTGATGTTTTACTCCATGAATCAGGACCAATCATGGTAACAACACGCAGAGGTCGAGGTCGGGGTCAAGGTCGACCATCGTCACCGCCACCTCCACCACCGTCATCGCCGCCAACACCGCCACGATCAACCTCTACACCTGAAATGCAAATCATAATGAGGTATTTGGAGGCTATTATGACCACGATGAACAGGCAGTCGGAAAAGACCGTCGAGGTGGAAACCACTCAAGTGAGTCGAGAGAACTCTGAAAGGGCACATGGCCCAGGACAGGAACCGCTTCAGGACATATCGAGGGAGTTGCAAAAGATAAAGGTTCCAGATTTTTTAGGAGGACGACACGGTAAGCATGCCGAAGCATGGCTAGAAGGCATGAAGAGATGCTTCGCATTGAATGAGTACACCTCTAGTTCCAAGGCTAGGATGGCCGTCTTTCAGCTTAAAGGTGATGCTTTGAATTGGTGGTCAGATCTCGAGAAGCAGTTGCACCTTACTCCTCTTACGACTTCTTGGGAACTGTTCGAGGAGAGGTTCCACAAGAAGTATTTGCCAAACTATTACAAGGAAGAACAAGCAGGCGCACTCCATGCCTTAGTACAGGGAGACAAGACGGTGGAGGAGTATGATTCTTGGTTTATGGAACTAGTAAAATATGTTCCTTACCTAGATGCAGATGATTGTCAGGTAGAGTGTTTTGTGTATGGACTAAACTACAAGATTAGAGCTGCTGTGCGGATGTGGAAGCCAACTTCAGTTGCCATGGCAGTTGAGTATGCTCATTATGCAGCTGATATGTCAGATGGAAAAGGGGGGTAGTAAGTTGAAAGAAACCAATCAGTATATTTCTAGGAAGGCGTCACGTCCTTACTTCAGGGGAGGAAAATCTAGACCTCCTCCTTACAGTAACAGGTTCACACCGAGGGGTAATACTTCAGTTAACTCAATCTCGCAGGCATCGTCCGCAACCCACCAAAGCCAGGGACATACACAAGGAAGTTCCTATAGAGGATCAAGGGGTTTCAGAGGACCCAGGGGAAGGAACTCATCTCAAAGGATTCCTCCGAGCAACATGCAAGCCCCTCCCAATCTCTCTTGTTGGGGATGCGGAGGTCCTCATTTCCAGCGAGATTGTCCCAAGGGTCAGTCAAGCAGCAGGCACAGGGAAGGAAAAGAACCCATGGATAGTTTGGGTAACAGTCATCGGATTCATGCAGCGGTTCATAACCACCAAGCAGAACATCAGTCTATCGTAGTAGAATCCACTGGTAAAGTAAACAATGTCAAACTTAAAATTTTGTTTGATCCGGGAGCAACTGATAGTTTTATTTCACCATTTGCATTAGATAAATGTGGGTTGGCAGCCTACGAGCACGATGATTTCAAACTGGTTGAAATGGCTTCAGGAGCTAAGCAAACAGTAGGTCTTAAAGTGAGGAGTTGTGAGGTTGACTTAGGAGGGTGCACCACTAAGTTGGATGCTTATGTCACCAATTTGGGGACTTATGACCTCATTATTGGCATGGATTGGTTAGAAGGCCATAGAGCTTTCTTAGACTGCTATGCGAAGAAGGTGTTGTGCCTCGATGATGAGGGAAGGACAATTCAAATCCAAGGCTTGAAGAGGAAGGTATCCCTCCGTTTCATCTCTATGGTGAAAGCTAAGTGGTGCCTAAGACAAGGATGCCAGTTGTTCGTAGTGGAGGACGTGAGCGATAGTAAAGGACCTTCCTTGAATTCTTACCCAGTACTTTCCGAGTTCAAGGATGTCTTTCCGAAGGAATTGCCAGGACTACCTCCAGAAAGAGAGCTCGATTTCACAATCGAACTAAAACCTGGTGCAGAGCCTATCTCAAAAACTCCTTATAGAATGAAAACTCCAGAGCTCCGTGAGTTACAGATCCAGTTAAAAGAATTGCTAGATTTGGGACTGATTAGACCTAGTATCTCACCGTGGGGAGCACCAGTGATCTTCGTTAAGAAGAAGGATGGATCTCTGTGACTGTGCATAGATTACAGAGATTTGAACAAAGCCACAGTGAAGAACAGGTATCCCATACCAAGAATTGATGACCTCTTCGATCAAATGAAAGGTGCGTCAGTCTTCTCAAAGATTGATTTACGATCAGGGTATCACCAGTTGAATATCAAGGAAGGCAACATTCCTAAGACTTCCTTTCAAACTCGATTTGGTCATTACGAGTTTGTAGTGGTACCATTTGGTTTGACCAATGCTCCAGCTGTATTCATGAGCCTCATGAATGGTGTCTTCCGAAAATACTTGGACCGCTTTGTTCAGGTCTTCTTAGATGATATTCTTATCTATTCTAAGAATGAGAAGGAGCATGAGGAACACTTGCGGTTAGTTCTGACATGCTTAAGGGAACATAAACTTTATGGTAAATTATCAAAGTGTGCCTTCTTCCAAAAAGAGATTCACTACTTGGGGCACATCATCTCAGGTGAAGGGATCTCGGTAGACCCGGAAAAGGTAAAGGCCATTGAAGATTGGCCAATTCCAAGGAATGCTCATGAGGTGCGTAGCTTCATGGGGTTAGCAGGCTATTACCGAAGGTTTGTGGAAGGATTTTCTAAAATTGCAAAACCTATTACCACCTTGCAATGCAAGGGAATCCGGTATGAATGGACCGGTGAATGTGATGCCGCTTTTACAGAGTTAAAGAGATTGTTGACAAGTGCACCGATCTTGCAGGTACCAGACATGGATAAAGATTTCATGGTATGCACCGATGCCTCGAAGCAAGGACTAGGAGCCGTGTTGATGTAGGAAGGTGGGGTAATAGCTTATGCATCTCGAAAGTTGAAACCTCATGAGGAGCAGTATGCCACGCATGATCTATAATTGGCAGCAGTAATGTTGGCACTAAAATTATGGAGGCACTACCTAGTTGGTAGAAGCTTCACCCTTAAAACAGACCATCAGAGTTTGCAGTACATCTTTACCCAAAGGGATTTGAATGCTAGGCAAAGGCGATGGAGTGAGTTCATGAGTGAGTATGACTTTGGTATCTCTTACATCAAAGGAAAGGAGAATGTGGTGGCAGATGCTTTAAGCTAAAGACCAAGACTTTTCTCCTTAATTCCCTTGAAGGTTGACTTGAGGGAAAGAGTACTAGGAAAACTATTGGGCGATAATTGGTATCTAAAAGTAACCTCAGCTATTCAGAATGGAAAGGAACAGGAATTGAAGTATGATGGGTACCATCTTGAGGAAGATGGATTGTTGCGGTATCAGGGAAGGATGTATATTCCTAAGGAAGGTGATATCAGGGAAACAATCCTTAGAGAGGCCCATAGATCACATTACTGTGCGCACCCAGGGGTGAAGAAGATGTATACTAACATGAATAAACTCTTCTTCTGGACAAGTATGAAGATGGATGTAGTGGATTTTGTTTCGAAGTGCCTTGAGTGTCAACAAGTTAAGGCAGATCATCGTCACCCGGCCGGTCTCCTACAACCGCATGATATTCCTATGACTAAATGGGAAGTCATTTCCATGGAATTCGTTGTAGGATTACCACTCACATCTATGAGACATAATGTTATTTTGGTGGTAGTCGACAAACTAACCAAAAGCGCTCACTTCATTCCAGTCAAAGACACCTATGATGTGACAGATGTGGCAAGGGTATTCATAAATGAGATTGTACGTCTTCATGAAGTTCCTAAAAATATAATCTTTGACAAAGACCCTAAGTTCACCTCCATATTTGGACAAGCATGAAGTCAGCATTAGGGACACAGTTGAACTTAATCTCAGCTTATCACCCCGAGACAGATGGACAGACAAAAACGGTGAATCAATTAATGGAGGACATGCTTAGGATGTATGTTATGGATCAACAGACACAGTGGGAGAAATACCTTCCTTTAGTGGAGTTTGCATACAACAATAGTCATCACAGCTCCATTGGTATGCCGCCATATCAAGCATTGTATGGGAGGCCGTGGAGGACACCACTCAGTTGGGACAGGTTAGAGGATCGAGTTTTAATTGGGCCTGAATTGATTCAGGAAATGGAGGAACAAGTGTTACAAATTAGGCAGCGGTTGAAGGAAGCGCAGGATAGGAAAAAGAGTTACGCTGATGCACACAGATCAGATATAAGTTATGGAGTAGGGGATCGTGTATTTATTCGCATCAGACCGAATAAAAGTACCATTCGGTTTGGGAAGGGTACCAAGTTGTCACCTCGCTTTATAGGTCCATTTGAGATTCTTGAGAAAATCAGACCAGTTGCTTATCGTCTTGCGCTGCCACCCCACTTGCATAAAACTCATAATGTATTTCATGTTTCTGTATTACGACATTACATAGCTGATGAGACTCACAAAATTCATTGGAAGGAATTGCACGTCTCGGACGAGGGAACCTTTAGGGTTGAACCATTATGTATACTTGATCGTAGGGTTCGACAGCTCAGTAGTCGCCATGTGGACCAAGTTAAGGTCCAATGGGACAAGTATAGCCCAGGGTCTGCTACCTGGGAGGATGCAGAGACCATGCGTCGATATTTTCCCTCACTATTTTGACCATAACTTCAGGACGAAGTTTCCCGAAGGGTGGGTGTATGTAACGCCCATATTTTGATTAGGCATATTTACCAGTTAGACACTCCATACTTTATTTTCTTATATATTATGTTGAACTCAGCTCGACTGAGTAAACTATATTACGATATGATGGACCTCATTATATGATGTTACTTTGTTTTATGATTTCACTATGATTATGATGTTACTATGTTATACGGTTACGATGTCATGATTATCATATGATTTCTTTATTGTACGATTACAGTATATGTTTATATGTTTTCATTAATAAGATGTGAAATATATGATTCGGTACGTGGATACCATCTTCTTATATAAATTATTGAAGTGTTATATGTCATATGCATCTATGATGAACTAAAAAGGTTACATGAAATAAAATGATTTTGATAACATGGATCAATTGGCGATCAATGGGAAATTCTTGCTATAAATTTGTATTTTGCGAAATACTAACCTACAGGACACAAGGGCTATGGGATAGCCAGTTACTTGATCTGATATATTGAAAAGAAAAAACATGTTCGTACAGTAAACTTAGCAGCCAAAATGATGATACGATAACACAAACTGATAATCCCGATAGCAGCAAAGTATGAGTCGATAAGGGCGTAGCCCAGTATGTTGAGAGGAATGGATGTGTTTCCCACCCTATGTTTCCATGAGACCCGAGGTCGTGGGAGGGCCGTGCTGAGACACGCTCCCCATGTAGTTGTGATGACGATGGTCGGATGCCTGCTAGGGGAGGATAGGTCCGTTGTTCAGCCGACGCTATTGCTCTCAAGTTCTATGTGGTCAGGTCGGTGAGTCCGACATCCACTTTTGTACTAGCAGAGGAAGGATAGGGAGGATGCAAGACGTAGGTTATGATGGGAGGATGTGTTAGTTAGTACTGTTGAGGGTTGGGTATTCCTTGATTCTGAGTTAGTGGTAGTAGGTACCCTTCCTTGTACATGATTGATTAAACTAATGTAAAGATAAAGATAATGATGTGAAATCGTAAAGAATTAACTATTAAATAAATGAGGATGTTAAAGTAATTGTACTATATATATTATGCTTGTTCTTCTACATGGGGGTAAATACTACTATTAGTTAGCAGGTATGCATAGGCAAGATGGGGTTTTTCTATAGTACCTTTATGATCTGTGCATACGTTGGCCATGCATGAACACCTTGCACATGTACACTAGTATCAATATACAAACACTTAACATATTGAATAAATGTATAAGTCGTCATAAGTAATTATGTTAATCGTGCATTAATCGAATTCAGATAATGAATATAAAGTTATTTAAGATGTGTAAAACAAGTCAATTAAGCTATGTATTACTTGTTGGTAAACATTGTGATAAACAATTGAGACAAGTGTCGTTAGTTCACATTGTCATCTGAGAATTGTTGTAAATAAGGTATTGGTACTGTCTAATTAATTAGTAAGATTGTTTAAGCACTTAAGGGTGCTTTGTTTAGAAGAACGACGATACTATGTAGATTTTAGGGTACTCATGTGATGAACAAATGATTTAAAAGACATTTTTATTAAATTCGCCATTTATTATTACTTTGTGGTGATTTAATTAATATTATTACTTAATTAAGGTTATTTTAATAATATTACTACCCATGTCATAACAATTGCAATATAGGTAAAAATGTAAATATTGATTAATAAATGATTAGAGTGTGATTATTTCCATTACTAAGTTAAACATAATAGGATAACAATTCTTGAATGGATGTGATGTGATGGAAAATGGTTAAAACTATTTATTTATTCAATACGAATCTTAGAAATTAAATTTCAAGGTAAGTTATCTTGACGGATGAGGTAAACCATTAGGACACACCTTGTCCAAGTTGAAAAGGTCAACTATTTATATAATATTTTATTAATTACACTAATAACATTAAATACCAACGGTGGTGAATAGACTTGTAATTAATAAACCTTGTCCCGAATGGACAACCTTTGGGTAATGATTCCCACCCTAATAAATACTTACGACCGTCAATCAAAATCAAATAAATTTACCATGAGTGTAATTAATTATTCGGTACATTGAGTGTGAAAAATACATTTTTATAATGAAACGTGTATGAATGAACTGGTGAAAGGAGTAAATGTTTGAGGGGCTCAAGAGCGGGAGTTTGGGCGGTGGAGTAAGCCCAAGGTCTTCTTGAGGAAGGAAATGTATATAGAGGGGGGAGAAAGTTGAAGGTAAAGGGGATAGCTTGAAGTGGGGAGAAAGGTTGGAGAACAGAAAAGAGTTTGAGAACAGAGAAAGTTTTTGAGAACCTAAGTAAACACTGCTCTCGGGATTATCAGATTGTGAGCTCGGGGGCTTGGAAATCCTTTGATTTCCAAGGGCCAGCAAGATAATAGCTGGTCGGTAGGGTGGACACATCGTCTTGGCTGACTAAGAGAATAAAAACATAACCTGCTACAACCTACGGTCTACTAGCATCAGCATCAGGTAATTTCCTTGTTATTTACGTTATTTGATTATTATGCTAAAACGTACTTTAAACATGCATATAACTTGCTATTTACTAATTTACTACTGTGATACATATTCTTATGCTGGAACAAATTGTTGAAAAGAAAATATTGATATGTTAGTTTATTTTAAAATACGAATGTAAGGTTGATAAAGACAAGACAGTATACTAAATTTCATTTAGAAGCATAGAAATTTTTAGAAATTTACTCCCATACACCTAAATAAAGTTTAATACATAGAAAATTAACTCAGAAATTTTACTTAGTGCTATGTTGTAAAAACCAGAGCACTACAACATGGGTTGTAAAAAAATTCTCCAAGTTAAAACCTATAACAACCTTGACTTCCTTTAAATAACTGTATTAGAAACTTGAGAAATTTCTACAAAACTTGCTATACTCTAATTGAACATCCAATACAATTTAAAGGTAAAGAGATGAATTGCCTTTTCTTGTTCTTATTGAAGAACACAAACCATTTTTTATACTATCTACATGATTTAATCAATATTAACCTATTGCAAAATAATTGAGGGAGGAATTTTTCCCTAAAATGCATACAGTCTAATGTATGTATGAATTTCTTCCAAAATATATTATCCTCTTATGAAAAGAAAGGTATTTGCTTCCATGGTCACCTTTTGGGTTCCTTCCCTAGCAACATATGCCTACACTTCTTGAGAAAATAATCTTGGACATGATAAAAATGAAATGGCAATGTGTCTCAATAGAGTCAAGTACCAACATTGGATTGGTTCAATTTCATAAAGAATATTTTCTTTTGGGCTCATTGCTTCAAAAGTATTACAGAAAACCATTACAAATACTAAATAGACCATCACAAATAATATTTTAAATTTGGTTAAATTTGTAAGTTGATGAGATATTTCATTTGAGGTAATTTGTTTCTAGTTAAAAAACACATTCAACCACAAAGTGAAGTGTAACACATACTTGGGAACATATGTCGTAGTCTCCATACCAACCAAGTAGCTGAAAATTCAAGGCAATTCATTATATGGGTCCATCATACGACTGACTGCAATTTGGAAAGGGATAAAAGAACTCATTAATGGCTATGCAATATTTTATTTTAAGAGGTTCAATATTACGAGCCCTGGGATTACAAAAATGTGTCAACTTCAAGAAGTTCCAAAACTCTATTTGCATTGACATGT